>OX376656.1:10002500-10602500 GCA_947386135.1 Melanchra persicariae | reverse complement strand
GTTTTAACCCTCGATGTGTCGAAGTGTACAGTGATGAAGGTGCCTGAATTACGTTAGTGTACCTAACTCGAACACTGCAAAAAGGATACATTGAGAAACGAAAATGCGGATCAAGACACACTCAGATTTTCGCCCGAATGGTAAATATTAGAAACTTCAAAAGTATTAATTAGTCCAATAAGAATAACATACTAACAGATGACATCCCAAATAGACCAACAACACACAACAGCAACAGATGATATACTTGAGTTTAATCAATTAACCCTTACAGTTTGCGGAATCGATGAATAAATTATTGTTATTGTCTATCTAGGAGTACCTCGATGCGATACCAACATAACAAATCTGATAACTATCAAAATGTTTAGGTAACTGAATAACATGATAAACAATATAAATTAGGGTTGAATGAAACTGAAGCAATTGTGCATCAATGCATGCGGGTAGATGTGATGTGGACCCGCGTCGTTGGTCGCAAATATAGTCGCATTAGGCACGGCTAATAATATTGTGATGAAAATGTTCTAACACGCCATTGTTATTAGGTGAGAAAGTCAAATTTCACTAGCTTACGGTTTGTTCTTATGTAAAACTTTGTAACTTTCGTTAGAATTGTTCTACACCTCTGTCAAATTTAGCGATTGTCGTCTGTGAAATTAGTAATATGTTATATTGTCTGACTATGCTATTTCACATACTTACTTAATTTTAAACTTTTTCTTTTTGTTACATAAATCTGCACGTTTTTTTACCCTCTGCTTGTACACACACTCTTGTGTTTGTGTTAAAATCACCGGCATGTCAAAAGAACGCTAAGAACACGTAATGCACTTAAAGGTTCATAGCAAACACGAAGACTGCAAAGAAACGCTTCCATAACACACACTTTGCTTTAGACATATTTCTCAAAAACACTGGCTGAATTTTTAAGAGAAATATGAGACCAGTAGAAAGTTGCATCTTCTTGCAACCGCTTATCATTCCATGCAAGTCAGCAAGCGATAGTCTATCACCACTATCGCAGTGGCGATCTTTCAACTAGCACGTTACTGCCGTACGTGGCAGACAACTTTATGGATGCTTAAAATCTCGGCAAGAATGCTAACACATGTTCAGTTGGATTCAAAGTTTTCCCACATTTTACAATTGATGGAATGACGGAAGGTATAAACACCGAAGACCATTATGTACAAAACAATGTGGTTTTTGAAGGTCTTGAAGCATAATATATCACAACCAAAAGGTACAGTAGGTACCAAAATCAGAGACAGCAAACATTTTAAACCATCAACTAATTTGCCGACGCCGGACAAAAACTTTCAAAACCCCGGACTTTTGGGTGAAATTGAGCTTTTCCCCGGACTCAAAAAACAATGTCTACGTACATTTTTAATTTTTAATCATTTAAGCTTCTTTGCGATTTAAACTACTACATTGTTATAACTATAAGTGCGTATTTTAATTATTGTAAATTAAATATCAACTCAACTTTAGGAGTTCCTAGGTACCTACCTATGGCTTAGGCTCTTTTACCATTCGCACTATACCAGGATTAAGTTTGTCGACTTATGCGGAATGGCTACAAAAATCGAGAGATTCCCAGATGCGCGGGCGAGCGAAGCGATCTCGAAAATTTTAGCACCTCTCCTGGGATCAAATAAGATTTTCTGTTTTTACCATTCATACTTCGACAGAAGATTCTTTGAAAACTTATACCTAAAAACATGAGAATCAAATATGTAAGAGCGAAAACCGCTCGAAAATGTTAACACCCAGCCTTGGGTAGATTAGATTTTTTCGACATATTTCTAGAAGAGTGCCAGGCTCAATTATAATCATTTTGGTCGAAGCTCAAGAGGCAATTGCACCCGTTACAAAAAGTGTCCCGGACCCTTTTTGAAAACCGCGCCCGGACGCTCCCCGGACGCCCTCCAAACTAGGACAAATCCGAGAAACATCAGTACAGAAAACCAAGTTTGATGGTACATAATACAATTCATTATCGACGAGAAACCCTAAGTGCTCTCTGGTTTTCGCTTTACGAAAAGGAAAATGCGTTTGCTATATGTAGGTAGTATTAGGTAGCTTAGTATGTAGCATATCAAGGAAGCAGCAGAACTGCTAGAACGTAATTCGCGGTTAATACAATGAACAACCTGAAATAATGTGCATGAAACAGAAAATGCATCTGTTAGAGAATCATTCGTCAAGGGGTACAGAACACAGCGTCAGCTTGCTGCAAACGTGTTAAGATTAGCACAATCATTACTCGCCTCGCATTATAGCTCAGAATTCAGGCTCAAAGCGTTCTAATGATTTAAATTACGATGACTTGTGCTGTCCTCTCGTTGGCGCAATTGTCGGACGAGGTCGGGCGCGGTTTCATCACGAACACAAATACTTACAATAAAACATCTTCCATATGGCGCATATACAGCGGATCGAACGAAATATTTACCATGTGAAACTGAATGCATTGGCTTTTGTATGCATATGTTATGTGTTATGTCCCTTCTCGTTTATCACTGCGGGCAACAAGCAAAGCCCCAATTCATGTCTTTTGAAAATAGTGTTTGTTGTTTCGGTTTCTACATAAACAATAATAATACCTATATAATAATGATAAGTTTATTGAGCCATTGTTACAATTCGCTTAATTTAATGTCGGTCTGTAACTATGAATGGTGTAGGTACATTTATTCTTGCAGTGGTCCCCAAACTAGGCGCGGCGCCTGTATCTTGGGGACCGGAGTTAAGATACAAAAAGCTTTTCACAAGTTTTTATGAAGCTAAATAAAAATATAAAGTTGAAAGATAAAAAAATAAAATCAAAGTAAAATCTTAAACTTACTTACTTTCTTAAAAAATATGGTGTCCAAAGTATAAAACGAATGCATGATTGTCTCATCGTTGAGACAGTTTAAAGAGTCATGGCCATTGGTGCATTGTTCTTGTCCCTGCCAAAATGTAGGTTTTACATAGTACGTAATTACATACGTATTGTGGTTAGCTTGCATTACACCCCAAGTCAATTACTGTAATTGAATTCAAGTCGATTTTGAACATATAATGGGCTGTTTAAGTGCTTGTAATTTTGTTTTTCGCCTTAATTGGTCGATCTTCCAACTCGTACTCAAGTCCAGTTGTTGTTTATTTAGATCAGGATTATTCTTTAACACATTGGTATTGTCATTACGGGTGTACTATGCCAAATCGAATACCAAATAATCGAATATCAATTGATCGACCACTATATGTCGAACATCTAAATACTCGAACGTTCTTAATATCGAATGGTTAATAAATCGAACATTCAAAATATCGTACACTCAATACATCGAGTGTTCAAAATATCGAATGATTGTTTGATCGAGCGTTCAAGGCATCGCATATTCATTCTATCGAAATATCAATACACTGAATACTTTTTATATAGAATACAAGAAAAACACAAAATTTACTAATAAATCACATTTTAATCTTTAATTATTATCTTTTACAGGTACATTTTAATATTTTGTGTGAATTGCAATTGCACGGAGATGTTGTTTTTATTCGATTTTAAACACCTTTATAAAATGATTACCTCTTTTTTTGAAGAGTATTATGATTATATTGAAAATTAATCATAGATAAATTAAATGTATAATTTTATTACAATACATAAACTTTCGTTAAAAACAAGTATATTTCTGAACGAACAACTAAGTAAGTCATATTTATTTCAGGCTACCCTCATACATTGTAATATTGTTTTCACCTCATAAATAAAACTATGTTCATCTGCAGAAAGCATTGTGACTAAGTAGTGCATTACAAGTGAATTTTGTGAAAAATGTCTGTAGGGTCTTATTATAAGCCAGAATTGTCCCAAAAACGCAAGTCGGTCTTAGTTTTGGATGGCTATGTTATGGCAATAAACAAAAATATTAATAACAAGTTCTACTGGCATTGTTCCTACAAATATAAATAACATTGTAATAGTACTGCAACAACAAAATTGCACGGAAGTGAGGAGCATTTGTTGGAAAGCTATACAACGCAGCATAATCACGCACCAGATCCTGGTAAGGTAGATGACAATGCGATTGAAAAAATATTAAACAGTAAAAACAACATGGATTTATTAGAGTTCCTCCGTGCAATCGCAATTCACACAAAATATTAAAATGTACCTGTAAAAGATAATAATTAAAGATTAAAATGTGATTTATTAGTAAATTTTGTGTTTTTCTTGTATTCTATATAAAAAGTATTCAGTGTATTGATATTTCGATAGAATGAATATGCGATGCCTTGAACGCTCGATCAAACAATCATTCGATATTTTGAACACTCGATGTATTGAGTGTACGACATTTTGAATGTTCGATTTATTAACCATTCGATATTAAGAACGTTCGAGTATTTAGATGTTCGACTTATAGTGGTCGATCAATTGATATTCGATTATTTGGTATTCGATTTGGCATAGTACACCCGTCATTACAAAGCTCAGGGCGTTCCTAAAGCAAACTTCTGGTTAACCCATCAGGAAATAAAAACATGAATCATTCAATAGTAGTTAGTATTCAGATACCTCTTGCGCATGTAACTATTAACATGACAAAATAACCGAATTATGCTTCGATATTGTGTAGCACAACAATACTGAGAATCGATTCAAAATGTATGGATACTCCAGAGAGTACCTATCTTTTAAAGCCATCAAAAATGTGAACACTACACGAACAATATTGTCAATAAAATTAAATACCTTTGAACTACTCACTACGACAAAGGTTCTTTTTTTTAAACTTTGTTCAACAACCTCCTCCCATTGTTCTTTAAACAACCAGTTACCACGATTCTGTTCACTGGCGTTATAGTTAACATGTTCATAACTATAATTCTCTTTTGTAATATTTAATTATATGAGTAATTCAGGCTACTGTTAAACAGTCTTTCAATCGCTCCGAATAACTAACGAGCACGCGAGCAAATATTTCCTATTGTCTTACAAATAATTACTTTTCACAATGTGACGTAATTTTTTTGTAAACCGTCGATAAGTTTATAAAAAAATGCGTGGATCACCGACATTTTATAAAGTCAAATATTTGCATATCGTACAAAAGAATATCTATGAATATAAAGCAGCAAAAGGTCGAGAAAAGCAAATATTTTGAACTTGTCCTACATGTAATATTAACAAACTGATCTTAACAAACAGAAATTTTCATAAATTTTCCTAAAACATTGACCTTGTGACACGCGACCGTGAGATTTAGCGAAGAAAATTATAGTTTTTCATTGTACGGCAATGACAAGTATTTGATCAACGATAAGGCTCACATACTTCATTAAGATGGGAGAGATTAGGAACGGCAGCCTACTCGAGGCTGTCTGCGAGCTACCCTTGACACCCTCGAGGGGAAGAGGCTTCCTTATTCAATCGATCGTCGATCCACCCTCGCCGTCGAACGCAACACAAATAACTATTGACTCAGGTGACTCGACCCCATCACGACGACATGGCGAACTTATCTCTATCTATAATTCTACGGACTTATATGACATCTTTATTTTTATCCCCTCGAGTGACTTAGGTTTGAGTTAAGATTTTTTTGAGGAAACATGAGTAAGTATTTCTACAGTTGCACAGCCTATTGTCAGTACACACGTTCAGTCTCATGTTACAATTTATCCGTTTCTATTGGACTAAATCCATCATTCCAGTTCTGAACTAGTCCGACATTCTACTGAATACAATGAATGTAGGTGATCCTTAGATAGCTTCAAGATATTTATAATGGAGCGCGTTTTCAGACAGTTTGCGTATGTCTTTGCTGTATATGTAGGTATGTATGTGGTGAAGGCGTATCGGAGCGGTTTAACAAAAGATTCTGAACTCGTTTCACCCTTGCTAATGACGCGTGTATTCTTGATACTTCATATCATATGTGCGTAAATTTTCGCATCAATCGAGCATAAGATAATCATCTTAATGGCAGCAGGCTCGTCAAGTTGCGTGAGATACGCGATTGGAAATGTATGTACTACGTATGTACCTTTACCAGGGAAAGTGCTCACTTTATCTATCTTCACTAACATTATTGTTACTACATCATCGTAATTACGTGCTTTTAAGTGTTTGCTGGTAGTTCGTTGTGTAAGTGAGAATAACAACATTGAATTGTACTCTGGTGAAGAAGGACGGGTAAATGTTAAAAACAAAGTGATGCATTCACTTTATTTTTAACATTTTCCTGTTTGCAATTCTAAATTGCCTAAGTTTATGAGTATCAAGTCTACCATCATTCCACCAAGAAGTTGTATCACAAGCTTGCTATTCCATGTCCATATTATGCATATTTAAGCTATGAATACTTCCAGATGAGACGAGCAAATATAATTTAGCGCATGCCTCACAAATAACACATTATTTTAATTTCGGATTTCCCGTACTCGGCCAGTCCTCCACATCGTGGTTACGGGCTTGTGAATTTAATTAAATTGTTAGTTTCCTTATTATGTTATAGCAGATCTACGCACTTGAAGTGAACAAGTTCTATTCTCAGTAGCATTTGCAGACGATAGCTAGACGTTCCGTAGTTAAACGAAGCTGCTTTTGGCCAGAATTATCACCTTTGTCGTTTTGTTGGAACTGGTGCATTTCACTATGAACCTGTTAACTAGCCATTCATAGTAACAAAAATAGTGGTTGTATATTATGAAGTAGTATACGATCGTTACCTTGCAAGTAATATTGTCAATTTGCTACGATACTTCCTTCCTGACAAATCTATCAGCCACATGTCGGAATAGATTGAAAGTCATTGACGGCCCTATTACAGATGATGGACTCTAGTCCATCATTTGTAATTCTTCCTGTAAAGAAAGAATATGTAAAATTAAGGTTAAGATATAAAGAAGTACAAAGGACATCTTTATTCAGCAGACTTCAAAATAAATAACTTAAGTTAATTCCTTATTTAGTATGAGTATAATAATGACGCACAGATTCGCTATATTTGAACCTCTATAGTTATAAACCTCGCCGACTTTTAAAGGTGAAGTTCAGGCAAAAGTTCACGTGTATAAAGTACAGCATTTTATGGCTGAGTGGATATAATTGTTTGGCAGGACTATGCTAAATGATCCAAAGTCAAAGAGCCTTTACAAAACATGAAAAAATGTCAGTGAGGAATGTGGGACAAACTGTTGTCAATGTTGAACATTGTGGTAGCAGGTGATTAGAATAGTTAAATAAATAAATTCAGTCAATGCTATTTCTACTAACTTTAATTTTACTTAAATGAACAGGTGTTATGAGCAAGCATTAGAAGCATTTGCTAAAAATTCTTCACACATTTCAAACAAGAAACTAGTCGTAAATTAATTACCAAAACGAATTAAATTATCTCACTCATTCTTAACCGAATGAAATGTCAGGGATCAAGATAAGGCGAACGTGAAATGTGTCCAGTTCCAAAAATGGTTGTACGTAAGATGCATTTTACCTTACACAAGGTGCGTTCAGAACCAGGTGAAAAATGATACGATTATCACATCTGCTGTGTTTGATAAATTTATTGAGTCGTTTAAATTAAATACAAGAGATTATTCGGTTACAATTGGAATCACAGAGCGAAACTGTTCTTTGCTCATTATTTAGCAACGCCTCTGAATTTCTGCCTCCAATTTTCCTCATTGTTTTTCAATTACAAGTAAAACAAAAGCTTCCTTGCGACTGACAGTTGTTTATTTTCATTTTCCGCAATCCGAAGTTCATTTATTAGGTCAAATATCAATTCAACAGGTTTCCTAATTATTCAAAATGCAAATTAAATTAAGATTACGAATGTACTCATTTCGTTTTGACCATCGTTTTAATCGGATTTCACTGTATGCATTAAGCATTCATGCATTGAAATACGGTTAAAATGTAAATCAATTTACGGACATGCATTGCATAAGGAATGTTTCCGTCAGATCTAATTTAAACAAAACTAAAATAATGAAAAAAAAGGTAAACTTTTTTGTACATTTGCAAGAATAATAAATTAGAAAAAAATAGTTTTAAAAAGCTTACAAATACTTGACAGATCATACGAAATAGGAATTATTATCACTTAGGTAATAGCAGAATAAAAACATTCTACAAGAAAAAATATTTTATAAAATGTTCAACGTAAATTAATTTTCGCTGTTGTAAAGTAAATGTAATATATTTAACAGAATTAAACGGCCCATGAGTACACACATTCAGCTGAAATTAACTGATTTCATTAGGTGGAACGCTTTGAAGCATGCTCTTCAGCGTTAGAACGACACATTATGTAAATGTAAACGTAATATTATGACTTTTAGGAAGAGTTCACTCTAACATTATTTAAGGAACGTTTTTATATGTTTTTTATTAGACTGTAGTGTCCCACTGCTGGGCAAAGTTCTCTCCCATATCTTTCCAGACAGTTTTTTTAGCGCCCGCCACCTCGAACCAGCCTTCCTGGTGTGCGGTTTTTAGTCATCTATTAAAAATTGTCTTTACAATAGTACGTACTTACTAGATTTTTCCAGTGATTTTGCTTCCGTGGCACATGTCATAGGACTATGCATTTTCCGGAATAAATAACAGCGTACGGAACTCCGTGATATTTGCTGCTTTCTAGCAGTTAAAAAAATTTTGTAATCGGATCAGTACTTCCAGAGATACGAACATTTTTACCTCTTTATAATACCGATTAGTTTATATTATAAAAGCTGCAGTCCGCGGCTCCGCCCACTGGAATTAGTACTATCCCCTTTTATACAAAATATGGCCTATGATATGCTTTACAAGTAACATAAACTTAATCCACGTAGGTACGTACAAAGCGACGAGTATGTAGAACATTCTATTACCCTCTCTTTATGGGGTTGATTCAGCTCAAGTTCCCCTTTACTTTAGCACCTCTTGTCACTTACTACACGTTCATACAGCTAAGTGTCTAGCACCCCCTAATGGATTAAGTCACGAGGTGTAGCGTTTTTTTATAAGAAATGATATTGCACTTACTAGTAACTACATTCTTGGTATCATGTATAATTTGAATTACTGAGAAAAATAGTTACGAAGAAATTATCTTCAGATAAACGATTAGTTGAGACATGAATACACTTACGTTCCAATGACTTGACAATAAAACTTACTGTCATGTCTTTTTATGTAAGGAAAACCCCAAAACGCACTCCTATGGAGGAAGTCGAAGGATAACTTATTGGGGCGAGCCTAATAGGTACCCTTTATCGGACGCACTCGGAATTGTAAACAGTTACGAAAATCCCCTCAAACAAAGCTCACTTTCCAATATTGTTAACCAACCCACGCAAGATTCTAGAGCTGATTGGCTCTGTCGAGGTCAATAAGACGATTTTACAAGAAAAGAACTTAATAAAGATAATATTAAAACATTGCAAATATGGTCTCCTTCGTTATAACTTATAAGAATAGAGCCGCCTAAACATAAAATCACTCGATGAATCACGCAGTGCGTGTTTTGCCGGAAAAACTCAGTTACGAGCTTGAAGGATTAACAGCCCGAGGGGCTTGGGGGCACGACGTATTATATTGCGCTAGGACTTTATTCGATTGCTTTTCCCTCGTTTATTTATAGACATATATAACTACATGACCTTTATTGTCACTTACAATCGAACTAGACTCAGAATCATTTCATAAATCATTTCTAATTTCAAAGTTGTCCACCTTATTTCTGTGCTATAAGAAGGTTGCGTGTCGATTAGGTCTTGTTTTCACCAGTATAGCAGTTCAAGGCTATGCTTATTTAGCCATGCCTGGTATGATCGTTAGGTAAATGTTGGCATCAAGCATCCAAGGCCAAGCGCTTTGATTTATTAATGTGAGTCATGGTTATCTGGAAGAGAGATACAGTAACTTTTCTCAATGTTAGTTTTGCCGCCGATTTTCCAGGAATTCAGGGGTGAGGGTAGTTGAGTGCGGCGACCCCTCTATCCCTCGCCGTCTGCAACGTAGATGCCTATCTACATGCAGATATGGTTAGTGAAGTAAAACTTTTCGGGGTACATATCTAACGATTTCTATTGCTTTCTACTACTGTAGTGAAGCCATAAAAATTTGGGTGTTCTTTAGATTTCCAATGCAAAATCTTTCGTAAAGTTTACCTTCCTACTTCTCTTTGGTAGCTTCATTTTCAAATAAAGAATACGAATGTGGTTGCCAAGAACCGTTCGTTTCAAAGTTTATCATTTTGGAACTCGAACGATTTATTAAATTTTAAACCGGCTGTCGGGAACATTGGAGGCCCCTTCACTGATGAGATGGGCTGGCAGGAGTCACGTCACATCAGAGCGGCGCGGGGGCGAGACGGGCCCGTGCGTGCTGGCAGCGAAATTAATTTCATTCCCTTCCCTACACCCATTAAAATGTCTAAGTAATGACGCATTAACTTGAATTACTACACTTTTTGATATGAAACTCCCGTCGTTTTAGGTTTTAGAAAATTTTGTGCAGCGATGCTTATGGCCCTCGCTAAGCATTTTATGACGATTTCAGAGATGGTGTAGACTTTTACGTTGAATAAAAGAGTCTAGAGCTAAGTGAAATAAACTTCGTTTTTTGCTGTGTTTAGTGTCGTGTTCAAACATTTGCATAACATGTTAACTGGGAGGAATCGTACGTTTAGAAATTAATTTCATATCTTGGCAGATATGAAATTAATTTCTAAACGTACGATTGGTATGGATTGGATTGGTATGGCTACCATTATTATCTGCCTAGCCTTTTTCCCAACTATATTGGGGTCGGCTCCCAGTCAAACCGGATTCAGCTGAATACCAGTTTTTAACGTGGAGCGGCTGCCTACCCGTCCTCCACAAACCACTTCTTTGCAAGACTGGAGTCAGATTTTTGGGCTTCTGACAATCCGTAACGACTGCCAAAGATCTCCAAATGACAGCCGAGACCAACGGCTTAACGTGCTTTCCGAGGCACGGAGGAGTACATATCATATCTGCCATACGAGTACCATCAAATATTAATTCTCCTCAATGTTTCTGTCATTATGTGAGCATTGCTGTACTGAAATCGTATGCGTACAAACAAACACACAACACAAAGTTGATGGTGTTATTTTCCAATTTCCTCTTTCCCGTACATCAAACCGCTATCAATGTTATCCTCACAGATTGAAACACAACAATGTTGAGCGTATGTTTGCACTAACACGAGCGAAGCGAGTCCGATATCACTTTCAATCGAAGTGTTGTCCACATGAATAAGAAATAAGAGTTTCCTTTCTGCAGACAATAAATCGCGGACGCCGGCGCGGCGCGGTACGCACGGCTGGCGAGCCGCCAACTTTTCCTTGCAATTTTACTGCGCTCCCCGTTCGATACACGGACATTTTGCAGTCGGCATTCTAGACGAAGATGGCAATAACCTATCAGTTTTATTGCTTCTACCACTAACTGAGATTTACTCGTCCTTTACACGAGTCGCTACTTCTTCCTCAGCTGATCCTTTGAAGTTGACGTTTGAATAAAAAAAAACATTTCTATTAGCTATTCAAATGCCGTTTGATGGATGACTTCTTTGCGAGAGTCGCCCGTGAGAGTACTTAGCATATAAAATTCATAGACGGACTTCCTTTTAACACTTGGAATTGAATGTTTATTCAAAACTTATTCAAAACGTGATGATATAAATGCTAGAATCTGCATATTGTTATTTCGAAGTAATAATAAAGGCGCTTGGAGTTCACGACCTAGTTCGCTTCTACAAAAGCCTTTTAAAATGTGTGTGTAATGTGGAGCAAGGCTTAATTAATATGTGGACTTACCTACTTATGTGTAAACATACACATATTGTGGGAAGAGCTGCGGACCAGTGAGTGTTGTTAATAGTGATGAAGCTCATGCCTTCGGGGAACGCACTTATGTATATGGAAAGTGATCATTCTGATGACTGATAAGTCGGCTTCGTAAAAACCAAGGCATTGTGTTGTCAACGTTCTGCATCGTAATGCGCACTGGAGCGCAAATACAATGCTATGTAAATGACTTTATTATTTACAGTATCTACCCACAATTACTAGGTATCTCATACAGTTCTAAATCTAAGCAAAATATAATTGTCAGCGAGGCATTCAATGTTCATTATTAAAGTATGATAAATAACAGTAGCTTATGATCTGAAATATAATCTGCTTAAGTTACAGTGATTTAGCCTAAGTAACTTTGTACTTAGTAAGTTAACTGGATTAGAGCGGTACGGCCTTACAGTTAAAGGTTAATCGTTGGCTATTGAATTCCAGTAACTGTAAAAATGGTTGGAGCAAAAATGCGAGTCAGAGGCTGCAAAAAATAGCAAACATTTAAAAATAATATTTATAGCGAGAGCGAAGGTATGTAGTGTGTACTAGTCTAATAATATCGCGAAAGAATTCGATGCCGTCCGTTCAGGTTCAGTAATGATGGAAAACAGATCGTCTCGGTGTTGAGTGTCCGACAGCTCTTATTATTAGGTGCGAACCTCTCGAGTGGGTTCGGAAACCGTAATACGAGGAGCAAAAAACATATGGCTACAAGTTGCCCGGAGGCCCACCGGGCGATGTTGTAACTAGACGATATAATGATACTGCTAGCGTCGTGCAATCTGTAGCAACTTCTAATTTGTTGTCGCGATGCAATGCCGGTTGACAACCACTTGGAGGCACACTTTGTTTATTTGAAGATAATAATTATCTATGTAGTAATATGCGTAAACAAAGTGCCATTGTTATGTAGTATCCATAGGTTGTTAACACCTTTCATGAAGTACAATGTCTTATGTTTGATCACTTGACGTACAATAGGCCATTCCAAAACGTAAACTCCAACTCAACCCGAACTCCAACTCCATCGGAGCTTGTCATAAATTGAAGTTTTTGCATTTGTTTGCTCATCTCTCAAGTACAAAAACGTCAATGAGACAAGTAATCATTGACATTTTCGTGCTCATGTTGGAGTTGGAGTTGAGTTGGAGTTTACGTTTTGGAATATGGGCCATAGACAGACTTAATAAAATATCTTCGTATTTTACAAATTCCACATTCCAGCTAACATATTCCTAATTGTGTCAACCGAACGTCTAGTAGTCAGAGTGCAGACAATTTTCCTCGTATAGTTTTGTCCAGATGTATGTAGTTACCGTCAGGAGGTAAGTACTCACAGCTACATTTGTCAATATGGTGTCAGGGACGGTCAAGCACCTACGAATAGAGATCGATTCATACTTATATCAGCAGACATTAGCGAGATGATAAAACATGCTAAGATGATTTACAATAACCTGTAAGATGTGGGAATAACTCAATTCATAGAAGATGTATCTAAAAACGAGTCATACATAAAACAATCGAAGACATTGGAAGAAGAAAAGCGATTTGTACCCACAATATTGGCTAAAAGTACCTACTCTACCGATTCAGAAGAATGTTACCAAGATACTAGTTGTTCACACCAACAATTTTAAAAGCAAAAAAGTGTCGATCATCTGACATCAAATTTGAATCTCACGCAGGCGACAGATGTGCTGAGTTAGCAACCAGTTATCCAATAAGTTGCCAACATAAATAATGGTGAAACAACATCTTGTATTCTTTATTTCCGCTGCAACACATCCTTTCCCAGTTCAAGAGCATTGCATCGATAAAACTTGAGAAGTGGGCTTACTGTCGTCGGGTCTCTTCAATAATAAAACATCCGATGCTGGTATCAGTTCCGGCTTCGATGCGATTTCTCCGCCGCAGCCGTGAGCACTGCTGAGCCTAACTTATTTTCCTGCCTGTGGTGAGAACAATACTGGTTTCAGGGTTGATCCAAATTCAGGAGATACGATCAGTGCGGATGTTAAAACTGTTGGCAGTTGCGGAAACAGTCGGTAAATGGAATTATATGGAGTAGAGAAAATGAGTACACATTTTTGTTTTTATGTTATTAAAACTCTGCAATGGAAAAATTGCCAAACACACATCGAATCGATGCATGAATTTAATTCCAACAGGATTTCAATTAGTGCCAGCACAGTTCTCGAAACCAGTTAACGAAATTCGCAGCTGTAGCTCTTTTTAATTATTGCATCACTATCAAAGCGTTCCATTTGAATTAAAAGAGCAATGAAATAAATCTGATAACTGCTTCCTAGAAGTGGCACTACGGTATGTTCTAGTACGAACTACAAAGTGTCATAATACACCTGGGTCCTTGTACAATAGTCGCGGATGCCAAACGGTGGCAGGGTGGTCTGCCAACCGGTGACGCCGCGGGGCGCCAATGAGCCATGCATGCTTATTTTAGCACACAATTGCTGCCCAACGTTAGAACATTTGTGACAGCGACATTGTTGTTGTTTAGGGGAAAACAATAGATATAATCGTCTATGTGGGAATAACGTGCTGTTATAATAATTGTTTTATTTTATCTAAATGATTGTAATCTTTATTTTTGTGAATTTATTAATACAATAAACGGATTTAAATATGGGCTCTACTGATTGAACTTCTTGGCAATATGAACTGTAAAGAGGTTGCCGAAAACATTACAGCGCTATTCAGTCTTAACAACATTGTACCAAATTCCCAAAATATTCCACATGTGAAATATGTCTGCCGGTGTATTTATAAATCCAATTTGCAGAAATTTGGCACTCCAGACCGACAGAGGAATGTGTGTCCAAAACTGTATTTTTATAGTGATATTTTGCTATAACATATATTCCATGTATTCTATATTTCCCATATGGTTCGTGTCATAAATAAGTTGACATACCATTTATGACGGGACGTTATTCAGCCGCTATATGCGGACAGCTGAATCATCCGAAATGAGATCAGTGTCTAATCGCATACTTATCATAAATTAAGACTTACTTTTAGGGCAACTTCCTTTTATGTAAACAAGATTATAATCAAAGGCTAAGGGGAATAAATGTGTGTCACTGTTGACTGCTTATTTTTCCTCAAATATGAAACGGCAGTATAATAACATTCGAAATACATGCTTATCAAAGAAAATCTTATAAAAATAAATAAGATAATTGGACTAGAACATCAGAAAAAGTTGACACAAAACGTTAACTGGTTCAGAAAACTCCGCTTTAAAAAGTTAGCTTCAAAAAGTGGAACAAAGATCCCGAACACGTTTGCCCGACTTCGAATATGTGCACATAAATCTCTTCTACTACAATATTGCTCTTATCGAAAACCACTCAAAGTGTAGGAAAGCTTTTTGTTGCATTAATTCTACAGCATATAGAGGCCACTGTAGAATTAATGCACCAAAAAGCGTGTATATTTTAGACGCTAACATACAGCTATTGTTTAAGGTAGCATTTAGGTGCGATGAGCTATTAATCTCAACTATGCGGTAGATATTGCAGGTACTTACACTGTAGATTAAGATAACCGCAGTGAGCTGGATCAAGTGGTCTGATGCGTGTACTCTAACACCATTCTCAGCACTAATTGCTTCAGAGGAAAACCCACTTTTCCGTACCAGGTACGACGCATTATATAAATACGCGGCTGCGATTTTATTGTAATCGCAAAAAGGCGATGTTTATCGAAGTTTTGAAGGAAATTATTAAGTAAATACATAGTCACATACTTCACCCAATCACAAAAATGAACTAATTTAGCATTATACGAACTATTTTCATAATATTTTCGATATCAACCAATAGTTGATTTATTTTATCAAATAGCAAAACCAAAATTACATAAAATAAATTACGAAATCTCATTAAAATCTCCATTTATAATTAGCGATGAAGAATTTATTAACATATGTAATCTCAATTCACATTATGGCAGCGGAAATACAAATTGCTTTCGAAACCTGCTAGATAAGTCAATCAACGTCTTTGGCTGAATGCATAGATACATACACGTTAGACTTGTAACCATTTTCTATGCTCACTCCTTTCTTTTACCTTGTAAGATTAATACTTCACTCGTCTCTGGATCTAGAAATAAGTGCTTAGTAATCTAGCTTCGCATTAATAAATTGCTCATTTATAATGTGAATGTCATCTTAAGTTGCTGTCAGAATGCAAGATGAGATTTAACTTCATACACACACTCATGTGTCATCTTGGGATAGCTGTATCTACTCCATTGACATGTGTTGCTCATATCAGAATTGATCTCGCCCTCAACTGTGCGGAGTCGTCATTCCAGCTTTGAATTTCTATAGACAGAAATGATCTTAGTTCTCAAATGTTATACAGTCAAGAATTCAACATCGATACTTTATGAAAGCCCACAATTTCATATAACTCAATTTCCAATAAGTCGTTGCGTTTAGATAAGTTAATAATGCGTAACCAGTGGTTTTTCTTTCTCTTTGTGCAAGATATATGCTGAATTTATTCATATACTTTTCTTACTGAATGTGTTTTCGTACTTTTCAATTAAACAATTAATATGTTTTAAGAAAGTTAAGTATGCGTGTTTGTAGTTTCTTATCAAAACAATGACGTTATTAACCTCTCGGTCGGTTGACTAAGAATAAAAAGTAGTGCTTAAACGTGGACTAGGTATTACAAGCTAGTATCAGCGTTCGAGATAAAACCTTATTGTTCATAGAAATTCCTGTGAGATGAGTAATTAGTGTTCTAGGCAAGAATTATGAATACTTAGATTGTATCGTTGTTTTAATTTAATACGTACTTATCATGGAAGCCGTTATTTCTTGGGAATGAAAGAGCATTTGTTTTCAAAAGGATCTATGGTAGGCGCCAGATAAATTTGCAATAAAGAACATTGACATATCCCTTATATCCTTCTTAGGCACCCGAAAAATAAATTATGAATGGTTGTTCAATACTAGAAAATGTAAAGGATCTCGATACATGTAGATTCAGGACAGCTTTGCTTTTTTGGCAATGGACGCTATTGCATGTTTATTTGGCGCAAACCATAGTGTGTTTTGTCCGTTGTTACTAATATAGCTTTGAAATCTCCTAAACATCCCAAACTTTTAAGACAAAATATAAGACATTTTAATTATCCATCAGTATTTTCACTTGTCATTGGCACCAGCTACGCCAATGACAATAAATGACATGTCAAATCAGCCGCGATGACTCAGTTGTTGAGTGAGAAATAAAGCAACAACGAGACATGTTGAAATATTTAGTAGCTCTCATGAGCTAGCGTTTGTTTAATTTTCTTTTGAACCTTCTATTCTTCACAATAAATTTTGATACAGAATGCGGTCGGAATTCCTATGATAGTATGAGAAAAATGTCTTGTGTGCCTTGACCGGTTCCAACTCCCAAATAGTTTTATGTCGTTTGTTGACTAATAGTTGCTGCAAGACGTCTAAATCGGTTATAGTTTTAACTCACTCAGATTAGCTTAGTTAAGCTGGATTACCAAGGTAACTGACACAGCCCGAAGAAATGCCAAATGAACATTTTAACGCGACGATCGCGTATTCGCGCGATTATCGCTTTGTATTATGACAACGCCTAATTTGCAATTGGCAGTGGCCGAAAGACACTAGCGAGTAGTGACCGCGGACTGGAAGACGCAGCGTTGAAAAGCTTTTTGAGGGCTTGAAAGACTGTGAGAAGCAAAAAGTTTTTTCGTGAGAAGAGATCTGGCTGAAAGATGTGCTGTATCGGCATTTCCGCGGCACCTCGCAGCGTAACACGACGCTGTCACTTTGTGTGCAGTAGTTTTTAAGTTTCTTGTTTATAATATTTATTAGTTTATACCTAGTTAGTGTTTTTATACTTGTACTAGCTTTTGCCCGCTTGGAAGTCGGAAGTTATCCCACGAGAACGTACAACGATTACAGAATAAAAAGTTTTTATTCTATATTCTATTCCAGGTCATGGTCTACCTGTGTGCTAAATTTCATCCGAATCCGTTCAGCCATTTTAGCGTGAAAGCGTAACATACAAACAAACTCACTTTCGCATTAGTTAGGAAGTTAGGATGTATTGTGGTTTACGGGCCTTAGTTGCCTGAAATAAAGGTTAAATAAATAATTTAAAAAAGCACAGGATAAGTCCATGTGGCACTTGGGGGAGGCCGTGACTAGACTTATTTCGGCTGAAATGATTTTGATGAATATTGCTTGTATCCGTGTAATGTGCAGGTAATCGAAGTCTCCAAATCCGATGTATTTTTTATTCGAATGATGGACAACGACAGCCGCAAATTACACTCTTTACCATGTCTATTAGTGGCAACGTGTGAGCGGATGACATTTTGAACGTTTGCTGTAAAAAACTGAGCTTAATTATCGTTAATGGATGTGTTTCGACACTCTCCCGGTCCACGTCTGTTTGGCGTCGCGTTTCAAACCATGTCAGTGTACTTAATCACTATTAATGACGTCACGACACCACCACACTGTACTTTAATTGACGCCAAAACCGTTTTATTAACGCCACCTTTGGGTACATCGGAAATCGATAAGTGTGTACCAAATTCGTACACGGAAGTGTTTCGAATGTTGCACACACATTGCTTTGTTCGCAGTGATGTTCTTTTGTTCCTTATCCACGTTGTTTCCACCTGCAAAAACAGAAGAGCATCATTTCCATTTTCAAAATTAAATTCGCCTCCGTATCAAAACGTCCTATTCGCAAATCGTCCTATTAGCAAGTCGTCCTATAAGCAGAACGTCCTAAAAACAGAAGTATTTCCAGAGCTGTAAAAATGAGCATGTTTACAGCTCTAGAAACACTTCTTCATGATTCAGGTCTTCTGGTAGTTTGAGAGTCTTTACCTCTAGATTTCAGCCCGTCGCCGAACTTCTGCTTCCTCCATGGAACGAAACGGAACCGAACAAGAAATTGTACAAGGGTGCCGACTCAGGCTGCGTTCATGCTAGAGGTGTGCCTCTTTTTCGTTAATTTAAAAATAAAATAAATAAAGAGCCATGTTGAAAAACCGATACAAAACTTCACTGTATTTTGACAATAGGACATTCTGCTAATTGGACGTTCTGCTAATAGGACGTTTTGAGAATAGGACGTTTTGATACGGAGGCTTAAATCGTCCTAAAGGAAATGTAAAGCTGTCATAATAGACGAGAGGTCTCTTGGATATCTTAAAAAAACAACCCACTTTTCTCAATGAATTCTTCTGAAAGATGCTTTATTATCATAATTACTCGTACATTTACCGTTAGAAATAATACACCTCCGTTGTACCGTATTCATGTAAACGATGTTCGGAAATAAATACAAGACAAATTGGCATCTGTTAAAGCCTTGTATGGTAAACTCAATATATCATTGTATTGTCTGGCTATAGCTGTACCCATTTTTCAGCGTTGACACTTACCACTTATATTCCAAGATAAGGAGGTAGGTACATGATGTACGTACTTTTAACAAGACAGAGAAAGGAAAATAATTGCATTCTCATCCTCAATTTCACTATTGACTTCATTTATGTTTTTATTCTTTTATTCGGAATATAAGCTTCACACTTGTAGCAATTCAGTTGTCCAGTACAGTCCAGTATATTGGGAAACTTCTGGGTAACTGGAAAAGCGAAATAATTTTTTATGAAAAAAGAAGAAACCTTTTAAAAAATGTCATGTCTTAAATGCAAATCACAAATTGACAGCCTATCAGCAAAAAAATCTCAAAGTAGTACATATTTGAAAATACTATTTAAAAGCGTTAGCGAATTGTTGCGTGGTCTATCCTATTTTTTTTAGGGATGGGAAATCATCAAGTGACTCCTTCCGCTGGAGCGGGAGGGAGTGTCAGACTCTTACTGACAAAACCCATCCGAGTTCCTCCTAATGGCCTTAGCGTTCCAGACGCCCTAGACAATGTGCCATTCAATTAGCGAATGCGACTGTCGAAATGCCAAAATGTAGGGATTTGATCACGTGACATTTTGCATAGCATCTGTCAATCCCATACATTTTTGACGTATCAAATTGACAGTCGTCTTTGTCACGCTACCGTTGACAGAATGTCACTTGTCTCGAGCACCAGGGCCGCGGTGACTCTTTCGTACAAAATCCGTTTTTACTTTTCACAATTATTATTGGCTAGAGCCAAGATTTTTTTTTTTTAGTTTTAATACACAGCAGATGTGCCACATAAAACTAACCCCATAGATGATCCATACATACCACACCTAGTTCTGAATTTTGATTGAATTTCTATTGGTCTTTTTCTCCGCGTTCTTTACTCAGTAAACGGAAAACAAAAGAAAGTTTTATCGAACGCGTATCGGATGTTTGCCGTTCACATACGTAACTTCCACTTGATTGAGAGTCAATCTGTCGCGCTTACCTACATAAACTAGACATTACAATCACAAAATTATGATTTACCGGAGCTTCAGTAGAAAGTCACATGCCAATCACTGCTTGAATAGGAGTCATTACTTTCAGTAATGTGAATGTGAAATTATTATAGTCGATATGTCGTGTGCACGGGCGTAGCTATAGCATTCACATGGGGGGAGATCTAAGGGTCCAAATATACTGGATAACTTTTTTTCCAGTGCGCAAACTTTGAGAACCACTTCTGCCCATGTAAATGAAAAACTTGCCCCAAGAAAGCCATGGTCAATTCCTAAAAAAAAATTTGAACTTCCCATACAAAATTGTCATCAACTGACCACAATTTGTATGGGAGACTCAATTTTTTTTTTAGGAATTGGCTATGGCTTTCTTGGGGAAAGTTGTTCATTTACATGGGCAGAAGTGGTTCTTAAAGTTTGCGCACTGGAAAAAAAAATTACCCAGTATACAAAGAAGAACTAGTTTTCACTCCACGCAGAAAAAGACAGAAAGTACTATGTATGTATATATCTCATCGGTAAAAATGACGGCTCTATTTTACCCCTATAAGAAATTAGGGAGTTGCGGATTCTGTTTGAAAGAGTTACCGCGGCCCTGGAAAGCAAAGGGCACTAGGAGGAGCACGGATGGGTTTTAGTCAGTAAAAGTCTGACACTCACTTTCGCTCCGCCCAGAGCGGAAAGAGTAATTTGATGATTTCCCAAAGGGGAATTAGGGAATGAATTTTAAAATATCCTGCGAACGAAGTCGTTACCTCTGTTTGTAAGGAAATATTGCTCAATCGTGTTTTTAGACCCAGGCAGCGGTTTAAGCCGTGCGTTATTTATCTGTCTATGATTAATTATAAACTTCTGAGTCTTTACGATTTTTATTAATACAATGTTGAACGGCACTACTAGTTTATTTTGCTATTGCTGGTTTATTTGTACGATTAAACTGTTTTTCGAGGAAACCATTTTGATCTTTATTGCTAAAATTTGGCACAGCTATTTTTGTTTGTTACCGCATCTAAAAAGTTGATCTAGATAAAGAATTAAACAGACTAAAAGAATTGAAGCAGAATGGAAAGAACAAACCAAAAAATAATTTCGTTTAGAGCGAAACTAAAGATTAGACAGTTCTAGGAAAAGGAATTCACAAAGCTTATGAGATGAGAATAGCTCTTATGATTTAATAATTAAAGTTTATATATAACGGCTGTCAAACCTTATCCTGGGCGTACCCTCTTTGGCTCGACTGGTTTGAAGAAGGATATTAACATGACATTAACTCTGTGCATTCTCGGGCTCATACAGTCATAAACATTAATATTATGCGAACAAAATGAAGCCA
The DNA here is from genome assembly GCA_947386135.1 of Melanchra persicariae. NCBI lineage: Eukaryota > Metazoa > Arthropoda > Insecta > Lepidoptera > Noctuidae > Melanchra > Melanchra persicariae. The sequence goes on along the minus strand of OX376656.1, from coordinate 10,580,834 downwards.
TAAAAAGCTGTGTATAGCAATTTATTTAATAGATATAAGTGAATGTCGGATACGAGGAAAATAAAATAAGGAAGCTTAAGACCTTACACTTCCTACTAATTATATCTGAGGCAGTAAACCATGATATGAGTTATGGTATCCGACTAAGTTTAAACGCTTATCTAGAATTAAAACTTAATTAACTTAGTCGGATCTGGAAAAGATATAAAATAACGTATTAGATACGGTTTCGATCGTGTGGTAATATAAAACGCAAAATGCATTGAAACAAATGATATTCAAGAATTGGGCCAATAATCTTAATTTTGTGCAGAAATATCGTTACGAATTCGGTTTCGTGTTAGCGTTCTCTTACAAAAAGAAGGACAGTTGCTTTCAATATTTTGCCAGAAACATAATACTTACTTGGTGAAAAAGATCTTAAACCAACTAGCTAAGTGTAACCAACACCATATAACAACGTCGGTTCCCACAGTACAATGATACCTGTTAAACTAACAATATATATTTGCTTGTGTGGAAATGATTATTACCGTGACCTAACAATTGAGCAGTTGGCGAATTGTGAATAACATTCAGCACTCCGTGAGGCAAAAACTGAGCGGCCATGAGTCGTTTGTTTCCGAGTGTTTTTGCACTGGCTAGTGTGGCCAGCCGACCGACGACCGACCGCGGCCAAGCCGCATTCGACCGGGGGGCGTTATTGATTTGGATGCACGCCTCGAAAGTTCATGTTTAGTTATGAACTTACATACCCTCAGGGTACATTATTTGTATTTCAGTTTAAATTTATAGGAAGGCTGGATAAGCTTTCTGCTTTGCAGTGAATAAATTATTGCTTGGGTAACATACTTTCATAAATCGATTGTTATTTTCTGATCTAGTTTAATACGGTGCTGTTCTGATGTTATTATTTGTAATATTCAATCTCAAAGAGAATCAGTGCTTGGCTGCGTGCCCCGTGCTTTATGAAGCAAATAGTATTAAATCAAGTGCCAAGGCTAAGACACTTTGTTAATAATAAATCCTATGACGACACGAAGACGAAGACATCCCGTAATTCCCGTAGTAAAGTGTTTTCGTTTTTGAAGCTCTAATTGACAGTTTTGTCTTATAAAATATCAATACCTCGATAGTCCAAGCACCTGTCTTTCTTGGAAAGTCATTAAAAGGAGAGAGCTAGCTGCCGCGACACGTCAAAGAGCATTCTATAAGGGGAGACAGGTGATAACGTAAGTCTGGTTCTAGCCAGCGAGCTATCCACAACATGTGGCGATAAAAAGATATCCATACGACTTTCTAGTGACATTAATGCAACGGCAATCGCACGTCTCTAATTCATAATACAGCCGTTAATCATAACCACGACAGCAGCAGCTATAGCAATCTCGATTTGGAAATAATTTCGCCATTTACTAAACAAACTCACTTAAAAAAAGTAACGAATCGCTTGGGTTTTCAACGCTATCTAAACATGGGTTTCCAAGTGCTTTGTAGGTCGCATAAAACAAGTTTTACTATTTGCAAAAAAACCATCGAGAAATTCATCCGGACGCTGACGTAACTAACTGTACCTTGGACGATGTCCTCAATCATCAGGGAAAGCGGTTTCTATTCATAAATCAACGAAAAATAAATAAATAATCATTCGTTTTTTGTGTAACAAATACATACTTATGTGATTTCAATATCCGGAAACATAAGTTGGCTATTAAAATGAGAGTACCTATTTTAAGTCTAGGTCATCTATTCTTATTCAAGCATAATATTGTATGTCAACAAGTAGGTGGGCGTGTGACTCATGTCGGGTCACATGTTACAGGAAATAAACCAACGCCGTTTTCAATCACTTACCCGTCATAATTTCACTGGGGGTCGAAATAACATGTGATACGAAGTACTTACCCTTTTGTTTTTATTCGGCTTTCGCTGAACACAATGGTTACCAGTGACACCCACAGTAGAAAGTGCCTACTGTCACAGTTACCACTCTAGCCTTTGAATGTATGACAAGGCGAAAGTTAAACTTTTTGTTTGCAGTTTCCTTCAAAAGGCCCCCGGGTCGATATTTACATAGGACACGACATAGCTGGGATCGTTCGTGATTTTTATCTTCTACTGTATATGGGTCGAGAGTTACATTTTATTTTTGCGATTCTACAGCATCTATTGAATTTAAAGTCGTAAGCCTTTGTGTCACATATTTTGTTCTAAATGTTTCTCCTTTATTTTAATTAAGTTTTGACCTTCGACAGACATGCATGACAAGCAATACGGCTCTGCAATTCTACATCTATATAACTCAATACCATTGTCAAATTAATAACATTGCAAATGAGGTGTTCAGTTCATTATTATTTCAATAATAAATTCGCACATGATACTCTTGCTCAATAGTACAAAAACGGCCTATTGTCAAAAGTGACTGCATGTGGGCTGAACAATGGTGTTGCAGATCATTAGAATTGACAAGTATTGTGCGGGGAAGTCGATAGTTATACACTCACTCTACAGACCATTGATTCGCTATTGAAGGACACTGTAATGGATGCAGCAAATAATAGTAAAATCATGAATATGCAAAAGAGGGAACTAAGGAATAAGGAGCTAGCTAAAGAACCTATTTATTAAATTATCATAGAAGCTGAGTCGAGACTTATTCAGCTGAATTTGAAGAGGATTGGAGAGTAATTATCAGTTTTGCAATTATTTATACATCTATGATTGTTTAACCAAGGTTATTCGTATTTTGCAAACGCATCACGATTCACGAGTATGATTATTATAATGCTATTATTGAAAACAATTTGCGAATTACGTCACCGAGGAACTTTCGATTTGCCATATCAATTTTCATCGCTGGAATGGCTTTGATAACCACATAATTTGTAGTGGTTGAAATTGAAAGAAACCGCTAATTTTTGGAAGATCAGCAGCATCATTAGTCCAACCTCATACATCTCCGCAAACCAAGCTACAATTCATACAATATGGTCTTGGATTCAATTACTTTCCAGAACCGTTAGACATCGTTTAAAAGTCTAACAATTTGTAGACCGCATATTGGTTGGTCATAATGGGCCTCATCAGAAGGCTTAAAGTCACCCAAAGGGCAATGGAGAGGGCAATGCTCGGAGTTTCCTTGCGTGATCGAATCAGGAATGATGATATCCGTAAGAGAACCAAGGTTACCGACATAGCCCGAAGGATCGCCAAATTGAAGTGGCAGTGGGCAGGGCACATTGCTCGCAGAACAGATGGTCGATGGGGCCGAAAAGTTTTGGAGTGGCGACCGCGTACCGGAAGACGCAGTGTTGGAAGGCCTCCCACAAGGTGGACCGATGACCTGGTGAGGGTCGCGGGTAACCGATGGATGCGAGACGCACAAGACCGGTGGTTGTGGCGACACTTGGGGGAGGCCTATGTCCAGCAGTGGACGTCTTTTGGCTGATATGATGATGATGATGATGATGATATTGGTTTATCTTATAAGATGTATTGATTCCAGATTGCGATTTACGTCAGCATCATTTCTATCATTATCATCTTCTTATCACTTGTTTGTACCTCTCACGATAAACAATCGACCGATAACATCGAGCCTATTTCTTGCTCAATATCCAGAGCACGCAATAAGTATGCCGGTCCGATATCTATGACGGTATCAATGAATATAAAGCTGTGTACAATGTCTGTCCGGATGGCAAGGCGACGGACGTCCTCGGCGCCGGCACACAATAGCCCCCTCTGTTCCATCTGCAGCCCGCAACACGCATGCCCGTCCTTTTTAATCGCTGATGGCTCTTAAATTACTTATGTCAATACTGCCATTGATAGCATCGGTGTTTTATTGAACAGCTGTCGTTTATGGACAAAGTTTAGAGTTTCGAGCTAGTCAGTTCTTTATGGTGTGAATAAAAAAATGTAGTTGATTTTTATGATGGTTGACACGCAAAAGGGAACGGTGTTGTAAATTAGATGTGTCTGTTTCCGGTTTTCAAGCCTTTCTACTTTGTTTTAGTATCATAATGCGAAAAGCCAAAAAGTAACCAGATTTTCCGCGACAAAATTGTGAAGGCTGTTTTTATTGAACGTCTCTTTGTAAGCAATTTCGTCTGACGGCCCTTTTTTAAACGAGCTTGTGTCAACATTTTCTTATCTTTGCCAAGTTATGACCCTATTTTCATTAATAATTTCAAAACTGGGACACGAGCGTGAACGTAGAATTATCGTTTTGTTTACACTACAAATTCTTATCTATTCGGATAAAGTATCAACAAGTACATTATACTGGTATCAAATAAGGGACAAAGGCGGTAAGACGTGGTACAATAAAGCCTGATTATAGCAACAAGTACAAACAAACTTCCTTAGTCTTTAGTGTCGAGTTAAGTACACCTTTACATGGTTCATGCTCTGTTGCGGGTCACATTCAGTGAATCTTCTTGCGTCATTTTATTTCAGATGGGATTTCAGCCCTTATGTGTGATGGGATTAGTTCTACAGTTGTGTATCAAGGTGTTAGATCCGCGATGTATGAGCGAGGTGAGCAAGTGGGACATAAAGGAGAGTGTCCTTCAACGTTAGTAGTTTCCAGAAGAAGGATATGGTTCGTGACTTTTCATTTCAGTCGTCATCCTGACTGTCACCGCGGTCGTATGTTAATTACTTTATTTTCCTCGTTTGTGCTGCTTTGTAACAATTTAGCTAATCAACGTTTTTAGTACTTTAATAAGTTTTTATTAGGAAAGTTTTTCCAAGGTGATTTTTTTTTTTTATATTTTTGAAGCGAATCGCGTCTATTTTACACGTAAGTATATTTCGTAGATTTTTTCACGAAGGAATATGAAGCCTAATGTAAAACAAAAGTAAAACAATTATACGAAACAAATAGTAATAAACAATTGTTTTGAAATTACAGTTTTTTTCACATGAACAAAATCTGGTTTCAGACATTTGGTTTCCTAATTTAGATTATTTACTGATAAGTCTAGCGTAATTACTGTTTGTTCGTTATTTGATCTAGGTAGCTTTGTTATTTAGTTTACCTTATAATATTTACGTAGAATTAATTAAGCGGGATAATAAATATAGGAAAATAAAATCTAAATAGATAATGAACTGTTTCCACCTACACAAAATTATTAATTTTACTTCGCTGTTATAACGTATTAGCGTAACAAAGTAAAATTATGATAATTTATTAATGCTTAAGTGTTAATTTAGCTGTCGGCGGGTATTATGTAAGGTAATATAAGTGATATTATATAAGAATCGGAAGCCTACTCGTGCGCATGGCTATGCTGAGTATCAACGACATTATCAATTCGACAACGGTTGGATTAACATATTTGATGCCAAATCATTACATAACATATCTCTTATCTGTAGTCTGTGGAACTGTTCTTTGCTTGCGCTTTCGCGTTACGCAAGAACAATGATGAATGATGTCTCGTGATTTAGGATATTGATCAGTTTCATTCATTAACTTAGAATGTGGAAAGATTTTAATCGTGGTACCTACCTACTTGATTAAGTTTGATTAGTTTTACGCAATACAACTTGGTACTGTTATGTTTTTTTATTTTCTTTTTTTTACACCTAGGCTAGGTACCTAGTTTACAGTTTTCCTTATTCTTGTGGGATCTTCTTTTAATATTTAGCTTTTTTAATTCATTACTTTAGAATGGTTAGTATAATTAAGTTAAGTACACAACATAGTATGTTATGTTTATGTTTAATTTAGTTTTTTATTTTTTTTCAGGTAAGTTCGCTGTCATTGACACATTAGTTAGATGCCTCAGTAGAGCTATGTAAGTAAGTATAATGGAGATGTATATTGACATCATTCATAACGGAAAATTGTCTTAGTTCAGAGCCGTTTCAAAATAACAAAAGGTTTTCTTCATTCACAAAACAGTCACAGTGAGTGAAGACAATCTTTTGTTGCAACAAAATCTTAACGTGACGGTTACTTGTCGTAACAATGGTGGACTAAAGAGGCCTGGGTTCTGTATAATAAAAGTGGAGTGCGACAGGTGACAATTTGACAATATAGATCTATTTTACAAGTTTAATATATTGATTTTAGGCTTCATTAAATAGCTCCAGTATATTATGCGACAATAGACAATAATGTTGCATAATCAGTTAAGGTGAAAGCGCCAGAGGGTATCCCGCGAAATTCATTTTCTTACGTTTTTTGCAATTTGCTGATTCCCGGCTGTAGCAAGTACGTATTTACAGAACTGTAATCATTAAAATCATCAATACAATTCTCTCAGTTAGAATTGATGACAAATGTAGTATTTCATGAAATCATAACATTTGGCATCAATTCTAACTGAAGAAGTTTTATTATGATTTTAATGGTTATAATTCTATAATTACATATTTGCTACGACCGCGAATCATATTTTGACCAAGATACGACCTAACACTGTCCTGCAAATTGCAAAAAACGTAAGAAAATTTGAATTTCGCGGTCTACCCTGGCGTTTCCACCTTAAAATAAATAGGTCCCTGTAGGTTTTCCCGAAATTTTGAGAATTTATTTGTACTGAAGCTTTCAACCCTACCTATTTTAGCACAATGCTATAAAAATCAGGTGTCTGCCTTACTCTAGTACCAACAAAGACGTAGGTTTTCCTACCCACGTCATTTTAAAATTAGATGTTTTCTCATTCAAAATTCTATGTCGCGTGAAGGGCGCTTCAGTTTAGGAAAATACCCACGAAAATAAACAGCCCTAAAAAAATACATGTATATGTACAGGTACATAACACATAATATATGTGTGTGAGTAAGCAGGAAAATTATATAGGTTAACATTATTTACCCACTATTCAGCATTTCATTTAACTCATTTATGTTTGCTGTAGCCACACAAATTAATTGTAGCGTGTTTTACTGGACATGTTAATTTGTCACGAACTGATGCAACTATGTTGATAACTAGCACCAACATCACATCTGTTTACATTTTCCATCGGAAGTATTTCAACTTTTGAGACCTCATTACTTATTAAAATATTCAGCATAATTTAATAATTAATAAATATTCTGTTTATGTTATTCTGTTCTAAAATTCTGAATTATTCTGTTGAGCTCATTATACCTACCTACAATTATAAGAGACTTTATGTCGCCTCTTTGTCGCTGGCTATTACAGTGACCTAATAAGTACCTTTACAAGTAGATAGCTAGGTTATTAATTTACCACGGACCATGAATCTCGGAAACATATTTTTTTTACTTCCATACTTATGTTTTAGCTTCCTTCTCATTCATCCCATTTTTCATCGTCCTCGTGTCTCCCTATTCCATTTCAAACAGAAACTTTCCCTTTTTTGACTTTTTCGTGTCATGTCGTTCCTCTACGACACATGCTCATGATAACACTGATTGATTGCTCTTACCGATGTTAACACGCATCAAGGCGCTTAAAGTAAAAATAATAAAAATAAAGAACTTAACCTTAAACGTCTCAAGAACTTGCTACTAAATACTTGCTTGCTTGCTATGTTGAGTATTGTAAGTTAAATAAAACAGAGCAAGAAAGCTGTAGCCAACCCTATTCGGGTTTATTAGATCCCCAAGTTGCTCTAACTAGTCGGAACTCGGGGCATCACTTCAGGGCTGGGCAACAAACTTATCGGAGCAATATTTGCAATGTAAATGAGATTGCAAACAAATTGTATAATGTTAGCGTATTAATTAATTAATATATTAATAACTAATTGTAAAGGAGGTTCCTCTCTCTGGAGCCCTGACCGAGGCGGCTACTATTTTTTATATTTTTAAACGTTTTTTTTATGTTTAAAAATGTATAAAATAAGTTTACAAAAATGAATAAACGGGATTAATTGTAAAAAGGTGTAGGTATTTAGTGACAGATTATCTGAATGTTTTATGAGCCTCCCGTGTTATATTCTTGCTGCTCCTATTTGGTTTAATTAAAATTTACTGCTACCTATTACTATCCGGCGTCAATTATGGTTTATGTTTCTCAGCGCAACAAGGATATATTATCTTTTTAAGATCTTGAGATTGATTACGGACTGGCCAAGCTAACGATAGAGAAATACTTACTTGGCTATGTATGTCACCGGAAAATTGCAGACCGGAAGATTATAAAATATCGCGTGAAATTGTAAACTCATTTTTCTCAATAAGGCACGGATATATTGGAAAATATTCTACTCGGAAAGAACGTTAAGCCTTTGATTTCCTGCCAGGGTTGCGGAATATGTTCGAAAGAGTTACCGCGGCCCTGGAAAGAAAGGCACTAGGTGGACTATGGGTGGGTTTTAGTCAGTAAAAGTCTGACACTCCCTGCCGCTCCACCCAGAGGGGGAGGGGTCATTTGATGATTTCCCATCCTTTGGTTCCGGCTGTCATTTGTAGATCTTTGGCAGTCGTTACGAATTGTCAGAAGCCAGAAAATCTGACACCAGTCCTGCCAAGAAGTACCGTGTTACCCAGTTAATGGATTGTGGAGGTCTGGTAGGCAGCCGCTCCACGTAAAATACTGGTATTCAGCTGAATCCGGTTTGACTGGGAGCCGACCCCAATAAAGTTGGGAAAAGGCTAAAAGGCAGACGATGATATTGGAAACTATTAAATTTTGATGGGATTTGTTGTATTTAAAATGACATGCTCACATTTTATCTAAAAATTATAATGTAAAAAAGATTTATCGTAATCTTACGGAGTTTGCAATTATCCGGTGACATAGTACATAATCTATGTGACGCCTATGAGCGACGCAACTTCTCATTTACGATCACACCGCCTATTCGCCTTCGCATTTCTATCTACATTTAATATCAGATCAACACTAGAAACGCACACGGTTTCACTTACGACTTGTTATTAAAATGATAGTGCAGTAGGCGTATGAGATGGCCATACTCACCCACGTGTTTTTAAACCGTATCTAATAACTGTTTGACCACTAGCACTAGTTGCCACCGGCACCCGTTATAAAAACATGTTCATTGAATTGTTGAAACTAGAACACAAATATTGAATGTAATTTAACTAATTATTTTAATATTAGGTACGTAATGTACGTGTTTTATTGACACTGAACTACGAATCTCGTTCATGATTATTCGATTTGATGAGATTTCATGTACAACATTTTTTGTGTTCGATATTTATTCTAGCTTTAACAGATAAAAATAACATCTAACATTCTGGATACACAATCAATTGAGGTATTATACCGCTGAGCGAAGACGAGATTAGCATACAAAGAAAAACTTGAAAGTAACCAAAGGATACGTTGTGTAACACATTGTATAATAAATAAAAAGTGTTATATCAAACGTCAGTGCTTTCGCCAATTATTCACATAATTGGAATCAATTTAATTTATTGCCGAGCTTGATAAACAAATAGTAAAAGTCGGAGTCTGGCTCGCTTACCGCCCACGTGTCCCATGCAAAAACAGGGGCCTTATACATTCACTGTGAAATCCTGATTCTGCATTCCTTGGAACCAGTTGTAGTTCTTATGGACTACACCCTTTAGGAACGAAACATCTTTTACTGCGATATATAAAATTTATTGACCAATGATTTTCAGCTATCTAAAATCTACAAATGCAAAAAGTTTACGACCGTGTCCATTATAGGTTGTAATTATAATAATGTATATGTGTACATAATTACTCAGACTGCCGTTTATAACTCGTCTGTGTGGACACGCAAAAAATGTTAGTTGAAGTCGTGACTCGTGATCAATTTTAGTTTGTCATTTAGATAGCTATCTAACATAAGTCAAGCCGCAGAAGCGGCCTTAATTGACGGACTTGTTTGAAATGTAAATTAAAAATTGGAATTGTTTAAAGAGGAATAACCTCATTAGAATGAAACTTTGTTCTAATATCTGACGCTGTAAAAGTGTAAACAAACATTTTGTGTTATTCACTATAAAGTTTCTCCTAAACAAATAATAAAGTCACTACCACATCACGAAAAACTTCTATTATCTGCCGTACATTTTCGTAGTTGCATTATTTATCTAGTGGTCGCTACTGAAGCCTGGTATCGATTCCTGAGCCGGGGAAAGTGTTTGGATTAGTGAGCAATTGATAGCAAAAGGCTCACCCCTATGACATGGAGACTTAAAAAACTTAATGAGAAAAATGGGTGTGTTATAGGCGGAATACAGGCGTGATTTGGGAAAGCCCACTACCTTCGTCTTACAAAAGCCTTTCAAAGAACATTTTATTTTTGGAGCCACCAATCAAACCACTAGGATCGCATTACCCAGCTCACACTTTCAGTGCCATGTTAACTAAGATAAATTGCTGTTAGGAAATATGAAAGCGGGATTCAATTGAAAATTGATGAAGACAACAGGAGTCAATAGATTAACGAGATATCGGTGTCTAGCTGATAGAGATAGAGTGCCTACATCGTGATTAAAATCAATTTGTGTCTGCTGCGGCTTCAATTTAAACTCAAGTCATCTAGTGGTAGAAAGTCCTGGAAGTGACTCTCATTTCGAGCAGTCTTTATATGATAAAAATTTGATAAACGACCATGAAACAAGCTTTTAAATCGAGACCAAAGGAAGGAGAAATATTTGGTCCACAATAATTCCTAAGAAAAAGCTGACTTAACAAACTAAATATATCCCTGGTAAATCGATAAGTGTTTAATATGGGCTTAGCAAATCTGTGGCGACCGCGTACCGGAAGACGCAGCGTTGGAAGGCCTCCCACAAGGTGGACCGATGACCTGGTGAGGGTCGCGGGTAGCCGATGGATGCGAGACGCACAGGACCGATTGTTGTGGCGACACTTGGGGGAGGTCTATGTCCAGCAGTGGACGTCTTTCGGCTGATATGATGATGAAGATGATGATGATGACGAAGCCGTCATCTCAGTGGTCACCCCCTTTTTAGACATGTCAAAAACTATCGACATTTATATAAAACACCTGTGCGCTGCCCTTCAATAATAACGCTTATCTTATTTAAATAGTTTATCATCGCTCTGCTACAAAATTACAGGCATGCTCTAAAACACGCGACGAGCCCGTAGGCGGTGCCAGTTCTCGACGACTCCATGTTAATTGATCCGACTCGATAATACGACTAATGATTAAAAGATTTACAGTAACGCCTTGAAACGTACTCCTACATGATGTTTGAAAACAACTAATTATACTAAGAAACTTCTCTGTTAAAACTTGATTAGTAACGGAGTTATAATTTTATATCAGTGTTATTTCAATCCGTTGTTAAACATAAATCCTATGAGTTCTATAGTTTTTAAAAGGATCGTGACTGATTTATGGTTTTGTGTATAGTGTACTATAATAAACAATTTCTCTCTTTTTGGTACGCAAATTGAAATAATGGGTAGGCGTAAATAAACCTCAATATTTAATGAGATGGATTGATTACAAAGCTTGTATACTTGCTCATTCGACTCTACTAAAGTAACGTTTTTTGCAGATTTTAAAGGAAATCTACATTTTCAGATTGTTTATATTTATGTCTTTGCTGTGGGTTTTGCTGTCCAGCGTAGGCGTTATGCGGACGTAAACATAGCGTAGATGCTGCTAACCTGTACAGGCCACGTGACATTAACCGCTCAGGCCCAACATGTGAAAATTCCCTAATATAAAGTAAATCTTATGTAATAGGTAAATAAACATTAAATTCGCGATTAATTCGCGACACACCGGTGTGTCGCCGGGGCCGGACAGGTCGCACAGATGCGCGTAGCAGCGGCGTCGTAGCGGCTTAGGCATCGCATCGTAGCAGCGTAGAGATCACGTCGTAGCCACGTAGACATCGCTATGTAGCTGCGTAGAGATCACGTCGTAGCCACGTAGACATCGCTTTGCAGCTGCGTAGAGATCACGTCGTAGCCACGTAGAAATCGCTTTGTAGCTGCGTAGAGATCACGTCGTAGCCACGTAGAAATCGCTTTGTAGCTGCGTAGAGATCACGTCGTAACCACACATCGCTTTGTAGCTTATTAGAAATTTATTTGTTCACAAAAACATTACCAATGCAGTTGATTTTAACGATTTGGGTCACAAAATAGATCACTTAGACACGCATATTCTACAAAGATTAGAGTCGTTCTAATGGACGTTTTTTAAGTTATGAAACTGAGTTTAGTTCTGAACGTGATTTTTTACCACGGACGAGTACACGATACGCGTGTTGCAAAAACATTTGATAAAATGCCTATGCATGGTCTTGCTAGACTTAATTATTTCCTGGTTATCTATTAGAACTGGTTTTATTACAATAGTTTGTTACACGGTACCTACTGTTCGAAGAATTAGGCAAGTCCAATAGTTTTTAAATTAGGTAAAATTACGTTTTTGTACTGATATGGTTTTAATACAATCCGTTCACATATTTTTTTTTTTAATTAAAATCAATATCGCCTACATCATGATAAATTCTGCAGATTCTACAGGCAGTAAACTACGTCTTACTCTTATGACAATGATATGCTAATTCAAAATGTCTGGGTCTGTATGAGAGACATTAGAATTGACGTCCCTTCACAAAGCCTAGAACATACCATACATATATACATCGCCAGGACTTATATCCAACTAGCTGTTGCCCGCGACTTCGTTCACGTGTATGTATTGTAAAATGATGTGGCCAGGTAAGATCAATGTGTTCGTATATCTAATACGAACCGTCAATATCTATCATTGCTTGCCTCCTTTTTTATGTATGGGAAAACATCAAATGACTCCTTTCGCTCTGGACGGAATGGAAGGGAGTGTCAGACTCTTACTGACTAAAACCCATCTGTGTTCCTCCTAATGCCCTTTGCGTTCCAGGGCCGCGGTGACTCTTTCGAACAAATTCCGCAACCCTGGCAGGCACTGGCCCTAGCGGGCCTCGTCTTTATGCTGACATCTTTTTGTGACGCGCGTGGAACACAACGCGCCATCGAGTATCACCTCTTCTGTTCAAATCATTTTTTGTGAGAAACGTTTTAATGATAATGCTTCTTTCATTTCATCGAAACTATTCACAGCAGTCCTAGAAGATGTCGTTAAAAATGTGGGTATAGATTGGGACTATAGCGGTATTAACGTCACTTTTCTGCCCAACTGTCTCACTTAAGATTTGCAGATGACTTTGTGGTTTTCACTGAGAACTTCGATGACCCCCAGAAAATGCTTCAAAATCTTTAAGATGCTTCTTTTAAGTTGGGTCTTGGGATGAATATGACCAAGACGAAGGTTATGGCAAACACCTTCAGCGATTCAAATCTGGAAATAAATTGTTGGATATGATTAACCGATATGTTTATCTTGGCCGTATACTTTCAGTTGGCAAAGAACTAAAGTGGAGCTGGGCAGGACACTTGGCAAGGCGCGGTGATGATAGGTGGAGTAAGGCAGTGACTGAGTGGCGTCCGAGGACTGGAAGAAAAAGTATTATTGGTCGACCGGCGGCGAGATGGGCGGACGATATTGTTGCCATCGTGGGTAGAACCTGGATGAGGCTGGCACAGGAACGTGGGGATTGGCACACGAAAAGAGAGGCTAATGCTCAGCAGTGAGCGAAGTTGGACTGTGGATAGTAATGACGATACACGATGTTGATGAAACTTGCTAAGGTTGTTAACACGCGATAGAGCTATATAAAGTTGTCCATGGGAAAACCAACCAGAAGAGAAGTCAACCCCTGCAGAGGACACGGTGGAGCATACGGTGAAGGTCTGCCCTGCTTGGGCGGAGCACCGCCGTGTCCTCGTCGAGGCGATCAGCGACGGCGACCTCTCGCTACTGGCTCTGGTTCACTCCATGGTCCAGAGCGCGGAGGCGTGGGAAGCCGTCACCTCCTTTTGCGAAACAGTAATGCCAGTAAAGGAAAGGGCGGGCCGCGTGAAGGAGAGGCAAACCTCACGCCTTAGCCGCCGAAACAGAAGAAGACGCCCCGGGCGTCAGGTGTCGCAGGGCGATTCTCGGCCACCGTAGGCACGGGCCTGCGGACGGCGAGCGTTGGGTGGCTCGCGGCCCGATAACAACCAGCGGCCCTACCATGACGTGTTAAAGCGTGAGTCGTTCGAGCGAGCAGGAGGGATGGAGCTATACACCCTATATAGCGCCACTGGTCCGGGTCGACGAAGCGTTGTGTTCCATGCGCGCCTCCAAGAGATGTCAGCTAAGTAGACGGGGCCCGTTAGGGCCAGAGCCTGCTAGGGTTGCGGAATTTGTTCGAAAGAGTCACCGTGACCCTGGAACACAAAGATCATAAGGAGAAACACAGATGGGTTTTAGTCAGTAAGAGTCTGACACTCCCTTCCAGTCTACCCAGAGCGGAAGAAGTCATTTTGATGATTTCCCATCCATAAAAAAAACCCCGCGACGGATAGAATAGAGTAGGGACTCCGTTGTGCGTAGGTGTCCTGGCTAAGTTTGCCGGCCTAGCTCCGTCCAAGTGTACTAGAAGCAACCAGGGTGCTTTAGAGGTTGAGTGGAGAGACATAACAGTTCAAAAAAAAATTAAAATAACGTCAGTGGAGCAATCAGACCAAATCTTTGTTTTATGTTATGCATCAAATGCATGTTTTGTATCAAAAGAATCACTGATTATGACGTTTTAAAAGTACCATTAGTAACTAAAAAATATATTTTGGTGTAATTCTCATGCTTTTGATAGTTAGTACTTTTTCGGTCAACAGATGGCATTACGGGTATATGAATTATGTAGATAATAAGTTGATTTCTTCAAGATTGCTACAATTCCTATCAGGTTTATGTGTAAAAATTATCTAAATGGTTTTGCAACTAACTAACATGTCATTTTGTGCATTCAATTATTTTGTGCATTCAATTACGAACAAAAACCTTTTAAAATCAATATTGCTTACCTCCCATAACATACGGCGTGATAATATGTAGCCTAAAGTTTTCCTTGGTTTACAAAGAACATTTTTGCTGAATTTCAATTCAAACTATCCAGTAGTTTTGGCGTGAAGCCGTACCATACACACATACAAACAGACAAACAGACAAAAATTCTAAAAAGTCACTTTTTGTCATCAGTTACGTTTTTCTAACAAAAGCCACTTATTTTTTCTCGAAAATTCTCAATGTACAGTTTTTCTTTCGTTACTGTTTCATTATATGTATAGATGAAAAACATACTTATCGCATATTTTATTATTCTTTAATTTTTATAAAGTCTCCTTTTCAAATCAGTGATCAATGATCGTCCGTGGCCGTGCCTTAAAATCAGTTCGCTCTTTCATTTCAAGGTTGAGAGCATCGAGGAATTCCATGTTCTTATTTTAGATCCGCTGAAGTTTACGAGTTCTCGTAACGCAGGCAGGTACCTACGCTTTAGACTAGAAAATCACGCACTCAGGAAAACAATTTGAGAAAATATTTGCATTTTCATTCAAATGAAGTTAATGAACAGCCGGCTTGTGGTTAAAACTGCAATTTTCACGGTCATGAATATTATGTATGCGCCAATTCGTTAATTTCAGTCAGCCTGCTGTTAAAATTAATGCATTATTTTCCATTTCCTGAACACTTTACTAGTTTAGCACGACATTTGTCATATTTTCTTCGTTTTTAATTTATTTTTGTTGCGCAGACTTTGAATGCTCAGCATAACTAAGCGCATATTAAATGTGTTGGCTTAGACATTCTGCCAGTCGTAGCTATAAGCCAGTGTGTACACGACGTGGTCCAACTACCAACACATAACGACGCCATTGCGGGGACCGGCGACGCCGCTGCCTAGATAACACGTCTGGGCGCGATATAACCCACATGGGCCGGTTATTAGCATATCTTCACAGCTCCCTTCAACACTTGGCGCTATCTTAACTTGGCACTCTGTTCTTTTTTTTCTGGAACTAACCCAAAATAAACAACTGCCATCTGCCACTCTAATTTGTTCATACCAATGTTCACGATAAATCGTTTGAAAACGAGTCTTCTTGCGAACGATGCCCTTTTTATGTCTTCATATTATTTTTTATTAATGAATATGCTCGTTTGAATAAAATATAGCAAAGTTAATTTATAGGTCGTAGTCATCCTTAATCTTAATAGCCATTCGTTTTATGGGTCTTTTCTCACACAGGTTCGCTTTATCTTCCTTTCAAAGCGATGAATGATTGATTTCTTAAGGCAGTCTCATTAAACTGTTAACGAATAACACGCCACTGTATTTATCAATGAATCAAATGATGAGCAGTGACGTATCACGTGATTTTACTCTTTAGCTGACTCTGTGATATGAAATTACCATTTTTTTTAGAATTTTGGAAATTTTATACCGTTTTCTGAGTTAAGATTATTTTCGAAAGTTATTTCTAATTAAATCAATTAAGTTTTATACTGATTTATGAGTTATTGGAAAGAACAACGCTTATGATGAGTTATGATTTATGATTATGACTATTCATCTAAGCACGACTGCTGCCTTTGATAAGAAGAAATACTAGAAAACAAAAGTTGGATTCCGAATTACAGCTTCAAGTCCAACTAGGGCTTGACTTCATCCATCAAATAAAAAGCAATTAGAGCAGTTCGGAATTTCGTATTAAATGAATGAGCTAGCATTTAGAACGCGATCATGTATGCCCTTTAGCAGTTCATCCATATGGAACGTGTCTCGTCTACGGAATCCATTGTCCACGCCGCCGGTCCGGGCGGGATGCCGGCCGGCTATAAATACGCCCCAATCAACTCCCACATCGGGAAATTTACCTCTACAACTTTTTGCTTATACCAGTTTATGTAATAGGTAAGCAGGCTTAGGAAATTCTGTGAATTTATGTGTAGATAAATCTCGATCAAGTAGACTTCAAAACTTTCAACAGCCATAAAAAATCTTATAACTGGTTAGGTTAAAAAAATCCATGTCGAAATGTTTTACTTAAAAAAAGATAGTTGGAAATCTCTGTTTCTATGGAAAAAATTAAAATCGGTTGAATTAATCTGTAACAAACACTATTTCTCGAAAATGTTCTCTGATAACCTTTTAGACTTGTGACCATTAGTCCTGCTTATGCGTAGGATAAGTTTCATTAAAATCGGTACTAACATTCATTTCGAAAAAAAATGAATACATAGATTGATAGCTCACTTCGTGTTCACTTCACCCAAGCAATCACTTCGACAAGTTTACAGAATCGCACTGCTGCTGTAATAATCTCACCGTGATAACCTAGGTGCAGTGAGACTTGCCCGTGTCACCTATGTCGCTGATTTAAAGGCGCAGTTAAATAAAAAGACTAGACTTTTAATGAAATGGCTGATTTAGCTAGTTGGCTGCGACATGTATATGTTCGAAAAATCAAATGTTCTAAAAACTATTTCTAAAAAAGTGATCCGTGCGTGTCAAGTGTACCAATTACTCAAAAACTTTTGGTGAAATATTCCCCAGAAACTCAATATCGGTGTCTCAGTTGACAATCGAGTATGAAATAACGTTCTAAGTTTGAGAACATTGAGATTAATTGCAAGTTGTCACGGCATTATTTCGGCACCGCAACAAAGTGCACAGTGCACGCTATACCTACACGTGATCCATATTTTAAACCACTACGTTCAAGCGATTAAAATAAGTAATATAAGGAACAATCCTTGACACTCAGGAAATGATATTGGGGGATTCGAATTTGCATCGATTATGTTTAAGGCTGCAAGTTTTTTCGGTAATACATAATACAATAAGATATTTCACCGCTTATTTAATTGCGGCGGTCAAACTGGTTCTATCTGAAATAGCAATTTCTCACTGAAGCGTATGTGAAGTTGTCTACTCTGTACGCTGACAAGATTGTCCTAAATTCGGCGTTGCTAACGTGACTCTATTAAGACAGTCATTACGGTATTTGTGGTTCGTGACATGTTGCACTTGTGGTCAATGACTTGTATTTACCGTTTAACCATGATGGGCTATACCCCAAACTATTGTTTAGTAAAAAACAGAAATCGGTTAGTGCTAAAAAAACTCAATGCTTTCACATGAACAACTCGTGGATCAAAAAGTATAATATGTCTATGTACAGCTATGCATACATTACCGCTTCTTATTTATGGTTTCCTTTATGTTAAAGTGCCGTTATAATAAGTGGGGCTTTTTAAATTTCGTGTTATCACTTGCTATTTGATAAATGTTCATAATAATAGAGAGTGTATGTACTGAAATGGATATGTTCACCAGTTCACGCATTTATTCGATTGCAGATCTACAAATTAAAATATTGAATCTAAACGAGTCGATTGAGAAAGTGTGAAGAATCAAACAAATAAAATAGAAGATAATAATATGTTCGTTGTAAGAACATGACCAATGCAAGCGACGATGTAATTGAGTGCTGAAATACCTAATCGTGACCCTTTACATGAAGATTTACAGTCTATAAATTAACAGTTGGCGTTAGGGCTTGAAAATGGTCTAATTTTAACAGTAGAGAAGTAGCGGGCGATTGTGCTGGTACCACGGTCCGCAAAATGTTTGTGGTTTTCGCGAGCGAGCAAGCCTGCGTTACACTTACTCAGCGGCCTTTCTCTTTCGCTACAAAATAGGCAATAGGCTTAAGAATTCGTGGTACAGGCTCAGAAAGCAGTGTCGGCGCTTAGTGGCGCCAGCGCTCGCCAGTCAAGGACGACAACAGCCGTGCTCATGTCTTATTGTTAGCGATTTCACCGAGATTAAACATAAGGCTCATTCACATAGGCCTGTGTTATGTACAGATTGTCTCTTTTGACAATACATCGATACCTGAACGATACGTGAATGTTGACTACGCTAATACTATACCGACACAGAATAACGATTTGGACAATCACCTCTATAACAATGAGTCACGCTTGGGATAACGAACGCGGTAGTAAACATTAGATTATCCGATTCTGATTCACGACCACGCGCGTTTTAGAATACTTTGTTATAGGTGCCTTGCTTGAGATCGTTCCAGTTCTATTTATTTTTTCACATATCCGTGAACTATTCTCAAAGTAAACACTGCCGCACGGTTCACAGCTTTCGTTCACTGTTTATGTTGCGGATAAATATTAACAATAATGGTGTCATGGTTTACGTTCTAAGAACTTCTTAAGTAGGTGTAAAAGTTCAAGTGCTAATGAGAAAAAAAATCATTAGCTAGACTAAACAATAGAGAAGAGTTAATGTTTTGTCATTAAAACTTAAATAATGCGCTAATTACTGGCTGAAATAAAATCATTACACTGAATTTATAAGTCAGTTTTATGTTCATGGGAATTAGGTGTAAGTTTAATAAAAATACTGTTATTTGTTTTAAGAAAATACAAACAGTAATTGAAGTCATTTAAAAAGCTGAATAAAAGGCCATTAAGATAGAAAAGGCTATTGTGCATAATGCTAAGCCAACTAAACTTAGTAAATAGAGAACTTAAAATAGAATGATTAAGTTGCTAGAGGCACAAGAGGACATAGCACTCACAGGACACGAAGCCTTCGAAATGAATAAATAAAACTTATTACATATGGTAATTCGCTAATCAACGAGCTCGGATACTAAACAATAGAATATGCAGTGTCATTGACTCAATATGCAGGAGAATATCACGCCTAATGTGATTCGTACGCACAATGAAACCAATCGGATGGGGCTCTTTGTATTCTAACGAAGGTAGGGCATGCATTAGTGCGTGTAATTGATGCATCACAGGCTGTAAGTGCTGCTTTGGAACCCTTAATGACTGTTCGTCTCGACTTTCGAGCAATTTGCAATGGTAATGGAAGCACCAACATAATATAATCTGCTCATACCATTCCAGTACACCCTTATGCATGTTGACGTAAACAGCGTATGTTTTTCCGATCCATAATTTCGTGTGGGCGGTGCAGCGAACGCAGCTGGAATATTCGAGGTTAGTCTCTGTTGTGTTGTAACGGCTTACCAAACAGTATTATACATAATATACGTGTACAACCGTAGCCTAGATACTAGACAATAATAAAACTCATATGAGCTACGTAACACGTTATGATAGAGTTTGAATAAACCAGAAGCTGCCTCAATCTGGCTGTCGACCCCATCTTGCGAATTCACTTGATATTTTTCGGAATATAAATTTCGAGAAAATGTTTTTCTCCCAACTCAACAACGGAACACCAAAGGCGTTTTCAATTCGCCATTTCATAAAGGAAGTTTGTCGTTTGCAGAGCATCTAAATTGCCGTTTCAACGGTCTCGTCATATCGTTGAAGTGGCCCTGACTCGTTCTACGTACAAATTGGTACCGCTCGATTAGTCATACAGTGTTTTGTCTATCAGTGTGTCATTTACTGATGCACATGTCCGCCCATCGCATTAGTCTCTTATACTTGTTCGTCTGGTACCATAGTTTCTGTTTCATTAATTCTCGCTGTGCAATGTGTGTTAAGAAATATTCTTGCAGACACCTGATATTTTCATGTACAGTCAATCATGCGCTATGTCACTGGTTCACCTGTATGAGCAAAAGTCGCTTTCAAGGTTTCTGCGACCTCACTTCGGTCGTTGTTCTGATTTTGTGTGGGATGCTCGATGATTTAAAACAGTAGGTATAAACCTGTGTAATATCATCGTATTATAAAGCGGTATCTGTTTGTGATGTAACATGTAACGCGTGTAGGTGCTTTTGTCCCACGCTGACATTTATAAAATAACAATTTCTACTGCAGCGAACCAAATTGATCACTGACTCATTTATTGACTAATCACCTGTTCTAAACTTGTTGCACAGCTTGTTCCGAACTTCAACACTGTCGTGTTAAACTGTCTTTACATAAGTTAGAATACTGTACCATTAACTCGCCAATAAAGATGAGATCTATTTATAAGATAAGCTTTATTAGCCAGTAACTGGTTACAAAATTAGAGAATTGGTCATGCAGTGTGTCGAGGCGTAATTCTATTTATAAGGGTTGGTTTTCTTCCATTTTGAGCTGAACTCATGTCGTGGAGTCGCTGTGAAATTAACCGGCGCCTGATGGCCTGTTTCTTTTATTGTCGTCTCTTTGGTTTTGCAATCTGTTTTTCTTATGACTCACTTACCATGCTTAAAATATCGTCGCGCGAGTTACTTATGGCCTCGTTTATTACTTTATTATTGCCAATAAACTGTGAAGCCCCATCCACATAATGGGTAGTCCCCTAGAGATTGATTAAGTTACGAAATTCAATATGTTTGTCTAACTAAATGCGTAGGTTTAATGTATTTTGAGTTAGATGGTGCACTGAGTAGGATTTGAATAAAACATTCGAGAGAATACTGTATTCGTATTTAGCTTTACAACCACATTTACGCTTGGTAATCAATATTTATACTAGAAGGTAACTAACCCGTTCTTAAAGCACTTTTTTCTAAAATCACCCAACCATTTGAGGAGACGTAGGATTGGAGCGGTTTGGTGCGACACTCCATAAAAACTTCCCCTCGGATCACTACCTATTCAAAAAACTTGACATTTGTAATACCCTATAAGTCTCACCTGTCCTTGTCATATTCCTCACAATAAAAAGAGACGACCGACTTGAAACTTTTATCCTCAAACATTCATACAAGAATTATGTCCTTTAGAATGTGAGGGAAAAAGTTTTAAGGCATAATTCTCGCTGATTAAATCATGATCAAAAAAATACTATAGCCTTATCTCCTTGAAAGCCAGATCTCTTATTTTATTACAACGTCATAATCGGATTTAAACGGCCTTATTTTTTAATATTACGAATAAAAACTTTGAGGTGCGGACAATGGTTGCTGTAGGTCCGCCAGTATAAATCGGCTTAGTGACAACAATCTGATATATTATCAATTTGGTTGTTTACCCAAGGTATTAAGGTTAAAATAATACTAATAAGAGATAGATTTTACATTTTATCGTCGGTTTTTTATTGTTTTATTGAGGACGAATGAGTAAAAGATTAAAATTTAAAATGGACTGAATAGGTTTTCTTATCATATTAGGTTTGGTAATCAGCTTTAAAAACAAATAACCGAATTACTTTTACCTGTTTTATAAACAAGCTTGAAAGAATCAAGAACAGGAATGGCTATTTGCAGCTGAAACAATAAAACATATAAACAAATCGTAATCACACAACATTACATTAAAGGTAGATAAACTTTAAACTAAACAGTTTAATACCAACTTACAAAAAAATAAAATGAACGGCATACTAAATGACATTACACTGTAAACAATTTAGGCAAAGTTACTGCTATGCGCAAACATTATCACTTTTCTCGGTATGTTGGCAATGCACGTCCTAGTTTTATACTGTTCTGCATTTTTACAATAGTGTTTACCTTTAAGGTGCTGTTACACTGGCAAATTAAATTGCTCAAGTCAGAGTGCCAATTCTACTCACTTTTAAGCAACGTTATCATTCGCATGTCAGGCGCAATCTCTCAAAAGTGTATGGAAATTGAGACTTTTTTGACAGGTTGCGACTGAGATTGATATTGCAATTGGTTGAAAAAATCGACACGACCGCTTGGTATTCATTGACACAAGTTACTGTGTTGAGAAATAATTGTTTTAGCTATAAATATTATATTTAAACCCCTAGGTACACAATTGAAAGCTTTAAAACTAAGTAATAAGTAGGTACACCTATATTCATGAGAACTAAATAATACGGAGAAATCAGAGGCTAGATTAAAGAAATTTTTAGGACCCCAAAGCTAGCAAGGTTGCTTGCAAAAGAATCTTGATTGTTCTGTTACCTCCAGGCAACAGTTGCCGGGCAATAATTGCTGAAAAAATGCCCGTGTAACCGTAGCTTTATGGTTTGTGTTCGCCCACGATGTATTTTCTTGGAACATGGCCGCGGTTTGTAGAGCGCATGTTTCTGTGTGGTCCCCGGGCACCGGCGTGTCATCGTCTGCTGTATAAGGACAGTCTAGCTCCAAGGAGGTGAAAGGTTACCTGACTCTGTGTTACCATTCTCACGCCCTGTGGTTGAAGCTCAGACTTTTCAGTAAAGGCCACTGCTACATATTGATATAGGCCTTTATTTCCGCATCGAAGAACAGTCATGACGCTATGTGACAAAAATGAGACAAACATCAATCATTTGGATATTTGCTTCTTCATCAATGAGATCAAAATTGCAGAACTTCAAAGCTGTTGAACAGTCGTATTTATTTTGTCAAGTCATGCAGTGAATGAGGGACTCAATGATATGTTCAGAGAAAGTTAATCATTCAGTCATCATAATTATTTGAGAAAAATATTCAATGAAAGTGACTGTACCTAAATAAAAAGCTGTCCTGCCAAAATATACTGGCATTTTGACTTCTTCCACATTCCTACATGCAGTACCCATTAGCAGACTTTCAATACGACTGACTACATACTGGTAGCAGCCGTATCGCAATAACTTAATTACTAAATGAATGCAATAGCCGCCATCCGTCCGTCAGGCAATGAGAAGCAATGCCCCTACCACGACGCGATGTCATCCAACTTTAATATTGCTACTCGGGCCAAATGTCACACTTTCAGAAATGTTTTAGTGTATCGTGGTAGGTGCCCGTCGACCTCCATCGGTCGCTCACGGCCAATTTGTCTGGCGATCTCACGGGCAATTTTCATTGTCTCTCCGAAGTTGCAAAAACTGGCTGCCAAATCTGAATTGTCAATTGTGAAAATGCAATTAAGACTTAACTCACCGATAGTAGTTACAATAATTAACTGCTTAATTAATATTCTGCGTAAAGTGCGACTAAGTATTCTCACGGTTGTTTGATTGTTGAAACGATTTTAGTCGATTGTACGTTCTCGATTGGTGCTAGAGTTAGATTTTAACTTAATTTAGTTATGCCACTTCACATTATGGAAATACACGTTAAGCTCCATGACTTCCGCCGCATTAATCATAAACGGATTAGCCGTGTACTTGCTAGTGACTTAATCCCTCTTGAAAAATGACACTTGCGTCCAGAGCGAGGTAAAATGTGGCGACTCAGACGATCTTCCAGCGTCCGCGACACGAATAGCTACTACTACATAGAATGGTATAGTAAACACGGTTAATACAACATTACGCGTTTTTTCGCGGTGATACGCCTCATTGCTAAATATAACGAGCACGGTTTCAACTGCAGGGAAAAGTCTCTTTGGCACTGTGCCGCTATTTGGGTTTTAGTTGGAGTTGTATTATCAAAACAACGGCCAAATTATATGCTTTCTCCGGCACGCGTTCCACGAAATTGGGAAACCTCACACATTCCTATTAATTACTCCGTGAACCGTTATTTTAAACGAACTTTTAAATGTGAGAGACTTTGCTCCTTGTTCGCTTGACGTGGCATTCCTGAAGTTAAATTTATTTGTCAGTGAAGAATTTTGTGTTGTCTAACTAGGCTTTGAGTCGAATAATAATATTACAATGTAACTGCAATCCATCCGCGTAAAATAGGAAGTGTAAACAAAATTCAGTTTAGAATTCTATAAAGCATAGCCAAGATTCCTTTCATTTAAGCCCATAAATTGCGAGAATGAAGTAATGCAGTGTGTCCGCCCACTGGCGGCGTCTGCCCGAGGCACATCACATGCAATGAAGCCATACCTACCTTTAGTTCCAGAATACTTTTCAATTCTCTCTTTGGTTAGTCGTTTGTCTGATCAAAGTTAGACCATTACATCAATTTGTCTATGTCGTAAAGGCGCGACGCCATTGTACCCACGTGACTGTGTAATTTAAATTGCTACGACTACCCATACGACACCCACGGAGTTCTGGAGAATAAAACATAACCAAAGACTGGTATTATTGAGTTATTTGATAGGTTTTATATTGCGTTTCCTCCTCTATGAATATGTCTTATGAGTCAAACTTTATGTTCTACAGAAACCAGTGAATCAATGCCTATAAGTTCGTATGTTGTAGCTCTAAGTTTGAATTAACATAGCATGGTTACAAAAACAATTGTGTGGCCAGTCATAGCCACCTCTTAGCGATGTATCACTGATGAGTCAGGCTACTTACGTCACAACTCTGTGGACACCTCAAACGGCAGTTCACAGCCTTGCTTACATTATAACGCGTGACGATTATTGACCCCGTTACTTGATCACTGAGGATTGATTATTAAAGGGAACACCTATTGTTAATACAATAGGTGTCCCTCAACAATTTTCAATCAAGGTATAATTACCTTGATTGAAAATTGTAACTAATATGGTGGTTCTTGTGAAGTGCGGCGGCGTGTTACGCAGTTTTCCTTATAGGTTGGATGCACAGCAACATTCCCTAGAAGGCATGTTGTCCAGCCAGGCTGGCCACCCACGCCCCTCGTCGCTCGATAAACAACCTTTACCACTACGTTTTAGTATTCCAATACCTTGCTCGTGACGGCCTAATGTGGCGCCATGGGGCGATTGTTTTTATAGTTATTAGGTAAAGCCGTTTTATAGAAACTTGTAATTCTGAATGGTTTGTTGTTGACAGTTCTGTGAGATTGTCCCTCCATTGAGTTTCATTGTTTAATGATAAACTGCGCATTATTAAAAGACTTCTCTGTCCTGTCACTAAGGTATCTATCAATTAAATTATTGACGACACTACTATTTACTTTTTGTAGAACTTCTCAACGAATGAAATTCATGTTCCTTAGGTAGAATACAGAAATAAATTGACACCTTTTTCCAGTTTTGCTGGCAATCGCAGCAAATGAAAGCCTCGTTAACTACCACCCCCGATAGGAATGATTGCCCGACAGGCGTTATCTCCCTCGTTACTTCCCGTCACACCATTTCCACCGTATCTGCAGTAATCAACCGGTGTTATGGAGGTCCGACTGAAATAGCTGCTTATTTGAAATAAGTGTGCTAATTAAGGTTGACTTAGCAACCGTAATTAACACACTTATTTCAAACTAAAAAGTCACTTTTTGTCATCAGTTACGTTTTTCTAACAAAAGCCACTTATTTTTCCTCGAAAATTCTCAATGTACAGTTTTTCTTTCGTTACTGTTTTATTATATGTATAGTGGTGGTATATAAGTGGCCTTATTTTAGGGCTTTAAAATAAAAACACGAGATATCATAAAGTAATAGGATTATGCGTTACTTTGTAGAAAATTCATTTCGTAGCAGACAAAATTGCAAAATAAGTACAAACACTGAAAAAACATGCAAAAGGTCTACTTCAAGCTTTAAACTAAAAGCTTCAAGCTTTAAAGCTAAATAAAACGAACAAAGTGTAAGTGAGCTGTGAGAGTTTAAAAACGCTTATTCATCTCTGTTATTTCTAAACAGGCTTCAATTTTAGTCAGTTGGTATAACTTATTCTACACCCATATTTACATTCATTATTTTGTCAACCATATCTAACAGAACATCTTCTCTAAATTCCAGGGCCACCGCCACGGCTGGGGCTGAAGGCGGCGAGCCCCGGGGTGGCAGGCGCCGACGAGGATTGCAACAGCAACACCAGCCTCACCGGGAGCCAGCACTCGCACGATGACATCGATGCGCACTGCGACAACTCCGGCTATCTTTGGTTCCTCGATTACAAGTGAGTTGTTATGACATTTATTTTCTTTCTTGTTTCTTCTTCTTGCATTCTTTCTTGCTTATTTTCATTCATTCTTACTTCCGTTCTTTCTTTTTTTATTGTCATGAGAAAGGTTACAAACTTGGGATCCCCAGAATGAAAAGCTAAGTTAAAAGCCTGAGTAACAAGAATCAGCTCCAGCCTCGGCGACACATCGTATATAAATACGCGACATCGTATACATTAAGGCTATAGGACAAAATAATCGAAACAGAATTAAGTACTGAAAAATATTTTCCTAGCTCTGCACTTCTTCGCTCTAGTAAACAGGTAGACTATTCACCTCTTGTAAGGTATCCTAATGCCGTAAACGTGTCTAAAGTTACTATCATTGTTGCCGCCGAGTGCGACATCCTACAATTATATAAAAAAAACAAAGGTTCTTTATGCGCGTATACTAAATCACTTTTACCGAGCAATTCTTAACTCCAGCTAGTAATGTAAAGCAAAATAAACAACAACAACACTACCGTGACATTTCCAAGTATGTAAACGTTGCAATACATTCCGATCCTTTTCGTAACACAAGCTGTTTGGTAGACACCTAAAATTCCATTTTGGAAATGTCGCTGTCTTATTATTCTTTTGTTTATCTTACAAAGGCCGAATCAATCGATTGACCTAATTTATAACTACCAGACAGCTCTCAAGCTAAATAAGATTTATTCAATAAAGACAACAGAAAACTGTTATCCGAATAGGCACTTATACGGATTATAAGGCACTTCTTGAACAAGTTTTCTGTCTAACCTCGATCAATTGGCTAAAGATTTAATTGAATGTTTTCCATGTTCCAGCCCAATTTTTCGAGACGGCTCCTGCCACCACACCTCAGTGCTGTCCTCCGTGTCGGCCTCCTACAAAGGCATAAGCGACCTGACATCACGCTTCGAGTTCACGTCCCGCTACAACGACCTCGCGCGGGATCTCGACGCAAACCTCGCCGAGGCCGACATGGAGAGCTTTAGGACCGAAGACATCCACGCACTGCTGATGACCGCCAACTTGCCTCACGACACCATCATTGACGACAGGACGCATGATGTGAGTAAAACAGACTCCTTGATTGTCCAAATGCATGTAGGCATCAGAATCAGGACGTAGGTTAGGGATCAATAATTAATTCTATTGCAGGTCCGTCTGGTAGATGATGAATAGCAACCAAAAGTTAAAGTGTCAATTAACAAATACTACAAAAGAATACAATTTTTTTTTAGTAATGTCTATCTATTTTTACGAAACATTTTTTTTATTGTGAGCAATCGGTCCGAGGATTTCAATTGATGCAACCTTGAAATCCATTTTAAAAAATAGATTTTGGTAAAACGAGAGCAAAATTTCAAAATTCTTTTTGATCCGCACAAAATAGTTCTGCGGTCCGGATTCGAATCACGGTCCGCCATTTGGTGACCCCTGACGTAGAGCTTGAAGATAGGGATCGAGATTACAACTAAAGCAGCAAAGAAATAATATGAAATCGCTTGGTAAACCTGACTTAATTAGAAAAATAACAGGTGCATAAAACCGTATTAAAAGTATGTTTGATATGCCATGTTCTCATTAACGTAATATGAGGCAATTTGTGACATTGATGATATGGTGTTCCACCTTATTAATATTCTCGGCGTTGCTATATCGCTGATCCATTAGGTTGTGCAAACGATAAGTGGTACCCAGCACGTAAACTATTAGTTTATTGAGAAACGTTGTTTAAAATTACATATTTTTAGCCGAACCATGTACGAGATTATCCATAATTTCTTATAATGTTGATCGGATGATTCATCAAAATTGATTTAATTAATTTTTTGTTTTATTGGTGCATCGGCTGTGACCTTACAGCGTCGATAGCGTTTTGAGTTGACCTTCCTGGGCCCCAAGTCTGTTATTTTTATAAATTCGTCATTCCAACACGATCCCATTGTCATTTTGCTATAAGTTCGTAATCTGCTAAATTCATAATGGTCGATCATTGGTCGCTCAATAGTCTCGTAATAGAATCGTGGTTCTAAATATTCAATGTCTTTGAAAAGCAATGACTGCACCATAACGTTCTAATGGTAGGTCACTAATCGAAGGAACTGTCAAAATTTTAGCAGATTACCGCATACGTCTGTCATTCATTTGTCATTATGTACGAGATTACCATTCCATGTCATTTCTTTCAATGGAGTGTCAGTGGTTGACCATTGGAAAGTCATAATGATGCTTTTGTATTAGTAGATTACCGAACTTGTCAAAATCAACAATTATGAAATCAATGATAGACCATTACTATTGTAATAGCAGACTTGAGGCCCTGATATGATTGCAGATTTTGGTATAACATGTAAATCAAAAATCACATTTCGGGATGTTTAACGTAGTTTTTTATTTATAAGGATGGGATAAATAAATGCTCAAAATGCCAGTTCGTGAAGTCACTACGCTAAACATAAATCCAAGGAACACCTTGCTAAGCTAAAAAAAACTACCTACTTACTTCTTGAAAACTTTAAAGCTCATAATAACATAACTAATTAGAACGAAAGTGATGATGAAAATAATACTCCACAGAAGGTAATAATAAATCTAGCCTTAGTTGCTACCACTTTTAATTAGACTTGGAGCACCACTCACCCAGAAAAAGGAAATAGAGAAAGCCAAGCATAATGCCATATGTCTGTTACTCTGCTGCAATAAATCACGCCGTAATTCTCTGTAACATTTGTAGTCTAAAATAATAATATTCTACATTAAGTTCATTTACATAAATGGTTCCTGCAATCGTCTTAAACTTGAAATGAATTCCTGTGAACCCTGCCTTCAGACTTTCTTAAATATACCTCTATACTTTACCAGCACAAAGATCAAGGCACATTGCATAATTATATACAGATCAAGGATTTTAGTAGGCAGTTAACATAATCTTAAGCTGCAAAACGTAAAACGAAAATCGTCCCGAAAATGCACTTACTGCGGTTTTGAAAGCAGCTGTGAATTCATTAACATGCCGTGTTGCAATGATAAAGTCATAAAAGGACATGTTTCGAGAGGTGAACATAACAAATAATGTTTATTTTTATTCTCATATTATGTACGTATTTACATTATAAATTAAATAATATGATGCTATCGTTTACTTCAGGTGTGTAATCACAGGTGCATCTTGCACATATTTGTCTTCAAAGAGCAAATAAAAATGATGACTAACTCGCGGTAGATGATATCATTAGTTGACGAATAACTTAAACACTTCTAAAACTGAGCAAAAAAGAAAATTAATTTACAACAACGAAAGATCTTATCAGAACAGTAAGCAACTGTGCCGCTTCGTAGACCACCGTTCTTAAAAACATAGGCATTTCCAAAACATCAAGCAGCGTTGGTCGTTGATTGGATGATGATGTTAAAAATGCTGCTACATAACCTCCTAACTGCTGTCCTTTAGCCTTTACAATTCCACTAAGAAAGATAGTCTAAAACACAGCGAACAGCACTGCTAAATGAAAATGGGTGGTCTTATTATCAGACCATGTTCAACATCAACGACCAATTTCTAAGAAAGATCGTAGAAATCCGTCGCAGAAATTTTGCAAGCGCTAGAAGCAATCTAAGGCTTGTGTGTATTTACGGAAGACGGAAGCTATGGCGATTAAATCGACCGTTATGTTTATGAAACGTTTGTTACACATATGCAGTGTTGTAATTACTTGCAAAATGGACGTTGCAAATTTGCAATAGAAAATGGTGCTCTTGTTTCTATGAGCCAAGTGTTACAGAAATAGACTTATTTATCTGATGATGGATTAAGTAAAATTTTACAAAGATGTTCTGAAATGAGAATACATAGCGGTATTTGCTATAAGTTTCCACATCATTATTAATCACATCTGTCTTTAGGCATCACCTTACTTAACTTTAGGTAATTTCTACTAACCATGTCTGTTATATCAATGGTGTTGATCTCGTTAATAATTAACATTCCTCTATTTAAGTATATTATTCTCTTCTGTATCTGTATCTATTGCGTTTATTTTATGTATGTTTATTTTTCCAGTACCATTACCCTTATTTTCAATGTGGATGACGTGTTATGGTGTATTGCAGAGTAATCCCCGAGGCGAGATGTTCGCGAGCATCTCTAGTTCTATCATGGAAAGGTTTCGATTCGACAGCAGTGTCAGTGCCGACAGTAGTTTCCAGGTTCGCCCTCGCATTGCTGTTCAATGTTTCATTTCATTCATTTCCTTCAAGGTTGTCAAAGCTACAGGATTAATTTCATCTAATTTTTGTCACTCTTGCTTCGATTAGCACTATGCGTACACTGCAGATGTCAACCTACCAGAAATGGTAAAATTTTAGATTTGTCTAAGCCAACAACGCCATCTACGTTCAGAGAACTCTACTACTATACGTTCAACACATTTAGTTACGATAGATGGCGACATGATGCTAGTTTAACTTTTTTTAGGTTAGTGCAAACTCAATTAATAATTTCTTGATTTTGCTAATATATTCAACTTTTACATTTACATTCAAACAAACCGTTTGAATGTGGTTACATAGTTTTTTTATTGAATAGCAGTTAATCATGATAACTTTATAGTGAGTCAATTACTTATCATGAGTAATCTCACATTTGCCTAATGAGCTAATAATCTTAATGGGGATATTTCCATAATTATTAATATTTTGTTGTGAGGGACACACTGGGACTGGATAGTTAATTGTGAAAATCAGAATCACTGAAATGTTTTAGATAGGTACCATCATCCTACCATCATACTCTCCTTTTCTGCCTGTGTTTTTGTTTGGTAAAAATTTCATATTCTTTTTTTATCTCGATGTATACAATCGGTCACGCTTGCCAATTAACCGTTATTGACTCCCTAGAGTACTCACACATCATAACAAAACATACTTGGAAAGTCCAAACGCTTGGCTAGCATTCACAACTAGTGTTCCTTATAGTGTGAAGTGCGTTGGTCCCACGGGATGTGCCAGTAGTAAAGACGGAATAAGACCGCTAACATTGTGTGCGTGACTCAACTCACACACAGATATTTTTACACTAACTACACGCTGAATTGCGTCAATCAGTTAAACCACGCTCGTTATTCCCCCAGTCATAGTCTTTCCCTCTTTTACTACGTGTGTGTGCGTGTGCTATATTTAATCATCCTTATGTGTGGCCCTGTTCATACGGTCACCATCTGTGTGCGTTGCCAATGAAGTCTATACTCTAGGCCAGACATTCTCAAACTATTCACTGCGTACGCCACACGACCGATTTTGTAATCTACCGATTCACAAGGGCCTGTAAAATGAAGGAACTGTAGTGTTCTGTTCCGCAGTACTCCAAACCTTGAAGTGTTACAAATTGAAACTTGCTAATCAATAATTACTGCTCGGCTAATGAGCATCTGTTGCCCTCATTAATCTAATTTTAGCGTGTTATGCGCTTTGATAACAGTTGCGTTTAAAGCTCGGTGTGGACAACACGCGCGTTTAATTCGATGTAAAGTTTGAGAAGCACATGTAGTGTCTAATATTAAAATTAATATTCCCGCTGCCCCAGTCGCGCCCAGGGCTCTCGGGAGTGCTGTGCTGTGGTCTGTGCACTTTCTTGAAATGAATTCGATCACATGTTGCTTTACCAATAAATGTGATAGTTCAGAGAACCTTATAGATAACTGTGTTTGCGTTAGATAACGAATAACAGCGGACGTTGTGGACATATACATTTCGATAGTGAGAGTGAAGCATGATGGCAGAGACATTTTGCTACAAGTACATGGTGAATGATTTAGTGGTATAGTGATCCCGTTCTATTAGAGACAGTGGGATAGTTGAAAGTGTTGTTAAAAATGGGTGTGACGGAGTACGATTGGGATTCTTACAATGGATACTTTTCAGTGAGTTTACTGCTCTAGTTTACAATATTTTTCATTCTTCCGTTTTAAAATGTAAGACCACCTGCTACGTGCTGTAATAAGATTTATTAGAATTAGTTTGAACGAACAGAAATATCTTATAACAAAACAGAAGTAACATACTCTGCAATGACACTATTGACAACTTGACCATTATTATAAATTACATCATCGCTTTCTTTAACAATTTATTACTCATCTTTATCAATAAACACTTCTTAAGTCACACAATAACTTGTCTCTTCGATCGTTCTATATAATTTATAATATTCTTACATACACATACACACATACATATTCTACATTTCCTTTTACTCTTATCTAACTACCCTCATTATGACCAACAATAATTTTGCGGTACTTGAATTGCAATTAAATATTATGTTAAACAATATCATTGTTGTGAGTGGTTGTTTGATTTGTGACCTCATTTGTAGCAGGAAAAGGAATTAAATTGATGATAACGCTCGTGGCGGCCATGTTGTTTGTCACTTTAAACGACCCGCTGGCTCTGACTGTACCACAGATGCGTTACGTAGGGCGTGTCATGGACAAAATGATGGGCTGTTTCCACACACACTTTTTGATTTTGAATTAATACGGAATCTCCTAAAGATGATTTCCTAAACATAATATTTTTATATGTCATTTAAAATGATGGTACCCAACAGTGGGCTGGATAATGGCCTTACTAAGGCACATTTACAGTTTCGTCCTCATTTCTAACGTATCCTATAAAAAACAGGAAAACCCACCATCTATTGTCACGGATGATGATCCCCATCTGTATTCCAAATGGTAAACAAACCTTCTGTGGTGTAAAAAATAAATACATCAAATGTACCATACCCCTATGAGTAACGGTCATAACCCTCACTTATTAATTAAGCCCCCTCAGTCAAATTACTAATACTTATAGCCAATAAAATTGTCTTCATTCCCAAAAGCTCCCAAACATCGATAAGATTATTAATCAGGCCATTTTTGTGTATTGATAAAAAAGCTTTTTAATCACTGCCTTACTTAGATAGTAACTATAGACGAGTTAGATAATCTACAAAACATATAGAACACAGGTCTACACCGCACAGTTTATTTGATAATGGACATTGTACCTGTAAGTAACCGCAGCCATTATTTTTAGCCGCGACTTGCATCCGCGTCAGTTATAACTACACGTAAATGTTTATGTTCCAACTAACACGCGTTACAGTTTCGAAATCTTCTGAGAACATTCACATGTTGTAGTGTGCAACATGTTGCTTTCGTCGTTATAAACGTTCTGTATTTCATTTGTTTTATTATTGTTCGTATCAGGTCCCTGTTTTATGTGGGATTCTTATATTTTATCATGTTAATAACACGTACAAAATACATAGTCAAACAGTTAATTTACCACTGTAAAAGAGAATTCCAATATAAAGATTATCATGACACGTACTGCGATGTTAAAATAGTTTTTAAAACGTTTTAAACGGAGAACCAGTTGCCTCATAATATGATATTCTTCCACTAGGGTGAAGAATCCGTCGGTTCGATCAACACAATGTCGATATGCAAGTCGGAACTTCTGTTCTCCCCTGTGAAAGAGGGTGTGCATGGCGTTCACTTCAGCGTGGACAGCCTGGACTGCGAGCTGCCCTCCGAACAGGATCTCATCCTCACCTGCCAGGCTAATAAGGACAACTACACCATCGCCTTCGAGGGCAGCCTCACCACATACTCTGAGGACAGTGAGTGCATCGAACTGGCCGTCAATCAAATACATGGTACGCAACATTGAATTCCCTTCCTCGAACTACTGATGCATACCGCGATAATGGTATAATGTTTACTCAGTTTACAATGACGCTAATTTACCTACCTGTACTGATTCACTCTATGTTAATTACTCATGATAGCTTGCCAACTCATAAACTTGATATTTTTCAGACAAATTGGGCGAGGAAGAAACCTTAGTTTTAGATAACGATGAAAGAACGCGCAGGAATTTAGAATTATTAGAGAGATGTAAGAAATTAACTAATAAGCTAACGACGTCTATGGCTAGGAGTGATTTAGGATTAACTACTTGGAGTAAGCTTAAGAAACAAACCAGTCAGTCACCCTTAAGGAGGTATATAACACCAATATTATTGCATTTATTTCATAACTCTTTGGAAGTAATGTCCATTATTCATAACCATTATCTGGTTTTAGGCACCCCTCTGGCAATAACAATGAAGGTTCAAATGAAGCGACTGATGCAACAGACGACAACATGAGCAACTCAGTCATCAAAAGCCAAAGTTTGCCAAATCTGTACAGGAGGAAACTTATGAATAGTTCCATAAATTCGGCGGCTCTGAGTAATTCAACGGTATGTATTAGAGATCATTGCCAAGAAAATTACTATCACTGAATTTCCTATCTATTCAATATTCTAACGATGTGTTTTATTCTCAGGTCGATTCGTTCACCGTAAATCAAAGACTAATGGGCACTCCTATATGCATGAAAGTGTACGATGTATCCCAACATCGGTCATCTCAGGGAAGTCAACACTCGGAACCTATGAGCACATCTTCTACTGACAATCAAACTTCATCAGATAAAAGTCAACCAAAACAAACATTTAGCTTAGTAAAGTTATTTATGAAACAAAAGAGTATAAGCAACGATGGCATCGTCAGCATGGATCAGCTGGATAGATCAGAATGCTGGCCCTCGAGCTCTGGAGGAGAAAGCGGAGAATCCATGGGAGAACAAAAACTAGTCGATTCGAAAACTGCAATTTCAGAGCGCCCTCAAATTGATTTGCCAAGTACTGCAGTGGAAGAAGTCTCATCACTTGTTTACGAGGAGATTAATCCAGTAAATCTATTCAGTAACAGAGTATACGATGAAGTTCTGATGGAAGAAGAAGAAACAGCTGATGGAGCTAAATTGAGTGATAGTGAATCTAATCTTTATGCAACAGTTAACAAACCACATATTAAGAGAACGAATTTGAATATTGTGAACAGTCCATCTAGAATGAGAAGTAACAGAAAATCATGTTCTTCCCAATCTTCAGCCACTAGTGTTAGCATTTCAAGCTGTTCTGAATCTGACGGAACTCAGATCACCAGAATGAATAGGCTCTTGCAGCGTGAGCAATGTGACCATAAATCAACGTCAACTCACCTTGAAGCAGATACTATAGATAAGAGTATACAAACATCTAGCATGAATCTATCAACTATGTCTCAAAGAGAACTATTTAAGGTCGTCGAGCCTTCATTTTTAGAAAAGCTAAAAGAAGGAGATTGCGAAAAACCTGTTTTTGTCTTATATCCTAGCTATACTCTGCCCGATATCAGTTTCCTGAACGGGAGGCCGAATATTTATTTAAATCCGTTAAAAATAAACGTATCACCCAGATCGAGTGAAAGCAAGAGAAACAGATTGCAAGTTAAGGGTAAACGACCGTTTTCATGCAATGATCTTGAAATGTTAAAGAAAAAAGGTGTCGGTCATATTAAAGACTGGGATTCTCTCAACTTTTTACTACCGATGGAATGCAGACAATTGCTATCTGAAGTGCCCGAATTGATGCAGCACATGAAAGAAAAAGAAGGTATGCAAAAATGTGGAGATAAGTATTGTAATGCTTCGCCTGCCTCAAGATCTAAAAACCGACCGATGAGCTGCGACTGTAATAATTTGGCTGGCAATACTACGGCGGTATCCTCAAGCTCAAGCACAGCTACTCAGCCTTCTTCAGGGTACCGTGGCTCTTCCACAATGCTAACAGATTCTTCAGCACAAAATAGTCCTGCGCCAGCTGGAAATTTCAATCCTTTGTTTGTGTATCGTTACGATAGCGCCACAAGCTCTGAGGCGAGCGGTGTCAACAATGATGGTCAGAGAATAAATCCCAGTATTCCAAAACGATCACTCACATTAGCAGATCAAAACCGCATTCCCAAACAAGGCGAATTAGCGCCTCCAAGGCCACCATTACCAAAGAGCATATTGCGTAAGTCAATGGATAGAACCCGCAAATCTAGCACGCATACTAAAAGATACAGTATGTTTGAAATGGATGATCTTTTACAAGATCCAGTTGTCTGCATGACAGCGGCCACGGAACATAAAACTAAGAGGAGATCGTTACAAGAACCATATTATCTTCAGAATCAACCTGTAGATTATAGAAAGAACAACGATATAGCGGCGAAAAGATTGTCACAACAATTCCTTGATGCAGCCGAAAAAGATGCCGATTACAACGAGTATTACCAAGATGAAGGAGTCGGAACGGAGAGTAGTCTAGAATCAGGAAAATCTAACGAATTAAAGTTCCATAGGCCGCACACTCCACCGTTACCTAAACCAAGAACAAAGAAAATGGACTATACTGAATTCCCACCTCCTGGTGCACTCATCAGCAGTGCTGATTTACAGCAACTCGAAGAGTTTCTGAAACACAGTGGATTCAATTGTCTAAATATGGATGAGTGGGACCAAAATCAAGTTCAAAAGGTAAGGAACCAGGTGTCGAAATTCCTTCAGATGAAGCGATCACAGGAGGAAAACCAAAGGTCCACAGAATCAAGTGGCAGTAGTTGTAATAGTAAGAAGTCAGTGAGTTTTGCTCAAAAGTCCGAAGGCACGAAGGCCGACAGCCAACAGCCCCAATTAAAACCTATGGAGGATAAGGGTGTCAGTCTAACAACGCCACCTAACTCGCCAAATATTTCCGCTGTGTTAGCGCAGAGGCTTTACCAGGTAACGTTTCATTTGCTAATGCTACTTCAGCTCACACACGTCATTGCCCGTTAATTTCTGTGAGTACCTTGGGTTCTTTATTTGCTCTTTTTTTCTTTTTATCTTATGTTCTCGATGTTTGGAATTATTAAAAAAAAAATTTGCTTGGATGGATGTGCTATTATTTTACGCTGTAGCATTTTTACTTTGCACTCACATTTTATTAGCAAGTTGAACACGTTACCTGCGCTTGTCACTCATTAACCACTATGTGACATAACTTATATTAATATGTGATTTTTTTCTTGCATGCCCAATATTAGATAAAGTTATATGATTCTAGGGCAAGAATTTAGCAGAAATACCAATTTGTGAAGAAGCTGAAGTGAGCCCTGATGAATTTGGAAGTCCTATCCACCATGACGCGAGAGGAAAATATGACATCATTGATGTTTCACAAAAGAGAGGTAATATAACAACATCACAAAAACGTAAAACATTAGTACTTTTTGTAAACGAAAAATAACCCCAATTTCTTTTTTCAGCCTTAGTGTCAAATGTGACCGATGCTGTTGAAATGTTGATTCAACACTTCTCCCCTGCTACGGATCAAGCTGAGTTAGCCTTCTTAGGAGACTCTAAAGACTCCCCAGCCTGCGCTAAAATAGCACTAAACGCATTGTGTCCAGCTTTGTACGCGATTTTCAGGGATGGCCTCAAAGAGAATATCGAAACTTCTTTCGGAGCAGTAAATAATTCTGTTTGGCAAATGGTTGAAGCAACTGCAAGACAAGGTAACAAAAAAAACTGTTGTGATACTGATCGTTATTTCCTGGTGTGACCTGATCATACTTATGTTTATATTTCTGGTTTAGGGCCAATCACAAAATCACTCAATGAGTTGGTACTGAGAATTAACAGCGAAGATGCAGTCACAGAGGGATTAGTCAAATTCAATGCATTCATCCTTGGTTTACTCAAGTAAGTAATCAGAAACTAAAAGAATCAGTCTTTAATCGTATGGTTAGAAAATGCATTTATTGAAATCTCCTGTTTCCTTACAGTGCGCAATCCGTAGATGCTTGGGTGTCATACATACGTACACGGGAATCTATACTAGCGAAACACTACTCTCCTGATTCTCTGATCCTCGCCGGCTGTGTGGGTGAACCGCGATGCCGAGCTCTTCTGGATACCTTACTCGCCAGTCTAGAACCATTAAAACTTCTTCCCTTCTCCTTGGACCTCATGTTCGAAATGCGTGAACTTCACAGAAGCTTCAAGAAGATTGAAAGCGACATGCGTGCTGCCAGTCGGGTAAGATTAGATAACATTCACAAAATAACATCTAATATCTAATAGCCGACACCTAATGCTACTTTCTCATGAAATATACGTAATCAATATTCCGTGTCTTTCGTGTTCCAAAACCACTATCGCATACTATCAAACAGCCGCCTACCGGAGCAACATCGCTTTATTTGCATTTTATTGTTTACTGCATGTGCTTAAATCACAGTTCACGGCGTACGAACGCGATATTTTAGCATTTACTTTCGTGCACAGCTTACATAAAATGCAAATAAAGGTATTGCCGAGGGATCGAACTCGATCGATGACCTTGTCGAGGACTCTAACTTATTCTAAACTAACTTTGGATGGCATGATGCATGATGCTAAAAAACATTTGGTGTATTTAACAGCCCACTTCGATTAACACTCCACCACTAACCCTGAACCAGCGGAATTTGCTGAAGCTGGTGCGTTCGATGCAGTCGAGCGGTCTCTCCAGCGACGACTGTCAGACCAGTGTCATAATGAGACACAAAGAGCCCAAGCACAAAGAGCCTTCCACACCCGACCTGCTAAATGATTCGGCGAATGTAAAGACTACTGTTGAAAAGAATAGACCACGCTCGTGCGTTAATCCGACAACTATTGGCTATGATATTTGTCCGAACAACAGCAGGATAGAGATAGAGAATAACCGCAGATGGTCCGGGGTGCACTTGGGCTCCAAATTAATGCAGGCGTTCGATAGGCTCGTGTTCGACGACAGCGACGATTACACTGATAGTCTAGAGAACAATAAGCCTCCGTCCGCTAAGCCCTCCAGCAATGAAGTGAAGGTAACTCGGCGGTGCTTTGTGTGGACACTACTTGAATGTTATATGCTTAGCTATAAATGTTTTGTTGCGGTCTCCGTTGATATTAATTTGCAGATTGTGTAAAGGCCTTTGCTTGCTGCTTCTAACACATGTTTTGTGTGCTTACTTTTTTTGTTTTCACGTCAGCGTTTAGAATGGTTTGCTATGTGTCCACGGTTTATGTTATTAGTGTTATTACTTGTCTTGTCGGTATATGTTATTACTCCCCTAATTAGTAGCTGTTTTTTTTTTCAAATTTGAACCATTGGATACTTATAATTAGTTAGTCAGCAGTTTATTTCGTATATAGGTGAAAGTTTTAGATTTTTTGTAATTTAATGTTATATGTATTATGTTTTTCAATTTTATTGTGTCATAAAATTACCAATTCATCAAAAAAATAAGTATATGCTAGAAATATATAACCATCTCGTGCGCTTTGTTTAGCTGGAGTGCAGCGGGGAGGAGAACTGGCGGCCAGGGTCTGCCAGCAGTGGAGCCAGTGGCAACACCGGGAATGGCAGCGGCAACTCGGGAGGCGGCAAGTTCCGTCGTCTGCAACTCAAATGGGAAATGCTCAGCAACGCCGAAAGTCCCGTGACGCCTTCAGGTTTGTCCATCGTTTTATTCTTGTAATCTTTCCTCGTTTCATAATTTTCCTACTGAAATGCCAAAAAACCTACCGTGTTAAACATCAATGATTTTTTTCTTACTCATCGATGACTCAATACAACAATTCCTAGACAGCAGAAGCTAGGATTATGAAATACACGGAAGGCAATTCTGTAATTTAATGAGTAACCATACTTGAATTGTATTTCACAAAACTTAAAACGCAGTCCATGTAAATCTAGCAAATTGTTGTAACACAAACATCCGAAGATAAAACCTGAAATAAATTGGCAAAACAGCAATTCAAAACAAGTTTACATTACATTTTCGTGAGAACAAGGAGCAGCTGTCTAAACCTGTGCATCGATTGGATGACGTCATGGACATACCAACCTACCTCATATACAAAGTATATGTGTGTCTATACGTGTTGTATATTTGTGTATTCAGGAGAGACATCGCCGGCTGCGGCGCGCGGTTCGAAGATCCCCAGGCCGGTGTCATCGCCCGTGAGGCCGGTGGCACCCGCGCTGCAGTCTCCAGCCAAGAATACAGCTCATCGGTAATGTCAATGTTCTTATCGTACCCTACATTGTTTCGATTCCTATAACTTACTGGCCAGTAACGGTTAACACTAACTGTTTCATCTTGCCCACATGAAATTGGATTCCTATTACATGCCCACCGGTTTTTACTGAGATTTTCGCATCTTGGATCTTGCCGACAAGGCGATGAGATCTTCTAAATATACCGCATAGAAGATGACATTCCTAAGAAAATGCTGTATGAAGGAATAATGATGCGTATCTAATTTTGAAAATCTAATGTTCAATCTTTAAACATTCTTAAGATGACTTCATATCTATATTATTTGGACCGAGCGACCTTGACGAAACAATTCGCGCAATCATCACAAATCATCCGTTAACGCAAAAATATAGTTATAATTAGTCAATCCCATCCACAATAATGAACCAATTTAATAGGTTGTGACCAGTAACGTTGTGGTCATTGTGCCAATTCCCCCAGGATGCATTATTACTTTGTCCCAAATATGGCGAAACGGTGGCGATAAACACTGTCAGCATACACTAGCTAGATAATTTACGATTGGAGCTAGTTGATGATTTGATTTTTCTGGTACAAATTATATGCCTTGCTTCTTTTCTCTAGCTAGGAATATGTCAGCATGAGGATTATTTACCATGTGTCCGTAGTATAAAACTATATTTATCTACTCTAACACAAACGATATTCTTCTATTGAAAAATTCGTCCTAGAACATAAAACAAATTATCGCAAAGATTCAAGCGAGTTACGACAGTAACGAATCTTTCACACGCATTCTTAACTAGACTGAAGACTAGAGGAATATTAACGGAAACTTTCTTATGTTCAGGGGTATCCCGGTACCTGTACGCAAAGGAACGTCTCCTACCACATCAACACCCAGCAGGCCAACCACGGCGCGAGCCGGTACTGCCAACAAGAAACCACCTCAAGCAGCTAACAGGTAACATATAATATATTTTTCAAAACAACCTATTACGTCCACAGAGCTAAAGATGGATCTTTTATCCAACCATAGAGATCTTAACTCTTTTGTTACAAATTCATTTTATAACAAACTTCTAAGACATTGCCGTAACCACGTCTATGCTGACGCAGTTGGGACGTTGAAAAAAATACCGACTGTCGGTGGCATAAAACTATTATTGTAGAAATAGCTGCTATATTTTATTTTTATTGAGCACAAAATTAAATTAATGCTACCTACACTTCTTTCAAGGTTAAATGGGATATAACAGGTGGCGGGATTTATTTATGTCTTCCTTCTGTGACTCTGAAAAACATATATTTTTTGTAATATTATGCTTTCATATAAATTATGTTCAGCACCGCAATATATTATTTTGCTTATAATGCACAATATCTTCAGAGTTTTACCCGAGGTGACAGCGAAGAGGCCGGACGTGAAACCGCGAGTGCAAAATGTAGCTGTTGTTAACACTACCAATGTTAAGAAAACAACGTATGTACTATAGATGGGAATAACTTATGACTAACCTCGTTGTGACGACAGTTCGATGCTAACAGCATGTGCATGTCGGTTAAGGAAAATAACACCGTAACCGCTTACGATAACCACCATGAAAATGACAATGAAGAACCATGACATGGTTTTACTAACGATTCACTAATGAATAAGCTAACAAAATAATT
Source organism: Melanchra persicariae (assembly GCA_947386135.1). Lineage (NCBI taxonomy): Eukaryota > Metazoa > Arthropoda > Insecta > Lepidoptera > Noctuidae > Melanchra > Melanchra persicariae. Next base: position 10,538,638 of record OX376656.1, on the reverse strand, counting down.
AATATTTAAACGCAAATTACCTAATAAGCCGTTTTTATTAATGCAACTAGGTATATAAATGAACGTAGAATTATAATTAGGTAACGGAACGTCACGAAAGGGAAACTCGCAAGTTGTGCAACAGTCGCAAACTGTCAAAAACATTCAAAATTTAGACAACTTGGACATTGATTGTCGCAGAGATGATATTTCGACTAGAGTTTGAATGTCAGAATTGACCTTTTAAGCAGATCATGTTTCATGGTATACCAGTCCTGGATTATGTCATGAACGTTGGTTCCTCCAGGACGTCCCGCGTGGACGGCGCGGCTCACGGCGGCGCGGCGCCCCGGCCGTCGTCCCTGCCGTACGGCCGCACGCCGCCCCCCGCCGCGCCGCGACGAGCTGCCTCATCTTCAGCGGCGCGCGCGCATCACACCACCACCCAGCAGAAGCAACACAAGTACGTATTCAATGTCAATCAATCAATGCACCAAGATTTTTTCCAACTGTCTTGGGATCTGCTTCCAGTTTTGGGATGCATGAAGGAGCCTCCTCGTGTAGTGCAGTGTTTTCCATCAGGCACTCGACTGAAACTTTCGCTCGGCGAATACTGGATAGTCTTACCTAACACCTTACAAGACTGCCCAATCCTTCCCATGCGGTGGTAGCGCCTAGTTCGCGACCACCCTCCCACTGGAGTCAAGCAGCCCGCTGTGTTTCGTCGACGCGTGGGAGTACCAGTTCCTCAAGACATCTTCTAGGCACGCTCGCTCCATCATAAACCTCATCCATTGCTTCCATCAGGCGTGATCGAGGTCAAGAGCTAGCCCACTCCTCAAAAAAAAGTAGTTTAACCGTATACTGAATACTAGTTTTTTACATGGAGCGACTGCCAATCTGACCTTCCCAACCCAGTAACTGGGTAACATTATACGTTGATACCTCTTGGCAAGACTGGTGTCAGATTTTCTGGCTTCTGACTATCCGAAACAACAGTTGAAAATCTATAAATGACAGCTCCACAATCACATTCTTGTAGCCCTACTAACGATAACCATTTACTTCTCAGCTTTTCATATCGAATGTTTGTGGTTTGTATATACACTTTAAGTTCTACAAGTAACTTAAAATCTCTTCTTTCGTTGCGAGCATTTCGAACCAATTAATTAGGAAGTCTCAGCGCAGTTAACATTACTGTTACTACACATTTTGTTGAAGATAGGAACAATAAAATGGTCGCTTTGTCCCTAAATTCAGGCCATATCCTAATTTACCCAACTACCAAGATCGGACGTTTCAATTTATTTCCAGCGTTTAATTAACTGTGTCTTATGTTATTCCAGGTACGTGAGGACTTTGTGGCATCGGCTCCCTTCAGACTCGGGTCACCTGGCGTTCAACGAAGGTGAGCGTCTCCGGCTAATCCTGGAGGTAGACGATCAGTACCTGCTGTGCTGTCGCGGTGAACACAAAGGGCTAGTTCCGCGCGATGCCGTGCTGCTCGAGGACTTCTGATATTGGCAGCCCTAGCACGACTGGCAGCCAGCCTGGCGCCCGTTGCGTTTGAACGGCAAACGTTGAAGGAAACATTCAGGGAAACATCGCATTTCTGTTCATACTTTCCAATGTTTCGAGATTTTTAGGTCGAATCTACGCCTCTCGCTGAAATTCGACATATTACATTTCCGAACACTGGAAAATATAAACATGAAATGGTCGAGAATTTGTGCAATAGGTTTCGGAGTGAGCAAACAATGTGGAACTTGTGGAACTATACTTCGTTTCGTCTGGAATGTGCTTGAACCTTGTGTTGTCTAGTTCGATTCGGTATGTGAAAATGTTGTCGTGAACTATGCTGTTCAAAGACTATGTGAATATAACTCCTAATGTAATTCTATGTTTCATACTCTACTCCACTCGTTTGGAGCGCTATGTTTATGTCTTAATCATTATTTAATTTTGATGTTGCCTTACTCAGCAATATTCATTACTTCTTCGCAGAATCTTAACATCATTAAATGTCTCTCACATTTCTAATTATTGTAGTAAAATCTAGTCTTACGTTATAAGGCACGACAAGGTCTTGGACTGTATATAAATTTATTTTAAGTAACACAAATTGTGGGAATATTTACTGGGAATGACTGCGCGTAATGAAAATCTTTGATGACGCATTAACAGTAAATATTTATCTCAATAATATGTGATATATAGAATACTATTTACTTTTATGGTAGGAACAAAATCTCATACCTTAAGGGCAAACTCCATCGCATCTTAAAATCATGGAAAACCACGACTGCCGAGAGAAACACTCCCCAATGTACTTTGATGTTTAGATAAATTACGTAAATGTGAATTTGATGTCTAAAATTACCCTTGATATTAACGATACGTGTATAATATACTAATTACGACGTATTCGTATTAGTGGTGTAACATGTAGGACTAAATTAAAACAAAATTTTATAGTACTTCGATGACTAAGTATTACTTGTGAATGTCCCACTAAGTTTTAAAACATCGGGTACGGTGAACCTGGATAATATATTGACAAAATAATTGACAGAAAAGCTATCCACAGATTGTGTTAACTTCTGGCTACACTAACTGCATGCGGCCTCTCCTTAGCACCCTCCTTGGCGGTCTGTGGTGAAGGGTTCATTAATTCCTGCGGTGTAGGTGAACTAACTGGTGTACATGACTAACTGCATGGCCTTTACCGACACTACCCTTCCCTTACCTGACCTACACTTTTGAAAGTTCCATTTTACAGTTTATAATACGGTGTTGGTGCGTAACTACCAGTTATAACTAACTGCATGCGCCTCCCCACTTCACACATCCCAAAACCAGCACTCTCATGTTACATTTCAAGAGAATACTGTTAACAGCCGTACCTGATTTTATGTACATTATTAACGGTATTAAATCAATTATGATAGCGATATTGGTATTAAAGATGGACTCGTCATCTTAAACAAATGTCTGCTTAACAGTCACGAATATTATTGTGATATAAAGGTCATATCACTGCTATTATGATGCGGAAAGAAATGATATTTTTGGTATGTAATGTATTTTATTGCTCAAGTTGGAAGCGCAACATTATCGGATGATATGATTGATATTAATATTCGAGACGTAAAACTCTAATATATTAAACCTATTATAAATTTCAGTATTCGTTAATTGGTGTAACTGTAAAGTGATTGTACATAATATTATGGAGTTATTCTTAGTAGTGATTTTAGAGGTCAAAATTTGTAACAAAACTTTGAATGCACGATACAGTTCCTCTCGTAGTCCGTCGTGCTATCGAGTCACAACATTGGTGAAATGTAGTTGATATACTCGTAGTGAGCTAACTTATGATAACGTTGCGTACGGCGGGCGTGTTTCTCGAGGCAGTCGTGCTCGACTCTTGCCAGCTACGTTCAGTGAACCAGATGAGGCTCGTCGACACGATAATCTCATAACTAGGGTGGACGTAAGTTGACACAAATTAGAACTGTACAATAGAAATAATCTATACAATAATTAGGCTAATAATGTTATCTAAATTATAGTTGAATTACTTAGATCATCGTAACCTCCAGCGAGAAAGTTTGTAAAATACACATTTCATTACAGTTTTAGGTTAATTCGCGCTTTGTGACTGAATGATGTGTTGTGGCCTTTGTATGTCTTAACGTTATATAGTGTTACTGTGTCGTGTGTGTGCGCTTGTTGCATCAGTCGAAGTATTCATTGTATTGTCTACTTAACATTAAATAGCATGGGGAATGCTTCCACAAATTATTTATTATAGTAATCAAAACTCCTAACTAGCCGTTAAAGTATTAGTCGAACAAACATGCCTTAAAGTAATCAAAGTAATATCTATTGATGGAGCCGATGGGAGTTCATGGGAGTAGTGTTGTCCGCTTCGCGACAGCTTCAACCAGTAATCGCTTCGCAGGTAGTCTCTGTTTGCAGTACATAGAGGAGTTTGTATAGTCGTAAGTTTTTATCAACAGTTTGTATTATTGAATGATGTTGAACTGGTTTTTTATAAAATGACATCCTGCGCGTTCGTTTTAAGGTATTGTTGGATACATGTGGTGAGTCAGTTGTCCTTATGGGTACAAAAGGTTAAGTTATTGTACTATTTTGTGAGTAAGATTTTTATTTATATTTTTTCGATTGGGATCAATAAGTTGAATTTTGTGTTGAAAATTTTATTTTCTTAAAAAAAAAGTAAAAACAAAAAGAGGCTTTCGTTACCTTACGAAACGTCAACGAACGACTGAGAAATTATTCCGAATATTATAATTAAGTTTATTTCGAAAAATTAACACTAATTCAATTATATATATGTATTATCAATTGTTTTCCGGCGTGACATTATCTCATTCAATGTATGTATCTATTTGTTTAAAGATATTTTTATTTAAGTGCCATAATTTAATGAATTAACAATTGATAAATATTATTATAATGCATAACCATGTACACCAATTAAACAATATATAAAAGATATTGTTGTTTTATTGCAACTTGTGTACCTGCACCAACAGCAGTAGTTCAATGTTACACCATTTAATTTGAAGAAAAGTATGAAATACATGTCAGATTGTTCAGGCCCAATCTCTTCATATTATTACATAAAGGGCTTTGCATATTTATTTAATTTAGAGGATCTCGTGGATGCCTACGCCGACTAATACGAGAGTCAGACTCTCACCGATTAAAACCAAATGGGATTTCCAGCACATACACCTTTATCTAGGTACTAAATGTCATCTATTTGTCGCAGGCAATTTGTATGATTTATATTAGTTTAAAAATGCTCGCAGTTATGTAATATGCCGAAGGCAAAATTATAACTCGTTCAATTGTAATAATTTCGACGTTGATTGTAGTTTTAGGGTTCCCTGATCATGTATGTAAAAAAGGCAATGTTAAATACTAAGTACCTACTGTTACTTGGAGAACGTAGGATGCAAGAGCGAGTGAAGCGAGATCGGGACTTTGGACACCCCGACTCGGACAGGTTAGGTTAGAAGGGTCGCAATCCCATAAATAACCATAACCCGTGGTTTTTTATTTAAAACCCTTGTGTTTTGAGGTTAGGTTACAAAAGTGGCACGGCAATATATATTATTTTGCCTTCGGCATAATACATAACTGCGAGTGTTTTTAAACTGACGACACCGTATGTAAACGGCAGAATCAGCAAGTTGCCTGCGACATATGCACCAAGATGGTTTTCAACTAGAGATGATACGGAGGTTTAATTACAATGCCGAAAGTTCGGAACTTCCGATTGATTTTGCACTTTCCGATTCCAATAAATTTTGATCGGAAGTTTATCGGAGGTGCACAGCGGCGGCGGCGGCGGCGTCTCCACCAAACTCAGTAGTAAGCAAACAACTTTTGAGGGCTGCAGCTGGCCTATCTATGACCCGTTAATAAATAGATTGGACGGAGATGAAGCTGCGAAGCTTTTGTTCTAATTCTAATTTAGCCCATTATGTCCCACTGCTGGGCAAAGGTCTCCCTCTCCCTTGTCCACACACATCTGTCCTCTGCCATTGCGGGCCAGTCCTTCCGGTAAGAGTCGAGTTCGTCTCTCCACCTTCGCCTTGGTCTACCGCGATGTCGCGTAGCCTTGTAAGGGATCCACTTAGTGGTTATTTTAGCCCTGTAGTCAGTAGTAGTAGTAGCCTTTTAGTTGTTTTTGTTCATTAAATTTAATTTGCTTCTTTCGGAGTTACTTCATTTGATTAAAACTACTAGTACTTACCTACTTTAGTTCAATAAATATTTTGATATAATTAAACAAATTAACTACAATCTAAATATTAGTAGATCAGTTCAAAGGACGTTGATTGGCTCGATACATTCGATCAAGATTGCAATGCTGACTTTCAAAGTGAGAGAAGTAAGGTTTTAATATGTAGGTATACCAACTCAGCTGCATGCCATGGGTGGATTGAGGATAAATCTTACAAAATAAAAGTCAACATTAGGTGTATAGTTTAATCAACATAAATAAACTCGGACATTCAATTAACGACTAAAGCTGCTTTCTACCTGTATTTAAGAACGACAGTGTCAAATTTCCTACTTGAGTGGTCGTGAAACTAAACTACATAGATACCCTACTTATATTATGCCTAAGCCACTAATACCAGAAATAATGATGCTATCATTAAATTCATCAATATAAAGAATTTGCTAAGCAAATCAAAGTTACATAATGCCAAAATCGAAACGACTAAAGACATAGAGAAGACAACATTTTTAATCACTCCTGACTATTATTTTTGTGCACGTTTGTGCAGTACAAATATTTTTGTGCGTTTTGTATACCTACCACTACAAAGTCTAACATTTAGAGCTCAAATTACATGTCTGACTTCCTACTACATTTAGACAACACAGAGAGCCTAGGGCTGTTTTAATAAACTCTTCTTTTCAAAATTTTCCACATCAATAAATGGAGAAAGCTGGACGTTGTGTAAGAGAGGTTCGCCTGGACAGGGCTGAGCGTGGGACTTCGCGGGCACTTAAGGGCCTGGCGACTGAAGTTCGCCGGTTCCTCTCGTTGTTGCGCATAACCAGGTCCTCTTCATCCATGGTGGGGACCCTGCGGCGTGGTGACAGCGCCCGGGGAGTCCGCGGGGTGCGGGGCGTGCGTGGAGCCCGAGCTGACAAGCACCGGGACTTCGGACGGTCTTCCTCAGTCCACTCGTGGACGGACATGTAATATTGATCCTGCGTAAATAGGGAAGGTTAATATTTTAAAATCACAGTTGTTCGCGAACCAGTGAAGCCGTCCTGCTTAATAAACCATCATGATTCTGATGTGGGAGCGAGACGGAGTTATACAAGACTCACAGCATCCATTCCTTTTAACAGCGGAAGCATGGTGGCATTGGCACGTCATTGACTCGACTTAGACCTCTGCCAAAAGATAAGTGAAATACTAGTCAAAGTTTAAATTTTAATTTTTTTTTTCTAATTTCGTGGGGCAGACGATATTTCCACTTTTATTTTTGTGTTTGTTTGAGAAACATACCTACGCATACTAATGTTTAAGGAAAACATTGTACTTATATCATTTTGGATTTACCTTACCGGTTATTATGTTTAACCCACCAGATTATAAAAAGTCACAGGAATTCCTCATAACCGGAAATATTGGAAAATCTGATGATCACTTCATTATAATTTTCATGACGTTAACAATTTATATACTTAATCAAAAATTAATTACACACTCCAAATATCCCTAGTATGGTTTCAGAGATTGATTCAAATCTAGTAACATTCACTAAATCTGTAGTAGTTACTCGTACTACCTAAAACTAGGAAAAATAAGATAGATTTAAAAAAGTGAAAACTTACCAAGTGGGTACGGTAAAGTCCAATAAGTACATGAGTCTGCCCATTTATCTAAAGACAGTTATGGTGCAAGTGAAAAGTAATGGCAATAGACGTCTACTCAAAAGTTGAATCTAGATGTCTGGTGATCTGTGAACTAGTATACAACAAAATAAAACGAACTCGTATAGTGTTAAACTGTATTAAACGATTACCTAATAGGTATACAATACGTTCTTGCTCTTCATAAAACATCGTCTCAAAAGTCGGAGTTAAGTTGCTGTCTACTGGTATAGTAAGTATCTATTAGTTTAGTTAAAACTTATCTAGACATTTTACCATTAAAAGCTTGCGAAAAATTTAACGAATTATTTTATTTTATAAAATACTTTAGTAAGAAAAACGCGCCCAATATTAATAACATAGAAAAAACCAATTGTATCTCAAATGCAAAATATCTTTCTTTTAATAAAAATGACAATGCAAGAAAGTTTTGTGACTCAAGCTTCAAATATTAATACACGCTATCTAAACCTAATCATCTCTTATAGTCATAGTTACATATAAAACATTTATATAATAATCTGGTCAGTCAATCTCGAGCCCGCACCTGTTCTCGCCACAGCAGTGTCTCTTGTTATCATAGAACCTTCAGCGACAATCAATTAATTGAAAAGTGGCTTGTCGACATTACGCGAATGCGAGAAAAAGCTACAAGTTTCTACATCAGTGTGTCACAAAATCATGATGAACGCTGTGCCAAGAACTCCTACCTGGTATCTTTAGGTACATTCCAAATCATAAAACATTGAAATATTCCAGTGCATAACATAATAATACTATGAATACGTAGGGGAAACAACAAAACACAGTGATAACAAAGCCTATATTACTAGGAATAGTATAAATAAATATACACATTTAGATATAGTTGCATAATATATGAATATCACTTGATTACCAATACAATATACTAACACATCGCGTGAGAAAATGTACGTTAGTGCTGCTAATGAAAATAATGTCGAACAGTGCAATGTACAATATGGTATCTTTCAAGTACTATTACTAGCAATGGTAGAGACTACTAAAATCATGCTTGTTGAAACAATAGCGTCAATAAATGTAAAGGCTACTTGCCACAATGTTACTGTAAACACCACAATGGATACTTCTAAGGTACTAGTATGAATTGGCACTCATGATAGATACTAACATCACTCGGGTTATAATGATGATATAAAAAAGGAATTCAGTTGTAAAATTATTCATCAACTATAACGCTACAATTACGACATTCAAATTTATAATTACATACAACAATACAATTCAAATTTTAATAATTGGTACAATATAATAACGCACTCAACATATTGTCCGAAAAGATATGCAATAAATCATTGACATTGATTACGACAAATTTTAATATTCTAATTTGTCTAAACAAACGTACCTTAATAAAGTCACTCAAACTGGGTACCAATATCGAACAAAATTAACAAATATAAAAATGTTATACAATAAGTTTGGACTCTTGATTATAAACATTAGAGTGGTTCGCTGAGAAGTCGAAGTTTCTCAGTACAAGCTCTTAACACTGCTGCTGATTCAAATTCTCGTCGGATTTTGGAGGTTCCGATGTCGCCGGCAATGGACTCTACGATAAAATAAAATGCATTAATATTCATTCTATTGGTAAACTGGAAAGGACACGCAAATTAAAAGAAAAATAAAACGATGGTTAAAAACAGACGAAAAACCAAACAAACAAAACAGACGCGTTTGAAATTTGTTATCCACAATAGCAACCCCTCACACACTGCACCCAATGAGTTACCTATTCAATAAAACGTGTACAAATATCCTGGCTGAAACAAAAATGAGTGATTGCGATTTAAATGACCTTCACCGAAAAACCAAAAGTGAAAAAGCGAAAACGACATATACGCAAAGGCCCGACTAGCGGCTGGAAAGGGCCTCACCTCCTGTCGAGAATGGCCGTGGCTGTCAGGCACCGGGGACACACCCGTCATCTGCTTGATGTAGTCTTTGTCATCGAATATTTTGATGTCACCACCTCCAGGTTTATGCTTTACGTTATCCATGGAGCCCACTTTACTTTGTGCTTTGAATTCCAATTTTTGATTTTCGATCTGTTTCAAAGAAGTGAGTGTGCACATAAAATAAAAATACATACAATATAATAATAAGCTGGAGGTTCGGCAGATAAAACAGTGAATAAATTTTCTAATGGTTTTGTAATGTAATATTTTTCGCCAGTCCCTCTGTCAGTCTATTATTGTCTCAAGAATGAAACGGTAAAATGTGAAACATTGCCAAGTAACCGGCGCTATGCGGTGTAAAGTGAACAATGTCCATTATATTATTTTAGTAGGCGCAACTCCAATTTTACTGTTCTGATTAGAAGAAAATTGAATAATTCCTACCGATGGAAACAAGTAACACAATTTTATAAAACGTAGGACATGATTATTTGCTTCGATCACATATAAAGAAACTATTAGAGAAAAAAGTTGGATCTCAGCAGAACTCATGGATGTAGATCTAAGCGATGCTAATAATACAATCTAACCAGAAAGTACCTCTACAAATCGTCAGGCAAATGAAGATACTAAGTATATACGTACGAGAATCAAAGTGATTTATTACGATTATATTTAGGTTTAATGCAAGCCGTGCGCAAATTTTTGTAGGTATGGTTCTATTTTATTAACGACGTATTCGATCATTATCGCAATGAATTATGAAATAAAAATTATTATTTTTAACAAAATAGTCATAACCAGATTGGTAGATCCGATAGCGTAAACAAAGATCATTACAATTTTATCAAGATCATGGTAAGATTAGAAAGCATATATCTATCACTTCAAAACTACATTTGATTGCATTAAACATTGTACAAAATCTTTCTATTATTGTGAATACAACTTTTGTAGCTGAACAAACATGGTCCCTCGTTATTATAGTGTAACTGAAGAAGTAAACTCCTTCTAAACAGCGTATGAGTATGTGTTTTTCAAGAAACAATGGTACAATTTCCTATCAGGTTTGCTGTTGGTTACAATTTTGTTCCAATTACATTAATTGCTAAGACTTGCAGTGGACATGGCTAATTAAACAATGGAAAATTTTATTTGCCAATTGTATCTACGAAACCTCCATGCATACATAAATATATACGGGCATATCAGTGCGGTTGCTAAGTAATAATTTCATAAACATGTGGTGTATGTACGTGTACACATATGTTTGTGTTTGTTTCATAGTACAATGCATAATCGTTATTGATTTCCATAGCGTGCTTGTCGATGATATTCGTGTAGGTCGTGTGTATAGGTAACTTACATTCGTACGTTCGTTTTCTACGTTATGTAACATCATCATATTAATATTTTATGTAGTTTGGCATTCTGTGTAAAATAAACGTACCTAAATGGTGTAACGACACTTATTCTACTATCATTCGCATTTCACAATCCAGCAAGACTTTATTTATGTCGTTCCATTTTATTTTCAAGACACAGTATTGTTTATATTGAAAGCATAACACCTAGCGTGAAAAATACAGCCACAGCCCGTCCTAGAAATGTCTTAAGTGGACACCAGAAAGTTTCTATAAAGTCAAATATCTCACGTATGGTACAAAATATGTACCACCCAACCAACCTTACTCCATAAAGAGTGGTAGGCAAAATGCTTATGAGATGCCCTCCATCGCGGTAACGCCCATTTAACATTCTAAAAAATAACATTGATACAATCCCATAATTACGTATGTAGTAGGCATTAGGTACATTTCATACTTCGATTGTATATGACGTACTCGTATGTGCATTGACGTCACTGTATTAAACTTAAACCTATAAAACGTTTTACATGAAAATTGTGCAATAAAGTGGCTGTGTTCACACAAACTTAGATATTGATTTTTACTCACTGCTCTCGTTCCGTCTTTTGCAACTGTAGACTAAAGAAGAACAACATTATTTTAGATATTGTACTTAAACATACAATACAGACCTAATGACTTCGATTGTTCTATTTTTACATTGAGTGCGTCTATATAGATACGAATTGTGATCTGCGCTAACATAATTATTTGCTCAATGATGATACTTGATTGTGTCGTCATCTTTAACGTCTAAGTGCTTTACCAAATATTTAAGCTCTAGTCGAATGTTACTTTTACCAGCCGTGCTGACAAACTAGGCAAAAAGAGTACTCACAGTAAGTAGTTACCTAATATGTCGCCTATAACAGCATCCCTATAACCTATTCAATTGACATCTTAAAAATCTATGTCTTGTAATTAAGTTACCTTAATAGCACCACCTCCAGGCTTATGAGTGATGTTAACTGTCGAAGCAACTTTTGGTTTTGCCTTTTCCTTGAAATCCAATTTAACGGTTTCAATCTTCTTGTCACCGCCACCTGGTTTGTACGCAGTATTCTGGAGCGAGCCTACCTTCGATTTTGCGTTCCATTCTAATTTAGTGGATACAATCTGAAACACATAATGACGTGATTAAATAAAAATGCCAAAGCTGCAAAAGCTTGGTTGTTGCAAAAAAAAGTTAATTACCTTTTTAACCCCACCACTTGGAGTATAAGCATCATTTTTAGCAGCAATTTTAGGCGTTACGTTACCGAACTCTAATTTCCTGTTTTCAATCTTAACTTTTCCACCGCCAGGCTTGTACGTCGCATTATCTAATGAACCAATTTTCGATTTCACAGCTTTAATGTTTGGCGACGGAGCATTGCCAACTTGCACTTTGTTCATTGGTACTTCTGAAATGTTATTTAAATAGGTTAATAATGTACACCTTTAACTATATTGAGCAGTTTAGGTACCTATCCAATCATTTAATGAGAAGTACTGACAAAAGTCAACATAGTGATTTAGTTATGTGGATTCTAAGCCTCTTTATTCCCTTTTTCCTTGCAGTCTAGCAATCTTATAGATATTCCAATTTACTCGTAACACTGCGCAAATTTGTATTTAAATTGTTTTGGCTTTAACTTGGCTTTCAATATTGAAAATGGAAGTCATCGTTTAATATTCTTTATTAACCGGTACAATGAAGCTATATTTTCAATGAATAGTGGCTGTAAAGTACAATACAATGAAGGTTAAGGGCAAAATCGCTTAAAAAGCATAAAAAATTAAGTAGTTATAAAACTTTCTTTCAATAAAACACTCACTTTTCTTATCATTTGGTAGAGGGTTTTCCGGTGTTTTAGCAGTAGCACTTTTGCTCGATGATCGTGAAAGACTCGTTTTCAGGCTGTTACTTGATTTCTCCTTCATGGGTAACTTACTCGGAATCTTTTTGTTCGGTGAACCGGGAGACCCATTGCCATCCTTCAAGGAAATGAGAATGTTACGTGGAGTTGAGTACTATTTAAAATTATAGAAAATAATATTATAAATATGCATACATTTCCCTGTGTAGATTCATCGACGCCGCTATCGTTGTCACCATCTAAAGAAGGAAAAGCAAACATAAAAATAATGTAGACTTGTTATAACCATTATCTAAGCATTTAAGTCGTTTACGTTTGGCTCATTTTAACTCGAATAATGCTTTGTCTCTCCTACATATTACCTTTTGGTCGAGATTTAGGTGCAGAAGCTGTTTTACGAGGTGTTGATTTCTTCGAATCGGCAGAAGCAATAGGTGTGCTTAAATCATTTGGTTTTTTCGGAATTTGCAGGGGTGGCTTAGCATCTGGTAAAGGAGACTTTGAAGGGGTCTTATTTGGCGTTGGTACAGGTTTCACATCTTTGGGAGAATCAAACCCCCTCATCGATTCTAATTTTGGTTCTGCTTTTGGTGTTTTCGGACGTGCGGGTTCTGAAGTTACACTCTGGGGTTTAGTGGGGGCAGTTGGACTCAGTGTTGGTTTCTGTTTAGGCTCCGGAGAGTCATCACTGCGCGTCAATGATGGAGAGCGATCAGAAAACTCTTCTTTTGGTTTACCCGTTTCATTAACATTCCGCGGTGCCGTCAAATTATTTTGCGAAATCACATCATCATCGTCGTCTAATTTCTTTTTTGGAGCTGCAGTTGGTAGAGCGCCGATGAAAGATTCTGTCATTTTAGACCCAGATATGCGGGATTCGGGACGTTCTGGAAATTCTTTCGCTCCTTCGTTTGAAGCTTCTGATCGTACGCTTTCTTTAGATTCACGAACATTTTCTTTGCTCTCTATTTTTCCTTCTTGTATCAAGCCAAGACCTGGACTGCGACTTATAAATTCATCTATTTTACCTCCAATAGCACTGACAGACTTTCGTCGATCATCTTCTGATTTTAAAGGACTTGGAGCTCCGGGGGCAGCTGCGATACTGTAGCTCCTACCTTTAGCCGCCGTAGGCCCTTCAAAGCCGTTTTCTGTTTTGTTAACATTTTGGTTGTCACTTGAAATACTTTGGTTCTCCAGGTTGACTGGTTTAGTCTGATAAATATTAGATGGATCGAGACCCTTCAAAGAGCCTTGCGATGGTTGTCTCTGGAATCCAGGCACGGGTGCTCCGTTTTTAGCAGCCCCGTTAGGCTGTTGCAAAGGGATCTGTGGTCTGGTTCCGTCGGGTGTGGTCGCACTGACTGGTGGCTGCCTCGGACCGAACTGCAAGTTGTTCGGTGGAGGAGCTCGTTGTAGTGGCTGTCCTGTTGGGGACTGTACCGGCCTAGGTCCTTGTTGGGGTGCAATAGATTGCGGACCAAAAGGTCGTAATGTAGGAGGTACAGGTCGAACTTGCTGGGCTCCTGGAGGTCCTGGTGGAGCTGGGCCTCGTGGTGCTGGGGCACCTATCCTTGGCGCAAATTGCGGAGGTGTGGTAACGGGTCCTCCTGGTTGAAACTGCGGTCTTGGTTGAGACGATGGTACTGCTGGTCTCGGCGATTGTGGCGGAAAAGCTGACCGAGAATCAACTCTATTTAGTGGACGAATTGGTGGTGGCTGAGAAGAGACTGGAGAATCTTGTCCAGCCAACCCAGAACTCAAGGGGCGGGTCTCCGCTGGGGCCTTTCAAAAATAAATAAGTATCTATAATAGCAGAAAATAATTTCATAACACATACTATCTACACTAATTGCAGGATCATGATGAAAATCTAAAGTTTTAATGAATGAATACGATTTTAATTTAGATATGGGGAAACTTAGACGTGTTATTCCTAAAATCTGAATTACCAAAGTTTTACACGTAAGTAAGCTACTTGATTCGATCTTATTACGTTATATGATTTTGGTTAATCACGAAACGGTGGACGGAGGTCTGTATTGTTTACATGGAGCAGTCACGATCGATGAAGAATAGACTACAGTATAAGTCATAATATCATGAATAATATTGCAAACACTCAATATTTTGCAAGTCTGAGCAATAATTCACAAAACGTAGAGTGATTGAACACAGTATCTGACGGGTGGGGGGCGGAGACAAAGGCGCTGTCACCAGTAGCCCCCCTCCCCCCACTCGACCAGAATCATAACAAACTAGCTACTGGAGCTTCAGCAAAAACAAAATCTGCCAAAACATTGAATATCTTGGGTAGGATAGAAAAATACATTTCCATCGTCTGTTATTGCTGAATATAACTCGTTCATTTATATTGTTATTGGTTGTTAGACATTGAAAGGACGAAACTAACGCTTAAACCTATAATGTGCCTTGAAATTGAATCAATCTTACAATTTTCAATAACACGTGTGCTATCACAGGTCCGTTTACCTTGATTAACTCGTGCGCGCAGTATAGATAACAATGGTTGCATACATTCAGATGGTCGATGTAGAATTGAGAAATGCACTAAATGGCTTATTTCCGTGTTCCCCTATTTGTGGATCCAGTGGAACCGTGTGAGCCAAGCGAGCAATGCCCGATAGATACAAGTTGTCACGAACTCGGCTACTGGGTCAACGAGCTATTGCCGGGTAAAAAATATACTGCACGTCCTCTGAACCAGTTTTTCAGTGAATAGTTTTGTTGAAAAATCTATATAGCTTTGTCAAATTCCTTCCGTTGGAAGAAATTTTCGACAATTTCTTAGTTTGCTTGGAATCATTTTCCCTTGTTCTTTTGAGAGACGATGAAAAACTGTTTATATAAAGAAAATTCTTCGTTAATGGCTTGTTTACAAATTCACTTTATTTGTAACATTTTAGCTGCCAAATATTATTATCATAAAGCATATAATTCAGCTAGAATGATGATGATATCCATTCATAGTCGTTTATAGCGTGGGTCACGCTAATATCTACGAGCTTAAAACGAGCTAGAAACTATCAAGTGCTTCCTTTTTTCGCAAAATTGGTTTTAATCTTTCAAAGCGTCATCCTGTCTACTGTTTGCGACATTTCAAAATAGTCTTACGACAGTTTCACACTTTGGACGTCCATTTCAGTGACGTCATTTCAAAAGCGTCATCGCTGTAAACGTTGCGCACAGTTATGTTTATTTATTTACCTATTTATCGTATTGAATCCAAAGATCACATTTGTGTTAATATAATGATACTGCCCTAGCTAGATGAACAGACATAATATCTTATTTCTCTGATTAGATAATACATTAGATACATGTCAAAAATATTTACTAATCCATACATTTTTTTCAAAAATACCTGATTTCTAAAACTGCAAATTAATGGATGAATCAAATCAACTTTTAAAGTTGAACTGAACTTTGCCAACATGTCAAATGAGGTATAACATCGCATCGCTAACACAAGACATGACTTCTAAATTGACTTTGAACGGTGACTGTTTAGGGCCGATCCTAAATGAAATAGAAATACCTAGATCACGCGAAATGTCTCCTATTTACGAATGAATACTTAGAAATGAAACAGGTATAGAAATGTTTTATTTAAATCTTGCTACTACGGTATTATTCAGTACTTTGAAACAGGGTTGAACTTTTGACTTTGTTTCACGAAACACCATATCCATGTCGCAGCCAATTAGCTTAATCAGCCATTTAATTCGTGGCCTAGCCTTTTCATTAAATAAGTTAAATAAAAAAACAGTGAAAAGGCTAGATTTTTAATGAAAGGGCTGATTAAGCTAGATGGCTGTGACATCATGATATAAGTGAATGCAGTTTGGAGCAGTTAATATAATGCATCGCCATAAAGATGTCTGATAGTCTGTGACAAAAGGTAGACGTTCTCGATCGCGTGATTTTGCTATAATATATTATAGCGCTCGTCAACGAATTCTCAAATTTACATGAAAAGACTGTAAAATTTCGCAAATACTATGGTTAACTTTGGCATAACATTGCATGGCAGTACCTCCACTGATTTATATTCATAAACACTTAAATCTGTTTCTTGCAAATTACGTTGATATTCACGCAGAACAAGCCAACAAACTTTGCAAATCTCAAAGAAAAAATTAGAAAAGTTTGCGAAGTTGAAAAGAATTCAATCCGTTCATTACGTTTTAGTGCCGCGATGTTCAATGCCGAAGTTTTCATGAGGTAGTCATTTTCGGGCAGGTTTAATAGTGGTATCGTCTAAGTAATCACGAAAATCCGTGATTCGATTTATTACCTAATAAGCTAAAACGGCCCTTGTACTTTTATTGGATGGGTTGAGCGCTTCATGGTCGTTTTTTGCACCTTTTTTGTTAGGGAAAAACCGACGAGAAACTAATGAATTTGGTAGTAAACCTTTCGCTAGTTACAGCAGCGTAGGTCGAAGTTTGTAATTACACCGCAACAGCGGTTCATGTTCAGAACTTCATAATATACTTGAGATGATGCTATGGAGTGCACAGTGCAGCTTGTATTTCGGTGCTCTCGTGAAACCACGAGGCTTACCCGGTTAGCGTCCATGCTGATTAATACAAAGAATAAAGGTTTATAATCTTCAAACTTTGACAGTAGTCTCTATGTCATATTTCTTCGCTCGACGAGGCGATCGCGTATTTGCGAAGTCTCCTTGAAACTATAAAAGACAATAAACATTTTATTAGGCATGAAGCCTTCACGCACAACTACCTGATGCTATAAAGGTGCCGTGGTGCTTTGCTGACGCGTTTAACAGTGGAAACTACACAATTATGTTCAAGTGTTATGGTGAAAGACTATCTAAGACGCCAGTGACTTATGTAAGATTATTCCTATCGACGTGACTCACTACTTTGCGACTTTATTACGACAGCGTAGGGTTCATATTAGTGCCAAGATATGTGAACGACTGTCAGATCGATTATAGGCGTTACGAGGCTTATGTACAATCGATACGTAGACATTTAGCGTCAGCCTCACAGAAGTACGTAGGCATGTATGTACATGCCTACGTACTTCTTCTTCTTCATATATTTCTCACATCTATCCACATACATGTGTATGTGGGTAGATGTGAGTGTACGCGTCGAAGAGAAGTTTTTATTACAATAATTTTGGTATCTTGTATGGCAAAATGACACGTGGCCAGACGCTTGCCAACAAATAAATTGTAACTACTAGTCCAGTCATATTACGCCGAAAATGAGGCAAACTTAGCATTAATTCTTAACTCCAAATTTTTGCCTTTAATGTGTAGTGTATAGGCAGAGAAGTATGTTAAAAAGTATGCCGCGAAAAGTTAACCCCCGGATGTTCGTTTTTTGTAGTAAAACATTTAATTTCAATAATATCTCGATGGGAAAAAATATTAACTGACATGATTGTTTGCGGCATTTGTAGAAGAGATCGAGTTTTACAAGTAGGTCAGTAAATTAAACATTTTTCTTCGCTAAGTAACAAAATTGAACATTATTGTTAGCGCAAATCATTAGTACCTACTTATTTTTTTTTTGCGATAGTGAATAAGGCAACAATGTAACCGAATTAAATTGGGTTTAATCTTAATTCATTGGCCATGTCTAACTTAATTTTTAACTTTTAACAAAATTCCGTATTTTTTTAACTCCTTATGGCCTTAGGGCGAAAATGTTTAATTCTGAATTAATTTTACCGATTTACTACATATAAAAAAAAATAGAAAAAACTTGCTTTTCCAAGCTTTTGTTGTACTAAACGAGTTTTTAGTTTTTTCAGAGTGACCCGGTTATGGAAAATGTTATTTTTTTTAATATTATTAGAAGAGCTAAGATCAAATACTACATAGTAGTATTAATAAAATATTCAAGAATGAAATTTTAGTTAGGAATTTACTACGAATAATAATAAGATCAATCAATTTTTAACTTTGAGAATGAATGGCTGCGATTTTAAATGAAATATTTTTGACTTTTACTTTGATGTAGAATATCCAACCGTAAGGATAAGACATCGACCTCATCATAGCAATTAATTTCACGGACATTACACTGAGTAACACGTAGGTATCTCTCTACCTACGTATTAACGTCACAATCCTTAAATGAAACTATCTATCCATAATTAGCTCATGAGTCACTTTGTCGCGTCTGTACATACGTCTGTAATATTTAAACAAAAGGAAAACCTACTTCATTGTAAAAACGTCATAGTCACGATTATTGCCATCAAGCTGTCACTTAAACAAATGCTAATAACTATTTAAAATAAGGTTGTAACGACTACACTTTTGTTTAATTGTCTCCATGACCTTAAAAATCCTATTGTCTTGAGAGCACTTGTGACCAAACCCAGTTATGAATGATTTTCTTATTGCAATGAGTAAGTTAGACCAATGAGTAAAAACTTTAAATCATTTTTCCTGAACCTCTTTAAGACAGGATAGACGTAAAATTATCTTTGACATTTGTTCTTAGCACGTGTACCTATTGATTTAAATCATTTTATCGTGAATCACATAATACCAGTTTCTTTTTGTCAATAATTGAGCATGTTTGAGAACTGTTTAAATATTTACCATTTAAATGACTGAATATTAAAATCATCTAGGGGAATTTTATTATTGTCCAAAAGATTTATATTTGGTTTTATATCTCTTACCTTGATTTGGTATGCAAATTCTGTATTACGATTTACGAAGAATCAAAGAACACGTTATATTTTTATGTCACGGGATTGAATTTTTTTTTTAAACATAAGTATTCTAAAGAAACTCTTTTTTTATTTTTTTTTATTGAGGAATGGTCTTGCTCTTGACCTCGATCCCGCCTGATAGAAAGCGATAGATGAGGTCTATGATGGAGATAAATGCCTGAGTAGGTACGTACATGCCTTCTAAATGAATGCAACACTAATTATAGCCCTGGCTAAGGCTGTGGCAAACTGACCAATGGCAAAAACCGATCATTAAACAATTCCACAAAACAGCTCTTTGTTGGAAAACTCGATAAATTGTACAAAACAGCTAATGACGGCTTTGACACAAATAAACTACAAAATGTACCATTTTCCATAACTAGGTCCGGCGTCATAGAGCTGAAGAATCTATTAATACATCGTAGATAAACGCTGTTATTCTCAATATAAACAAATTCCAGTTATTTTGGACATCTCAATCGACGCCTGACGTCGATCACGTCGATCAAAACTGATATGTATATGAGTTTTACACATTTGCATAAGAAAAGACCTTTGATGTGAAGCGATAGATAAGGAAATAGACTAAATAGATACCTATTTAATTATCACATAACAAGTTATCAGTCATGTCAGTACCTACGTGGTAGAAGCAAATAAGGCTGTGAATACATGTGTTAATGATGTATATAAAAGTGTAAGCACACACCCACCATACTTGACCATGCCTATAGGAAAAATCCTAAAGTGAGAAAATGTTTTTCTCAAATATAAAGTCATAAGTGCACTTGATTTTTTACAATTTCGGCTTGATTTAGCAGTTAACTGTGTAGTCATGCTTACTTACTAATAGTACATTAATGCTGTAATTCCACACTAATTTAATCATAAAGCAAGCTCTTCTTGGATTACATGGCAAGCAATTGTTGGAGTGCAAAGTCAAATATCATTATAAGATTATCCCCTGGGAATTCTTTAACGATGTGTAGGTACGCACATAATACAAAAGCCTGGCATCAGATACAGACATAATAAATGGAAAAAAATATGAAAGACGATGTTCCATAATACTTTAGCAGCCCACTTAAAACGCAATATTTTTATACTTTATATTCATTGCGCTCAAAATAAATGCTGAGCTGTAAAAAATGCTGATATACACGCAATAGAATCTTCGAGCCAAATGCTCGTAAATAAACTATCTTCGGTATGAGTTAGCATCATCACCGGCACGCCGTGGACACGTGGCGGGCCAGTGTACGGGAAGTGATTGACCATGCTCGGCCATGTCGTCACTCCGGTACTCTGTCACTCCGGCAGAGGCACTCCCATGGGAGTTGCCTGCACTGGGAGGGCCCGACCTTGCTATATATATAATGTTGGTACCGATGATTATGCTTTCTCACCTACGTACTAACCCATTGTTCGTTTAATTCAAGGTGACCCGACTTTAAATGAGTACTCTCTAAGTACGTATTGTACTTACCTATGTACTGTATTAGGTATACGAGTTAGTATGCGTGCTTGTTCGCTAAATATTATATTAACTTAACTAAATAACCCTCTTGTTTAATTACTGCTAAGCACTTCGATTTAACACGCAAGTTATTAACAGAAGTGGTTTAGTTGGAAATGGTGTTATTTTTATTTGATTTATTACGTCTGGTCTGGTTACACGAGAAAATATTACCAAAAGCGTAGGTGTACGCAAAAAATAGTAGGACTTAGAATACTGTGAACCACTCAAGGAAAAGAGAATGCTCGTATCGCTAGTCTTTTTGGCAATTAAGTGTCAGGTGTCTGGGGTCGCATAATGATGTTATTTAGCTCAGGTGGGTACCTCCCCATTCTAATAAATGACCTTCTACATACTGAGATGGCTCTGATATAAAATTTTAGGGTCCAGATATTATTACATGAGATATGATCACATCAATGTTTTAGCAGACTGCTAAAACATTGATGTGGGAGGGAAAACTCAAGCAATTTGTAAATGGCACCGGTTTTATTTTTAGTAAGTATGAAATGAAAACGAATCCTTTCTAGAGTTGAAGGGGAATGTAAACACTTAAAATTACTTTCATGAAAACAGAGAAAAACGAAAAATTTAAGGGAAAAATTATTCTATAAAGAAATTGTGAATAGGAAGTCAAGAGCGAGTTGTAAACTTTCCAACAACGCTTAATTAATAAAGGCAAAGGAAATTGAGCTGTAAGTAATTTGACAGAAAACTTTCGTGAAAATGAAGACGAGAGAAAGGATCTTTTAAATATAGGTTCAGAAAAGCCTACAACAACGTAAGTAATTTGAAGAATCCTGGTTTTACAAGACGAGCTGAAACAAGGACCAGAACATAAACGCAAATAGCGTGATGAATAAGCTATGGACGTAAATGAAATTCGGCGTCAATTTCGTTTCATTGTATGACGCGAAACGTGAAGAGGACAAAGTCACAAAGCGAGGATTACGCATAAATACTGTTATTCTGAATTTTAGACCATCACCAGTACAGTAATGAAATAATTCCCACAATTGTAAACCAGATGCGCTCTAGTTTCTCAAATTCTAGTTTAGTTACACAGCCTTTTGTATTTAGGATATTTTTTGCCACAATATGTATCAAGCCACCAAAAATCAATCAAATATTTAATTTATCATCACGGCATGGAAATTCTCATGGCTCGGGTTTTGTGACCATGGAAACGTGATATCTTCGAATTCTCCATATTAACATACGAATTAATGTACGGGGAAAATTCACGATTTTTCCATTCATAAAGATAACTACAATTACATCAACGGTGATATCATACTTAACGGTACCAATGAAAGTTTCATCATTAAACAAGATTAAATTATTATGGTTAATCTCAGTTTTGGGAAATACGTTACGTGTTTTTTGCCAATGGTTATCAACAGTGTAATTATGGATAGTAGGTACCTAATCTACCAGTTATCTAATTTATTGACATCAAAGGATACGCACGAATAGGTGCACTCGTGAACAACGTGCTGTAAACTTGCTACTCAAAGAAAATTGAACAAAACGATAACCACGACCGTGACATACTTCTATCAAGCAGTCTCTACTTTATTTTTTTATTATCGTAAATAAGAACGCGACTGATGAAGCCGATTAAGCTAAATTTATGAAAGCAGTTACGAGAAATGTACAGTCAACATCTACGTCTAAAGTACCTCATTAATGGTCACAAAGAAACAACCGTAAACCTTCCCTACTTACGTTCACCAATCATGTTTTGAGTACCGTTTGCAAGACATTTAATAATTGAATCGACTGTTTTCCCAATGTTCTGAATGAAATGACCAATCACAATCGTGTTATACAAAGGCACGGCAATGACGTTAAAAATATTTCCTTGTATGAGCCATAGTTTTATAATTGTCCTGGATAAAATGTTAGTAATAGAGTGCGACAGCATAGCGTTTATTCATCTGCAGACGTATTGATTGTATGGTGGCGGTTAGTTCTGGGCAAGGAAAACGCGCTGCCGTCACAACATCGCGTCAGAACACAAGTGACGTGGTCTTAGATAGAGAGTTCTCTTGCCAAATGTGAGTCAGTGGCGATATAAAACCGCGCGGCCAATGTAAGCACCGCACATTTTGTATAAAACCACCGGCCCACGCTGTGCTCTGATAAAACACAATTAAAATCATTAATGTTTGTAAACGGTGAACGTCTTATCACTTCACAGTTCGAAAGGATCAGTTTAAACGTAGACAGTAAGTATTATAGTCAAGTGTTTACAGTTTTAAGCAGTTTATCAGTGATTTGTTTTTGCCGTGAAAAATAAGTGTTGAAAATCTTTTCATGACTTTATGACAAATACTAAGAATTTTCCGTTTGTGTAAGAATAACAGTCCCACAGAAAAACAACAGCTGTATTTCAGTGACACGATTGCTTATGAGTGCCTCTTGTTCTTTTTCAGGAAACATGCAGCCGAAATCTGACCGACCACCAGTGGGGCCTACCAGCCAGCCACCTCAACTACACCTGACTCCTTCGGGCGGTGGACAGAAGAGAGCTGATGGGTCACCACAGAGCGCCGGCAACCCCTGGCTGCTGAAGCCTCAGCACGAGATACCGCCCACTCCACCACCACAGGCCAACCCCCAGCCTCTCGAATTCTTCCCCCAAAGAAAAGGGTAGATTCGCATCATGGACTCTCGAATAAAAATATTGAAATATAAATGGCAAGTTGCCATTTTGTCGTTCTGGCTTTTCAGTAAAGTCGCATAAAAATACGCCTCGTTACGTTAAGCAGAATCTACGTAGTGTCGGAGACAAATCGACGGAAACTTCGGTCAGGCATAACGTGAAGTGCGTCAGTGGCTAGTGCGGTACCTACGGTTAGCGATAAGTTTTATTATTTGATAAATTGTGATGATTTGTGGAAAACCGCACGACAAGTCGACAACGTAACATTTCCGTGACTAGTATGAACATGTTTTATGTGAACTAAGTTTTAATTTTAACGGTGTTTTACGCGCAGTGAGAGCAATAATTAGTATAACTTTGAATTAAGAAATAAATACCTATGATTTTATGCCATGGCATAAGATATTCTGATATAAAATTCCATGAAAAGCACATGCTTATTGTAAAAGTAGATAAATTGGGTAACTGTTATCAAAAGATAATCTTGAGCAATAAAATTGAATACATAAATATCGATTAGAAAATCTGTGTTTATTTTTCTCTAATACTCTGCATGCATAACGAAGATTATTAATGGTATTATTACGGAAACATACTTTAAAGGGTGATAGGTTTATCTCTCCTATGAAGAACACTTGCTAGGACTAAGTCTGAATCTGGCAAGAACTTAGTCTAGGAAAATAATGAACTGATTTTATTTAAACTTATAACGCATACACAAGTTACCGAAGTCTGTCTCTCTTAATTTTTTTTAACCCACGACCAAAAACGAGGGTTGTTATAAGTTTGACGTGCCTGAGTGTCTGTCTGTGGCTGTGCATTTTGATTTCGATTCTATTTGTTAGAAAAGTAATTTAATTTAGAGTGTTCTTAGCTATGATTAATGAAAATCGGTTCAGCCGTCTGAAGATCATCCGCTCTTTTCCAGTTGATGAAAGGAGGTCTATCGATGCAAAATTCAGTATTCTGTTACTGCAATAGTATTGCAAGAACATGGTAACCGTAAACCCACTGACCCTTAACCTGATGCTGCAGCTTGACCTGAGGTCTGCAGAATACCTAACTCCTCACTCAGTTACAGCAGACGCTTAGTATTTGGGCTCATTTAAATGGTCTCCATGAATAGGTTTTAAATATAATGTGATCAAGATCTGATGGTGAAGCAGAAAAGAGAGAACAGTGAATACATTAATGAAGAGATGCTCAGCTCAGCATTTCAGTCATTCAATAAATAAGAAAAAATTTGGGATACGATGTAGTGCCGTGTAGGTGAGTGTAGATCGTAGGGTTTCTCGCAAATAAAGTATATAAAAAGCATAAAATAAAAAAAACGAAAAAGTAGGTACGAATATTTGGCCCAAGCGTCGTCGCCTCGGGAAACCGCAATTGTTTGTATTTACTAAGTATACTTTTATTTATTAGCGGTCCCCCAACGCAACTAAATTTAAATTAAATTAAATAAATTTAAAAAGTTCTCTATAACTTCTTAGATCTTTTGGAGTAAATACTCTTAACAACTTGTTTTTCTGACGTGTTTTTCAAACAGACCGATGCTTATTTTTCTAAAGTCAGACCGACTAGTTCGGCTGATTAGTCGGAAAAAGATGCTGACTAGTGAACTCCAAGTGAGCTTCAGGAACACGGGAAGTGAAAGAAATAAATCGCCAGTTCTTACTATTTTTACATGTTAGGTAGTAGTTTTAATACGTTTATGTTTTGTTGAATTAAGTACATATTTACAATATCTAGTTTGATAGTACGCACCGTTCTTGCATAGGTACTATCAAACTAGATTTTGTAATTCAACAAAACTTAGACGTTTAAAACTAGTAACATAAATAATTACAATAATCTATTATACTATACTAGTTTTAAAACGTTAATTACAATAATAGAGACTGACTAGTCGGGAAAGTCAACTATCCGGCGTCATTTATAGTGCGCGGCTTGACGGCCATTTCAGAACCGAATAGACCTTTATTCAGCCAAGTTCGTATTCGGCCCATCTCTATTTAGGTTATGGTAGGTTTGTTGGGTTCATCCATGAGAATTTCCCCCCGTAAAAAAAAAGAGGTTTGTTAGGTTAGGTACCATTTCAGAGTAGCCCCCATACTGAAAGTTTTTTGTTCTTCATGAATAATACCACCTCCATACTAAAAATATTTAACATCTCACTCATAAATATTCGAAGTTGAGATGTATTTTTCAGTAGAGTGATTGACGTCAATGTTTGAGTGGTTATTTTTTATGCCGTAGGTAGTATGATTTGAGCGAAAGATGAAGTAAGTACCTACTTTATGCTTCCTATATGTACCTATGTATATGTGTAAGTGGGCGCCATACAGACCTAACTACATATTTACCAATTTAATAACATACAAACAGAAAATATTATGCAGGCAGCGGTTAACAGTTCATTTACCTTTGACTTACAAGTGACAATGAACTCTTTAGAATTATAATTAACCGACTGTTGAATAGAAAGTTTGAGACCTAAATCTTAAATGTTTAAATACCTAGTACATAGGTACACGTGAAAAAGTACACGCTGACATTCTTAATCAGAGTGGTTTCCACTAATTGCTTATCAAATTTAAAAATAATTCTAATGCTTATCAAGAAAATGTATCAGGAACTAACAAAACAGCTGTTATCATAATGGAAGATAACATCGTAACAGTACCTATAAGTATTAAGAAACTGCATAAGGCGAACAGTAAATATATAGGCATTACTTACCTAAAGGGAAGCTCCAAACACTAAACTTTTATGTATACTTATGAAGCAATAAACTATTTTGTATTTTTTGTATTTGTATTTGTATAGTCCTTCTGACCGATTTCGGCCATGGCGACCAATCTCACCTGAGACTAGCCATCAGCGCGGGACATATTATAGTGCACAAGTGTGTGCGCAAACACAGGTGCACTCTCTCTTCCTTCACTCTCATATTCCAATGGGACGGCAACCCGACACGACCGGAGAGAGATCTGGCGCAGGATTATAGGCTTAACGTGCTTTCCGAGGCACGGGGGTGTCACACCACCAACTTCCAAACTCCGGGCACAGAGAAATTCCTAATGGAAAACCCAATAACTCTTTTTTGCCCGACCTGGGAATCGAATCCAGGCTCAACAGTCGCGCTTGCGACCACGAGACCAACGGAGCGAACAGGAAATAGGATTATACCGAAGATAATACGATGACTCGTTTGCACTCAATATTTGGTTCAGATCTAACACCTACAAAAGTTTTTATCATCATGGAATCCCCTCTGACTCATCCGGTCATGAGTCATGATAAAACTTCAATTGTTACTTTTCCCAAAATTGTGAATCAGGTACTTTAATAGACGTAAGCACTTAATTCGCAATTACGTTAGTAATAATTAGGCATTGTTCATTCCAACCACAAGCCCATGTTGTATGGAGGTACCTAAAATACTAAGTAATTAATGTTTTGAACAATACAACAATCAGGAGCTTGTTTTTTGTTGGTTTTCGAAACAAGTAGCAATCAGCAGTGGGCGTCAGAGCGGCGGCGGAACTGACAAATGGACCATTTGTACAATTGTACGCATGTCCCTACATCACTTGAGGTTGATTGACGTTTTCCCGAAATTAACGTTCAAAGTTCTTTCTTGTACAATATCTGGATTTCTGCGACTACTGAACTGTCCCTAGAGCCCAGGTATTTGTTGGCTTATTGTGACTGAGGAAAAGTCTTACGTAATGTAAACAAATATATATGTTATGCTGTCAATTGCCATTGTGAAGAAATCGCCATTGTCGTTCTAGCATACCGAACATACAGTTGAATCGGCACGAATCATGATTATTATTATAGATACCGATGCAATTTTCCTGTAGGTAACATTACAGCGACATCAAAGTATAGACAAGGACCCCGCCAATAAGTATTTCTATCAATTTCCATCAGGCAAATCAACAAGCTAGCCTTCGGAATCAATCGTCTTAATTGAAGCTATCTTATCAGATAATTAGTGCAATTGACGAGGGAAAACATTAATTGCTTTGATACGTATGATGCGGTACGAACGTCTTAACAGTTCCTGCTAGTTACAGTGCAAGTGGTGCTTCAATTGAAAAGCCTTTCAGCGGTGCCTTTAATGCGTTTAGTTAATTGCACGAGTCCAGATCCAGATTCACAGCACGAGTAAAAAAAATGTTTCGTCTCGTAATCAGATCACTATAATTCATTTTACCCGTTCCGTCATTCCGTTTCGAGTGCTACAAACGTGGGAGTGACAACACTAAGAGGCGTTTACCTATTAAAAGTACATTAATAAATAATTAGTGCGTCCACGATCGATATTTAGAACGTATCTAGATATTGAATAACTACTTCGTAGGTATACAGTCGACACCGTTAAGTGATATGATTGAACAGGAATACTAGAACGTTCGTGGTGCAATCGCGGGAAGCCTTGGCAGTGCTCACTTGTTTTCAAACTTATTTTACAACTCACCTCGCCGGAGACAAACGGGAAACACTTTGATTTTGGAATAAGACTGAGATACTTTATGATTAGGTGAAGGGCTCCAAGTAAGGGGGTGCGTTCCGCAATGGACGCCGGCAAAACCTGAAGTGTCGTGATACGTGCGGCCTCTATCGGCAACCGAAGAACGTGAAGACTGTCGAAATGTTCAGAGAGGGCACCTGACGAATTGTTATTTTGCTTAATTTATTCAAATTACCATTTCGGTGTCTACTTTCATTTACATTGCATGCAGCTCAAGAATGCATCATCTTTCCGATATCATTATAAATAATTAAAAACTCATTTATAATTGCTAAAGAAGTAAATACTCAATATTCATTTTCACTTATACATGAGTAAGAAAACATGCTTAAATTAGAAACCATTTTTTGTTTACGAATGCGCGTCTAAGCATTCATAGTTCTAGAGAAAAGGCGTCCTGCGCCCTGTAAATTGTGCGCGCGCAACCACCACCGGCCAATTCCCTACAGGGGAACACTATTAAAGATCACTACAGCCTTCATTGAGAACGAAATATACGCGTCCCTCTCATATACGTAATGAGTAAGGAGGATGACAGATCGTTCTCGTATTTGTTTCGACAGAAGGTAATAGGCACCCCGGCTTGACGCTAGACGGCATGTTTATTTTTTTCAAGTTCCAATTTACGTGAATCGTATCAAAAAATTGAAATGGAAACGTAGAACAAGGTGGACAAAATCAATAAAGATAAAATCATTTGTATATCAGTAACCTAATTATCTTGTTATACAATATTAAATGGTGTGATAAATTGATAATATCCTTAAATAAGACGTAATTTGCATTAGGTATATCTTTATGATTGCAAATATAACTATGATAGCGTTTATCGTACTAAATAGGGATAATTCCTGTGCGTAATTCACATGAAAATTTCCATTACAGCGAGCTTACCTAAACGATAATAAAATGAGCCAAACGTTGTTTTGCAGCGGATTCTGAAACATTCTCACCATTCTCTCATGTTAAATTACCTGAAACAAAACAAAATCATTTGATAAAGTCAAGGTTAATTTAAAGACATGATAAACTGGATAAACCGGACAAACCAATTACTTATGAACTCCAAGACGTACTCGTAGTTGCCTCTATAGAAAATAAATTACTGAACTTAATAAGCAGCTTGTTTAGAAAATTATAGAACGATTGTTTGGAATAGAGACAAATAGGAAACCCACGAAATAACCCACAACGTAGGTAAAGCGTAGGTGGACACAACATTCGTCTCTATAGATACCAAACAAGTCGTTGACCAACTCATTTGGACTGGTTCATAAAGAAACGCTAATGAAGTTAAAGAATTAATAATAAGTCTGCGTCAGAAAGATTTGGTTTTTATACTGCCTACTCGGAACTCGTCCAGAAATATCACATCTGGATGTTATATTTTGGATGGAATGTGTTCATTATGTTGTTATTATAGTTGATAACGTTTTCGTGCGTAAGCGACGCATGCATTCCAACGAAGGTACAGTAATGCCAATTTGACCTGTAACTGTCCACTTACCGAGGCCGGTTTCAGGACAAATTTGTCCAACTTTCCCCGTCGTACCTTAAACACTGGACCTCCCATGAGGTCTTCCCCGGTGGAAAAAAATCTTTTTTTACTAAAAAATAGGTATCAAATAATAAAGTCAGTGTTTTGGTTGTTTTTTTTTTCGTTTTTTGGCACTGACTTCGAATTCAAAGTTACATTATACTTTGTTGTCTTTTTTATTTGGAAGTCGGTTGTACGTTTTTGTAAAAAGATTTGCAGTTTTAATTTTTTAGTGGTGATACCCCACAACTAAATTGACATTATTCCCATTAAGAGTGGTTGCGCTATTTTCTGTTATGGAGTTACTTACCTTCGCAGTCCAAGTCCAGACCAAGGCTTAAACCATCAACTCTTGCGACGAAGCTATACGTCCTGTATAGCTCCGTCTCTTTCCCACTGAAAGTAATAGGTATTGAAGTAAAACTGCTTTAAGAGTTGATGATTATAATAGGCCTCAGCTCATAGTTATCTACTTTGCTTTGGGATTGACATAAACCTAACCATATGTCACTTTACTAGATTTTATTGTTCAGTTGAGGAGATCGCTGGTTTATCTTTGAAGTTCAACGACCAATGCAAATGCAATAATTATACTATGTTATGTTATGCTATACATAACCAAACGCAAAAAGGATCATTAAGATCGGTTATCTTACGCCCGAATAGATAACCCAAAGTTGTATGCATCTGCGTACCCCTTCTCAGCGTACCGGCCTGATGGACTGTTATGAACTGGTGTAAACATTAAACAGACATGCGATTTCAGTAGTCGTCCTGGGACTGCTGAAATCGCTATCATTTATTGAAGAGTTCCGTTGCCTACCTCCGAAGTTCTTCATCAGATCTTCACCAAATTAAAATGGGACCAGTCCGGGAAAATACTCTTCCAAACAAAAACAGAATCATTATTGGCTTATACCTTGCATCATCAGCTCAGCAACATGAGGTGATGATTACCAGACAGACATATCTGAATTGCTTTAGAAAGTATATTATGAAAAACATAGCCTTTAAAATTCGAGGGTTGCCCTCGATTTCTCTAGGATCCCATTATCAGATTTTGACTTTCGGATAAAAAAATAATTTTTAAAATCGGTCCACAGTTGGCGGAGAAATCGGAGAACACATATAAAAAAACGTATACAGTCGATCATACAGCCTCTTCCTTTATTAAGTCGATTAAAAATTGCCGTAATCAGGATGATGGCGGTGATGGTATTTCCCGTAGGCATCGATAAAACGTGCGAACAATTTTATTGTTATGAAGACAGAAATAACTACGGACATAAACAGCTGATAGAATCTAGCTCAATCACATATCCGCCTGACACGAGTGATGATTACCCATGATTGATTGATTGGCTGTGGTGATGAAGCATGATTATCCATCCAATATCGTTAGCTCCGACGAGCTACAAAGGAAGCCTCCAAGCTAGCTTTGATCTTGAACTCTATTTATGATATCATCGTATAACAAGAGTTATAGCAAAATCGGCTGTATCCTAACTTATAATATTATAAATGTGATAGTGAGTACCTACCTATATACGTTACTTTATTACGCTTTTACGCCTAAATCGCTGACCTGGTTTTGATAAATTTTGGTCCAGAGATAGGAGACGAGACTTATTGCTACTTTTTTTTGCGAAAATCTATGTTAGCGGGCAAAAGCTAGTATTATATAAGGAAAATACATAGGGTCTCCTAGCTAAATTAAATGATAATAAGGAAATATTTGCGATAGCTGTTACGTTTGGCAGACTCACAGGTGGCTTGACGTGACGTCCGTATCGTAAATTAGCACAGGATGATGATGCTCTAGACTGCCTTTTACGACATTTTTGGGAGAATGTAGAGGGAAAGTATATTTTTTAATTTGAATTCCTCAAAATATCTGAATACACTTCCAAGTGCCCCGGTCCTGTATTATTTGGGTCAGGAAGCTTTAAAACGTTGTTTTTGTGACGTTTCATGTTTTTCAAAATAACACAATCCTTATTCTAATCGTCAGTGACACCTGAGGTCACATTTATGCGTGCTGTTTTGTCGCAAGCCAAAATCGCATAAATACTTTCAAGTTGTGGGTAGTCCTTGAATATTATGAGTTTTGTCCCAACCAGGAAGTGACTTCGCGATCGCGTGTCTCTATACATTACGATCCATTGGTGCGTGTCCCGTGTTTAGGCGTTCGGCTGAAAAATGTGTGTCTCTAGTAATCTGTGCTGCCTTTTATCGGTCAATCGATAACTCTTTCATTGTACGTTTTTTTATTACGATGTCGACCTTTTTAACTCAGCCCGACGATCTTTGATTCCAATTCAGATCTAGTTCACTAAATGCTCAGACCGAATCTGGAAAAACTTTTTCAAATGA
Organism: Melanchra persicariae; assembly: GCA_947386135.1. NCBI lineage: Eukaryota > Metazoa > Arthropoda > Insecta > Lepidoptera > Noctuidae > Melanchra > Melanchra persicariae. The sequence continues at coordinate 10,506,648 of OX376656.1, read as the reverse complement.
AACCCCAATACGTTCTGCTAGTATTTGGTGAAGTTATGGCAACGGTGATAGCTTTTTAAGTTATAAAAACCTAAGTTATACGCTAAATTTTGGCCTATTTCTGAGAAGTCAGAGCTGAGATGATGAGAATCTAGGTTTTTAATAATAAAAAACATGATCATAATATACTGTGGAGTAAGCTGTCGGGGGAAACTGACCTGCCCCCTGAGATAATTGAATTGTTTAAATTTTGGTACGGCAATCAAAACAACTTTGTTAGATGGGCGGGTGCGTACTCTAATGAGTATAGACTTGAGTGCGGGGTGAGGCAGGGGGGGTTGACCTCGCCTAAGTTGTTCAATGTGTATATTAATAAGCTGATCGATGAACTCAGCAGTACGGGTGTCGGATGCATGATAGATGGAGTATCGTTTAACAATATCAGTTATGCTGACGACATGGTGCTGCTGAGTCCATCGATCGGTGCCCTCAGGAAACTTGTTAAAATGTGTGAATACTATGCTGGGACCCAGGGACTGAGGTACAATGCGAAGAAGAGCGAACTGTTAGTGTTCAAGGCGCCAAATAGAATGTATGATGTAGTGCCGTCAGTTTCGCTAGAGGGTGCTACATTAAACAGAGTAACGCAGTTTAAGTACCTTGGTCACTGGGTAACGGAGGATGGCACGGATGACTGTGACATGGAGAGAGAGCGCAGGGCTTTGACTGTAAGTAACATGCTGGCACGCAGGTTTGCAAGATGCGACATTAATGTCAAAATAACTTTATTTAAGGCATATTGCCAATCTTTTTACACCTGCAGCCTGTGGACTAGATACACACAGAAAGCGTATAATGCCCTGCGCGTGCAGTACAACAACGCATTTAGGATACTGTTATCGCTGCCACGGTTTTGTAGCGCATCAGGTATGTTTGCGGCAATGCATACAGACGATTTCTTTGCGATCATGCGCAAGAGATCGGCATCCCTGTTGCGTCGGGTGCGTGGCAGCGGTAACGGTCTCTTATGCGTTGTTGCCAGTAAAACTGAGGGACACCTGATAGGAAACTTGTGTGGAAAACACGTATTCCTGTCGGATGTGCCCAGAAGATAGGTTGTGTAATATAGTGGTTAATATACTAACATAGTTTATAAGTCTATACTAACACATTTATGGGTAATTTTTGCCTGAAATAAAGATTTATTATTATTATTATTATAATATAAAGTGCATACAAAGAGTCCCAAGTCATTAAAATTGATAGTAATTTAGGAAAAAAAAAAGTTTGCTTTAACATCAAGGAATCGCAATTGCAAAAACAAACAAAGAAATGCTTGCACTGTCTGGACAGGTCCACTCAAATCTGTGTGGCTCTTTCTTCAAAATACCACCTCAGACTTGTACCCTCCATGGTCCTCTTTCGGCTTGACATATAATAATTTATGAATGAAGTACGTTTTAATATTATACGGAATCAAAGCGAACTAGTGCTGCCATCGCACTTCTACTAAGAAAGTTTTCTGCACAGCGCCATCTATGAAAATTTTCAGAAACCAGTAAACTGAACGGGTTTTCCACCATGTTGTAAGTAACAGAGTGCTACGTCGTAGCACGCCGTAGCCGAGTAGCTACGAGCACGCGCAAGCATTTCACAGCTTTTCAAATAGATGGCGTTACTGACGTAACTCTTTTTTTATTTAGTGTAAGTCATTTTTTACTACTTATTTCTGCTGCGTACCTATTAATAAAATATTTTCTTTGAATTTGGTCAATGGATTAATCAACCTAGTTATACTTATCAAGAAACCTTGGGAGTTCGATGCCCTCTGCTCTACCTTATCTGAAGTGAAGTCGTAGTAAAATAACGAAACTTGTTTACTTACTACCTACTTTTAAATTAACAACTTCATTGACAAGTTCACATGACTTATGTAATTACGTATCATTCGCACTATCGTGCAAACGTGAGAACGCTTTAAGCCAATCGAAGTTTTCTATTAATAACTATCTACTTTATTTTATGATACTCCACTCAAGATCATTTCATTCATATTCACACGTAAAAAAGTGATAAAACAAAACAATTATTGTTTACACACGACAGTATAGCGGGAGTCAAGGCGTAATGACCTGCAAGTGTGGAGGTTCACTAACAATGGGGTTCTTGCATGAGTGCTTTGAAACCCTACCCATTGCTAATAGCCCGGGAAGGGGTGAAATGTCCCCAGTTTCACCCTCGGATGCATTAGAACGATGAAATATTCCAGTTTGGGGGCTATTATCTCGGTGGTTTCGCTTAAAATCTTTAGTTGAGACTGTTTATTCCGGCAGAGTTCGTACCTCTTTTAAATCATTTTGGACTTCGTTCGAAAATTGGTACCTACGTTGTTATCTCTAATTTTTTACTGCGGTACAATTTATAAATAAATAAAGAATTCATCGATAAACAAAATACAAAATAGATAATATTATTTCTGCTCTACGATAATGCTTAATTAAATTAGTTATAACTGCATCCCTATCGCTTAGTGCTAGAACAATTAAAATGCTAATAGGAACACATGTGGGCACTAAGATAGGTAACTACTCGACTAACGTACTAAGTAGTATGTGTGACAAAAAGTATCAATTGCTTTGTGGCTACCCGCAATCAGTGGGTTTCTTTCTAGTATTTCAATTGACTGGTATCCCGAAGATGCGTCCAGATAAGGTTACAATCGTTTGTAATAAAATTTGATTAGATTATACATTAATTTAACGATAGGTACCGTCCATCAAACATGGCGATGATAGTCATTACTTTGGCCCATTTTTGTACTAGTAAGACAAGGTTTAAAGGAGTTCCATTTTGTATCAAGACTATTTAGTATTGTCCGAGAATATTGAATTATTTAAAAAATAATAATATTAAACGAAATTAATCAAGGAAATAGTAACAATTTACTATTAAAGGCCTATATTAATATATTATTATACTGACTATTGAACCTTATGTACACTTTTTGCTAACTTATTTATTTTTCTGATGTCGATGATGGACTACGATGACGACAAAACAAGTTATTCATCAAACATCATATCTTTTCTTTTCAATGATATACTCACTGTGTTTGCCTCGCATGCTTGTTTTATTCAACAAAATCTTAGTTTTAGCACTTCGTTAAATAGAGATGCATCTTTATTCGCATTGACGTCTACATACGTATCTATACGTATGCTGGTAGTCAAAGGAGTTGCGTTTAATTAAGAAATGCACTGAGACACGGAAGGAAGGTACCTAGTGCTAATGAGAAAGCTGAACATACAGCTAAAGTGTTCTTTGAAGTCCTTGTGAAGAGCACCTTTGAGTATAGTCTGGAGACGACGACCTTACACCTTGACATTAGTAATAAGGTAAGCTAGGCTACATACATAACGACTATGTTGGACATGCAAAACCATTATGCGCGGCCAGCTGCGCGACACCAATTGAAATATGTATTACTTAGTTTATTTTTAAAGTTATTGTTTTGTGTTCATGTATTTTATTTTATGGGCCCTTGGAGTCTGAAATAAAGGATTAAGTTAATAAAATTATTCTGGCGCGTTCAAAGGCTAATTTGTTTGCTTGTCTCAAGGATTTTATTATAAATTAACTGATTTTCCGTAGTTGTCTTCAGCATAAGCGGAAAATAAAAGGCATTTATAAAAAAAATAAAATAGTAATAACTTATGAATAACTTCTGTCTAACTGTCATCTTGTCAGGGAGGGCTAATTTCAATAGATTTTTATTTTTCACTTACAATATTCTAGGTTTCAAAAATAATACTGGAATACCTAAATCCACAATTTTACACGAACATTCTACTTAGGATAGCTAGGAGACCGCCAATCGACCTTTTTTGGTCCCATTTCTCTCGCATGATTGGTCAATATTGTGTTCGTTAACTGAACGTTGGGTCCCTCGACGCTGCGTTGTCGGCCAGAAAAAGGTACCTAAAACGGTCGGGACAACGGACGAGCGAAATCCCTACGGCTATCATCAAACTAATAATGATAAAAAAAATTTTTACAAAAAAAAAACCGCCTTCACAAAAAACAAACAAAAACCGTTCCCACTAAAAAGTTGAAAATAAATATTTGAATTGCTTTAAAGAAACATAATTTAAAAGTAAACTTATTTGACATTAATATTTTGCAAATATTTAAAATTTATTACTTCTTTTTGGAGCCGGTGCCAGCAGCTTTATTGTTGGAACTTGATAAGTATCTAGTTATATTTAATATCCCGTGCCTTTGTTTTTTGATCCACAATGACAAAATATAAAAACAGATGCATAAAGACAATGCTAAAAATGTCAAAGTACTTACTTAAAAAGTGGCTGGATTTTTTTTATAAGTATATTTTTTTCGTTTAAAAGAAATTATTGTGCATATTGGTTAAATTTTTTCGAATTTAGTCTAGTCCGTATTCGTCTTTTAATTAATATGTGTATGCAATTGGTATCTTGGTAGTTTTATAGTTAAGTTAGAGGTAGTTTTTCTAGGAATTATTGCCTATTCGTATTTCCTTGCTTTGGCTGGCACCGACTCCAAAAAGAAGTTATAAATTTTAAATATTTGCAAAATATTAATGTCAAATAAGTTTACTTTTAAATTATGTTTCTTTAAAGCAATTCAAATATTTATTTTCAACTTTTTAGTGGGAACGGTTTTTGTTTGTTTTTTTTGAAGGCGGTTTTTTTTTTTGTAAATTTTTTTTTTATTTCTCGCCGGTTAGTGTTTTTTTTTATTAAAATGAAGGCAACGAAGTTAATATCGTTCCTACATTGAATATTCTTATGAAAAAGGTACCATGTCGTAAATATTGTACACTGTTTTTTTTAAACGTTTTATTCCCGTGAAGGGATGATACGCCGCAAAAAATACCTACTATCGATGTGTCTATTTCAAATAAAAAAAATGTCCTTTTTTACAAATTCGAATTAGTTCTCGCCTTACGAAAAACCGAAAAACTAGCAGTACTCAGTAGGCATTTTTCTCACCTTAACACTGCTAGAATTCATTGTTTTATTATGAAGTTCCCATGCCTACCTTCTACCTTCCGGTTCCATCATCAGAACAGTCTGATAGTATAGTTGTTTTATCTCACGAGTGCGGGCGAGCCATAGTTGTGTAGGTAAATGTACGTGCACATTGTCTTAGTGTGCGTAACCTTGAGGGCGACTGACACAAGCTCACGCACACTAAGACAATGTGCACGTACATTTACCTACGCAACTATGGCTCGCCCGCACTCGTGAGATAAAAAAGCTATACCTTATAGCCAAAGTGCATCTCATGACAATTCTAATAAGCCCAAACACGGCTGGGATACAGTGATTAATTACGCAGTTCCGGTGCCTACCATCCAGCTCCATCATCATCAGATCAGTTCGATGATACCATTCTCAACATAACTATTCAGAATCATTTGTTTATTTGCATTGTCATAGTTGCATTGTGATATTTATGCGAGTGTCAAGTTCCGTTGGCCACTGGTTTCTGATCTTCTCCACCAGTTCCACTTCATCAAATGTTACTTTTTGACTGTAGATGCTTAAGTTCTCGATGAAAATACCAAAATAACTATATGGTTGCCTACAATATTTGAGGAGTTCCCTCGATTTCTCATAGATTCCATCATCAGAACTGGATTTTGAAAAATATATATCAAGCAAGGGGAAAAAAAATTTTGCAAATCGGTTCATGAACGACGGAGTTCTGAGGTAACAAACATTAAAAAAAAAAAAAAAAAAAAAAATACAACCGAATTGAGAACCTCCTCCTTTTTTTGAAGTCGGTTAAAAAGGCAAGGGATTGCCATCAGTGAGGCTTGTGGCTAAAATGGCTTATCTACGTGAAGGTCGCCTTTTGGTGGACGAATAGTGGTTGTATGAGACAGACGATAGAAAAACGTATCTTATCAAAAGACCTTGAGTACTAGACAAGGAAATAGGGGATTTTGCGAATCACAACTTGGCAGATATTTTTGGCGACCAAATGTTGTTACAACAGATAGAAAAGCGTGTCTACCCAACCTATTGATGTAATCTCTTGACCGCTTTTTTGACACCCACATTTATTTTCTATCGAGGTCATTATTTCTTTATCACGATTTCTATCCCGATTTCTTTGAGGTCAGCGTAGCTTGTCTTCTACATCCATACCTTCATCTGTATTTTTATATCATTATTTTTTCTATATATCGTGTTACAGAATAACGCAAAACCTCAAAAGAAGGTCATTGTACTCATCCTTATGAACAACTTTTACTATGGGATTGGACCATGAAATTGCGAAAAAATATTGACAACCCCATTCTTTCTATGTGAAGGTATTGTTTCTATGTATTCTCTCAATGTGTGCAGAACTCAACAAAATGCTCTAAACAGGTTATTTTTTCGCGATCTCAAAGTTGACCGAAAGTAATAGTTGTTGTAATTATGTGACACGTTGTAGAATTGTTTAAATTATAATTTTAGTTTAATAATGCAGAATACTTAGTGTTGTTGCTGTCCGTAACATCTACAATGTTATTTAGCTCTAAGCCTTTTGTTAACATATTTTACTAACATTACATCACAGAAGCTACTGATCTTGTCCTATCATCTTTTAAACAATCCATTCATTCTTTGACACGAAGCACACGTCCATTAGCTTCGGTATCTTCTAAATACCTTCTAATCTTTCGCATTAGTGTTATTATAGTCAGTGTACATTTCTTTATCTAACTTTTGTAATCAGGTTCCCACGCTGGGAAACAAGAAAAGCAATCAGTATTCTAACAATGTAACATAATGCTGTTTTTCGTCCCCACTTCTAGTTGAAGCTTTTATGTTCTTAAACAAAGCTTTTCGTGAGTATCTACTTTCTGCTGTTTTGATTGGACTTTAGACCTCACGTTATTTTTCTTTATACAGTAATATTAGCAGTTATTGGCATTTGATTTCAATAGCTAATGGATATTTGGGATAGCTATTTAAATTCTTGCGAACAAAATGATTCGATACCTATTTTTCATACATTGTTTATGAGTTGTGTGAAAGATGACATGGCTGGAATGAAGAAAATCATTGAGGTGACAACAATTATCGAGGTGCCGCTCATTTAGTATTTTCTAATACTAAATGAGCGGCTTTCTCTATTTTCAAAAGATATCCCTCAAATGACATAACGTTTACTTCATCTAACAAAACGCTACATCATTTTAATTATATAAAACATTCATATTTTATAACAAAACTTTCTGTAGCGTTCCTTTAGTTTCTTATTTAGAATAACGTTCTTTCGATCTATTTATCATCTTGTATTAACATTTTATTTAACAAGGAGCTACCATGCCAGCTCGAGAACTTAGGGTACCCTAACATGGATAGGTTAGGTTCAAATGGGATGGTGGGAGATAGAGTGAACGAGCGAAGCTAGTCACCCCATAATCATGGGGTCTAAGTTCGCTAGCTTCGCTTAAGGGAACCTAACATGAATGGTCATGAAAGGTTCCCTTAAACCCTGCACGCAGAAGTAGGAGTTACGCGCAGCGGGGCTCCGTCAATTTCCCTTGGTCACGACCGTAACTGTAGCTGAATTTACATTCGATAAAATTACTGATCATCAGATCTGTGGCGTTTCCAAATGCCACATCTTATTCGACACGGCAACTTAGCCCTAAGGACCTACGCAGAACGCATTTACTAATTCCGTGAATGTCATGTTGACGGTTCGAAAGAAATCTTATGCAATATGAACATTAAATCTTTTAATCATTAGTTTAAGCATATGACAATTATGTCAACTGAAGCTTATATAAAATGAAATTGTATCCATAAGTTTTTATAACAATAAATGAATATAACAAATGAAAATTATATCTATCAAATGCAAATATCGTTCGTTGTTATATTAAAAAAAGTTATGATAAGTACCTAACATTACGCACCCGACAAATAGATGTATAAAAGATGAAAACATGCTGCGCCTACTCCAAATAAGAGCGATCATGTTCAGTTAGCATTTTATATAAATTTAGTAAAGGCATCAAATTTTATGAACTATTGTTAGTGGGCTAACGTTAATAGCTTAGCGTGACTTTGGATATATCAATAGGACAAACCACGAATTATAGGATAATTTTCGCCAATTGCGAAATAATAATCACCTAAGTCGAAACGAAACATTAAATTCGCTATAACATAAACCACATCCGACATATTTCAGACAATTACTGAAATAGCGTGACTGACGGAACTCTTTACACAAACCCTGAAAGTCTGAACCGTAGCTGAAACTCTTATTCGATAAAAAGATTATTTATGGCAATCACTTCAAAATAAATAAAAACTTTTAAAATATCATTGCTGGTTGGATAACTTATGGTACTTTTAGAATAAAATAAGATCGGAAAAGGTAACTAAACTACAAGCAACATAGGCGATCCTGTAGAAAGTTGCAACAAATGTTTTATTGAATAAATAAATATCTAAAAACTTTGGTTCGTCAAAGTTTTCAATACTTTTCCAAATGTCGGTATTTTACAGTAGATGCCTTTAGTCTAATAGCAGCGACTTTGTTCATTATTTTCCTATCTTCTAAATAGCCAGTAAACAACTAAATGCTTCTTGCTGTCTTGCTGTAGATTATCCACTAATTGCATTTTACAGCACCTACGCATAACTAGTGAGGTTGATCCAGTTACCACAATTAATTAATTACCTTACAGGAAATTATACCATCGTCCTTATTGACCTGGATCGTATTTTACAATAGTTTCTTCAAGCCTTCAAAATATACACGAAACCTTGTTAAATTATCTTTAATGAAAACATTTAACTTTTAAATGTCTCTCTACATTTGCATAGACTTCCAACATGATATTTCGGGTAACTGTTGAGCTGACATAGCGTGACCTAGGGCACCTGTTTAGACAAACTAGAAAATAACATTCAAAGTTTTGGTTTTATTTGTCGCGTGCACTTTAGTACAGGTATTTCACTTTAAGGTATTTGTAGATCTTGGCGCACAAGGTCTAAGTATTATAACAGGACCAATGATCAACAAAATTATTGAGAATTAATGTCAAGACAATATTACGGCGAGGATTTGTCAATCGACAATCTTAAACAAATGATCACAAACTATAATCCAAAGAGATTAATAATCACATGATTGAAGTGATACTAAACAATGTTTCAAAGAAGTGAAAACAATGGCAATAAACGTATGTAAACAATCACTATTTCTTACGACGCTAGTAATATACTAGCAACTCAATCTGTAGCGTAAACAATACAATCACAGGGGAAATAAAGTAAAGGTTATACAAACTATGAATTCGTAAGATATTCATACCTAAGGGCCTATTTCATATTAGGTATGTTTAAACATCATTCGCATGGCGGATGGAATTTAGGGCGGGACTCCACCAAAGCGGAGAGGAGAGGAGATGTGTTGAATAAACCAATCCGGTAGGCTAAGCAGAGAAGAGATGTGGAAATAACGAAATCGGATTGGTTTATTCAACACATCTTCTCTCATCTCCGCTTTGGTGTTGTCCTGGCCTTAGACGAGGGTGGCAGAACTGGCACAGGAGCGGGGATTGGCACTTGAAAAGAGTGCCCGGCAGTGGGCGAAGTGGGGCTGGGGGTGATGATGTTTTAAAATCACAAGAATGTTCACAACATTAATGAGATCGAATGTGTATGTATCCGTAATGGTAAAACAGAACACATAGAAAAAAAGAACAAAACTCTAAAACCGAGAGTGGATTCGATTTCGAAAACAAAATCACGGGTGATGACGACGCCATATTGACCTTCGGGTGTCGTAATAATTAGAGTCTAGCGGTTTCTTACATCACCACTAGAAATATTTACTAGCCACGTCAAGTTATGGGTCATCAGTGTACACACAGTTGCAATGTTGTCTTCTTGATGATATCTTAATCTTATCTAAGTCGGATTTGGGTCCATTGCAGCCGCGGCTCTTTCGTAAAGACACGTGCTATAAATTTTGCTTTATCTTAGAAGATAGTTGCTTCAATTTTGTGTTATATTTGGATTTGTAGATATATGGTAGGGTTTATTAGCGGATTAGAAGGCCCGCCTAGTGGGTCCCACAAACACAGCACATTAGCACTTCACTTTCTGAAACTATATATATACTACTTTGATAGTTAGATAATTATGTATGTCATATTTGTAAATTCTGCCTAAAGGTAGTTAGAACCTAACTGCTTTTTTTTGTATCAATTTATTTAAAACAATCCATTTTATAGTCAAGGCAAATTTCGTCCTTTCCAAGATGTTTCTTTAGAAATAATAATGTCGTAAGAATTCAATAGTGGCAAACAAAGGCTAAATATCTAAATATTGCATTCATCATAGACCAAGTGCATTTTCTAGAAATTTCGTCGCGTCCTCGCCGAGATGCATTAAAACGTACCGCAAAATGTTCTGCAGATGTAACTGAATACTCGTTACGTAGTGTTATGTATGAAACCAGCGCGCGCGCATCGCCACGCTAATTTGTATGCGACCTCACGCGCCGGGCGACACTGACGGGGCCGAATCTCTTGCTGCGATTTTGTATCTTTTATTTATATGTTACTGTGTAGTATATGTACTACCTATTCACTTAGCGCTGTCAAATTAGTTCTGCGCTATTTTTTTTTAGATTTGTATCTGATTCTTTTGCTGTTGAAAATCCTTCTTAAATCATAAATTCGACTCAACGAATTTGTTTGAAACTGGGTAGGTACACGGTTAGACCTGAATGATAAGTTTTGTAGGTGACTTTTATCACAATAAATAAAAGCTGGCCATTTCAGAAATCAAAACAAACAAAAGAAAGCTTTATTGGTCCCGTGCTTGCAATAAAATAATTTTAACAAACACAAACAACTTTATCAAAACATGTTTGGAGCAATAAAAAGCTCAGCTACGGAACTGCAATGAAAAAAGGACTTGGAGTAACATTAAGTAATTTATTTTTGTAGATCAGCTTTAATTGGTGGTTCCACCTAATTGGCGGACCGCACGCAATGTCGCGACTAAATTGTACTAATCGTTACAATTATATTGACGTAATGGTTAAAATTCGCTCGTGGGCGACATTAACTGCCTTCATTTAAAACCGATTCTGGCTGAAACAAATGGAGTTTATCCTTAATTCCAAATAAAGAATTGTAAAATACTGACGATACTGCTTCGAGCAATTTCAATAGTGTTTGCGTAGCGTCATTCAAATGTTCTTACATTTGAATGACTTTTTTAGCAAGAATAAGATCAAGGTATATGTTCTTACATAAACCTTGATCTTATTGTTAATAAAAAGTTCAGATGCAATAGTTACATAATGGTAGCTTATGCACAATTAGGTTCTTTGAGCAAACCTTACCACAGTAAGCAGCTAAAGGCGAGCTTAACCTCGAATTGGTTTCTCTAACCGGAAACCTCAGTGCGATAGAGATATTTGCATATCAACATCATCTTCCTGCCCTAATCCCATGTTACTTGGGGTTGGCGTAACACGTTTTTTTCTTCCATTCTGTCCTGTCAGCCGTCACGCTAACACTTACTCCCTTTTCTTTCATGTCACACCTCACACAATCTATCCATCTTTTTTTGGCCCTCCCTCTACATCCATCCACATTTGTATTCATAACTAGTTTAGTTACATGCGTTCTTTTTTCTTCCGTCTTTTTCACAGCCCAACATTCGATTTGATCCATAGAGTACGACAGATCTTATCACAGACTTATAGATGCAAGTTGTTCCAGTGACCTGTCACATTTCATCCATCCCAAGTTGACCAAGTGCGTTACGTCTCGGTCTAAGTATATTGCCACCCCCCTGGAGAAGCGACCCAAGGTACCTATCGAAAGTCGGAGCAGATCGGTATAGGCGTTCCGGTGAGAGTTATAGGCATAGGACTGGAGAGACCGCCGGAAGTGCAGAACAGATATTCTGTTTTGGTGCTTCTTTTGGTGCTGCTTAATTTCAGGTCAACACTCTCCAGTCTTTACCACTTTGTTTCCTCCAATCGGCTCTGGACCTCTAGGCTGCTTTCGGCTACCAGCAAAATGTCATCAGCAAACAGCACACTAGGGAGTTTCTTCTTGGATGACGTCAGAGCGACCATTATCATCAGGATGAGGTAAGGGCTGAGGGCCGACCCTTGGTGTAAACCGACTGCGACTGAAGTTGTCAGTGGTGCGCACTGCAGACCGGACTTGGGTACTCACGAGACACCCGGTCATATGCCTTTTCGAGGTTAACGAACACCTCTGTACTTCTGGCACAGCTGACGGATAGTGAAAATGGCATCCGTTATTTGCTTACGTGACAGTCATAAGTGCTGAACAAAACTGAACTACCTATCTCCCAATTTGTTCGTAGATGACCAAGTCAGCCATATCTATCATACCATTAAAAAATAATAATTTCATAAAGCTAGACAACGTTATGTGTCCCTGTAGGTGGGAAATGACGCGATGCGTTTGCGCCGAACTCATCCGGCAATTTACCAATCAGAAGCAAGATGTAATTGTCCACTGATGTTGGAACAAGCATTAGCTAATCCCCCACGGTTGTCAGCTTTTAACTGCAGCTTAACTAAAAGTAATGCCATGGGTTTATGGTATAATAGGTTATTGATGAGCGAATGATGCAAATGCACCTACTTACATTGCTCTACATATAAAATTAAATAGAGCACCATTTAAAGCAATAAGCGAAGTACCATAACCAAATAGATTACTGACTGTATCAAGTATGATAAATTATCTGGGTTCAAGTGCTCGAGATATTCCCCACAACTTATAATAAATTTCATAAACATTTAGTTGAACGAATTTACCCGTCACCCGCAGCTCCCAAATTGTCCTTTCAAAAGCACTCTCATAAATCTGACATCGTAAAAAATCCTATTTGGAAGTTTATTTTAGACTCGTATCCTAAAAATACGAAACATACAATAGTGAAAAGTTCAGGGTTTGTATACTGAATAATACTGATATCGTTTATATTAAATATAAACTTCAAACTTGAGATGGCTCTTGTAGCTGTTCAGAAAGTTGGTCGTGTACCTTCCAAGACGCTATTGTTCGGTTCACAGTTCATTAATCAGCGACATTGAGTAAAGTTTCAGGATGAACTCAGCCGCGCCCGGGACCGGGAGCCCCGCCTTATTTAAACAAAAAACAGTTTTTGTATATTCCATTCTCTTATTAGTTTTAATGATCCATGCCCTATTTTTTTATAAGATCCAATAAAAAAGTAAGTCTGTCATTATAACTTTTGATGCAGTTAAAGCACAAGACACAAATGGAAACACTGAATTGAGACTGTTTGTCCCAATTTAAAACATAATTGGAAGACGACCCCAATTAAATGCCCAAAGCATATTTTAATTAAAAAAACTTGGTCATCAACAGCTGCCAGTCATAAGACAGGAGTAATTTTTGCAAAACAACGATAGAACCCTAATAAGAGATAAATGCTATAATTAATGCATGCTGTAATTATCTCCAAAATGTATTGCTTTTTAGTGAACATGAGCTCTAAACCAATAAAAGTAAAATAATCCTGATGGCACAACTCGCTAGTAAAATAAAAGTTGGATAACCTCAGGAATATAAAAATATACCGAATACTCTTTCCCTCCATAGGAGAAGATCTTTTGAAGCTACGGATATGGTGAATTAGAATGAGGAAATAAATCTTTGCGATCGACTGCTTGCTGTCAACCAAAGGAGCAATAAAGAAACTTCATAAGCGGTAGGTAACTTAACTGAAAAAACATTTAAGAGACTACACGTGGATCAGCGGCCCGACCATGACAAAAGCGTGAGTAGTTCGAGCGAGGAGGGATGGAGCTATACACCCTATATAGCTCCATCCCTCCTTCTCGCTGGAACTACTCACGCTTTAACACGTCAAGGTAGGGCCGCAGTACAGAAAAAAAACATATATCTTCCCTCGACTGGTAGTACACCACACAGAATATACATAAGGACATAATTATGAAATTAATATGGCCGGTCTCCTTTATCTCTGACTCAACTAAGTATGAGAGACACTGACATAACGCTAAATTCCTCGCCGTTTATTAGGCGATAGACATTTGCCTACATTTGACCTAATTGTTCACTTAACTACCACCGCGTCATTACTAGCGAACAGCGCACGACTATGAATATTTAGAACATTGTTTCATTACTAAACTAACTTTAAATATTAGTATTAAAACTTCTTAACATAATTGTGTTTAATTTACATTGTAGAAATTCGTCCAAATACAGCAGTGTGATTCTGTAAACATGTCGAAGTGAACACTTGGGCGGGGTGCACGACGGGTGAGTTGTCATACCATACAAATAAGATGGAATGACAGCTCACTTATCGTTCACTCCGCCTAGGTGTACACCGTGAGATGTCGATAGAATCGACCGGCAGGACCGTTTTGTGCGTCTAACAATAAGTTTGAAAAACAAACCAGACCTTTAAGTTCATTAAGGTGTTTGCACAACCCATTGTTACAATTTATCATTTATGAATGAGTTGCAATGCCCTGTTGAACTCTCGGGCCAGGTTCCTAAAGACAATAGCTTGTGAGCTCAGCATAATACAATAAGTCTTGCGGCCATGCCGCTTGAGGGCAAAGACACTGCATTATCACACTAACGAGAGTAAAGTGAGTTTAATTGTATTTATGGCATTACTTAACACAATAGACGCCTGTCCAGGCCTACACTGATTTAATCAGTGGCTCTTGTTAGATCTGACCGATAAAACTACAGGATTGAATTTGTAACTAAACTGTAAAGAGATAAGTTTAGGACGAGTTCAAGAAGCGAGGAAATGTTGACTACCTTAGTGTTACATCACTTTTATTTCATATCTTACCACAAATAAGAAAAATATTTAGGTCAAATCTAGGTTATGAAACAACGAAGAGATAGCTCATTAAAACCTGCGAGCTAATCAGACAGCAATAGTAAACGTTAGATATGATTACATTAGAGCAACAATACAACTATTTGTGAGGCCTATGTAATTACTTGTTGAAGTACGAGTGTGAAGTTGAAGCCACGCAAGCCACGAGAATATATTAATATTTCATCACAAACGAACTTTAACTGTTTAGAAAAAAACTCTGGGAAGCTTCGTGTGCAGCCGTTCCTCATTAGAATGTTTATGGCTTTTATTATGATGTGCTAACCTTTTGTTAAGGCCTATATAATTAAATTCTTTCACGTATAGACAAGAAGAAAGTGGAAACCTTCCAAAGTAATTATCTTCACAAATGAAGTGATTTAAAATCCCATAGAATTTACAATGAATCTGTTTCTTAAGTAAAAAAATCACACAATATATAAAATGCCATTAATTTGCGAAATATTATCATGAAATTATGTTTCAAAGCGTTTAACTTATTGACAGGCCCATTAATCAAATTGGCCCATTTACGAAATCGCAAATCATTGTTCATCACTTAGGACTAGGTAGGAGCACAGAAGCCCAACAAAAACAGAATGTGTAGTTATTTTTTCTTTAAGCTACTTTTAGGAAATACACTTCTGGACACATCTATTGGCCCACCTTAGAGTTTAGGTTTCGATGGCCCCTACCGAAATATGATTGCTAGATTGAACAAAAACTGTTGATGCAGTTTTAAACCTGATACATTTTACCATCTTTTTCGATCGTATTGTTTTAAATTTGAATTCAGAATACCATACTACATGGAGCTACGCCTAACAAGTCGGATATGCGCCTTGTTAAAGGCAATTGATTTTTGAATAAAAAACATGTTTTATCAAATAAAGGTTTAATTTAATAACGCATGTTGCCTCCTTGGGCATCTACCACAGCTCTCATACGATTAGGCATAGAGTTTATCAACCGCTCTATGAAATTTTGAGGGATCATCTCCCATTCCTCTTCTATGGCAGTTTTCAACTCCTGCATCGTCTGGGCAACTGGCTGACGAGCCCTAACACGTCTTTTTAGCTCGTCCCACATGTGCTCAATGGGGTTCATGTCTGGGCTTCTGGCTGGCCAGTCCATAACTGTGATGTTCACATCCCGAAGATATTCCCTGACGATGCCGGCCGCATGGGCTCTTGCATTATCATGCATAAAAAGGAAATTTGGGCCCACATAGTCCGCGTATGGTATCACGTGAGGTTCTAAGCACTCACGAATGTACCTTTCAGCATTTAATGTTGGCAGCCGTGGTCCTGTAACAACCTCAAGTTGAGTTTTGCCGCTCGCGGATATACCGCCCCAGACAGTCCATGAGCCACCGCCATAAGCAACCCTCTCTTCAAAGCAGCATTGTGCGAAACGCTCTCCCTTACGTCGATAGACCTTCTTCCTTCCATCATTGCCATGTAACACAATTTTAGACTCATCAGAAAAGAGTACACGGCTCCAATCTTGCTGTGTCCAATTTAAATGACTGCGTGCGAAATGAAGGCGCGCTGTTCGGTGGGCTCGCGTTAGTTTGGGCCCATTAGCTGGCTTGTGTGGTACCATATCGCGTTCTTTTAACCTTCTCCGAACAGTTCGAGCGCTCACAGATACTCCGTGGAAGTCGCGAAGTTGGTTTTGTATCTCAATGGAGGTAAGATGACGATTTCTCAAGCTGGTCGTCACGATGAATCGATCCTGCCTTTCAGTTGTGACCCGAGATCGTGGCCTTCCTTGGCGACGAACAAAGCCGCCAGTCTCTAGGTACCTCCGATAAACATTTCGGACCGCAGATCGACTTAAATTAAGTTGAGCACTCACGTTTCTTTGGCTGTGTCCGGCCTGAATAAGTGCCACAGCTTGGGCGGCGACTTCAGGTGAAGTATCCATAGATTATTGATAGAACCTCACCTTAATGTTAAGAATAAGTAATGTTTGTTGCAAAACCAAAGATATCAATCACTTTTTCAAGAATTAAATCCAAGTAAACCAATAAAACCAAGTTTTCTTAGTATTCGATTGTTTGATATCAACAAACAGGCTCCAAATTGTCTTTTGTTTCTTTAAATTCTGTGTTCGAAATTCAAAAAAAGACTATTGAATGAAATTGTGAATGTGCCAGGTTCAAAACTGCATAAAAACTTTTTGCTCGACCTAATATAAAATTTTAGCTAGGACCAAACGAAACTGAAAATACAAGGTGGGCCAATAGATGTGTCCAGAAGTGTACATCGAAGTCGGAGATAGAGCTCGGGTAGAACTTACAAAAAAAAACTCTTATTAGTTGGAAATATCTGCATTTGGTGAACGTTTTTAAAGTTTCTTAATGTCAGCCTTGTTCCCAAACTTGGTATTATGATAATTTTATTAAATAAGCCGTGAAATCTAACTGCATGCAAGATTGCATAAAATAATGAAAGTAAAGTTCTCATAACCAAATGGGTCGTGAAGCCAGCTAATTAAAATTCAATGATTACTAGTATCGCACGACATGAGACCTAGGCGCCGCTGGTATCAGGCACGGAGCGAATTCTTCTAGGAACTTAGGAAGCGTCATCACGCCTTTCACACCCCAACCAAACCCCATACATAATTATCGTGACTGTCAATTTCGCAATCTATAGGTACTACAACCTTAAAAGTTCTTGATTAAAACGGAGAACCTATTAAGTTAGCCATTATTTCTTAGAAAAAATACAAAGGTCGCCGAAATAAAAAACTTTATTTGAAACTCTTTCGAACATGAATTGTTCGAGAATTGCCACATCTGTAGCTTCAATCTACTCCGGAAAAATATGATTTACCTCAGACCTTTACACAATCAACTGATACAGACAAATTCACATCCTTATCCTTCATGCTGCAAAACAGAGGTCCAATAGGAAACAGCTAAATGAAATAATGGGAGCTCCAGATAAACGGAGTCAAGGCCTCGTGCACTGCAGCATCAAGGGGATCCATACGTATGTGTCAATTTATTGTAAGTATTCTTAGTAATGCCACCTACACCTGATCTATTTGTAGGAACTCTGGGCAACGGTCATCGTCCCGAATCCGAGTGCCGAACTTAAATCTACGTTCAAAAAATATACCAGAGGAGAGAGACCCTTTTTTCACCTTACTCAGCGCGTTCTAGATTGATTACTGAATTCTCATTCCTGAGTAATCCCCTTTATGTTGGGGTTCTGTCTACCGTATATTTTGAATGTGACTATTTATAGGTGCTCATTCAATGTCAGTATTCACAATGTTCACGTTCTATAGCTTTCTTAGTACCTTCATAAATCATAACCCTTGCCAAATTTATGTATGAAATGTGCATTAACAACATTAAACTCGTTAGCTTTAGTAATCCACACTCACCAGAAACAAATCGGATTAAGAGCCCATAATTATATACAAAAAACCAAGAATTAACATATAAATTATTCAATCTTGTTCGATAACAATGAAATTAATGAAGCAATCGATCATGATATGATAAAAAAAATTAATGCACCTGAATACGATAACCACCACGAATCACGCGTTCGTTTTCTGTTCTGCTACTTGATGCAATAAATGACGTGAGGTTTGAATTTAGCGTGAGGCTCCATAAATCTTAATTAATAAATATGTCACGCTGATGGTTAATAAATTAGTATGTAATGAAAATAGATGCAAGTCAAAGCCCGATTGTGTGCAAGGGCAGTGCCAATCATACATCATTCCGTATGGCTGTAGTATCAATAAATCATAATATTCTCGTAAACTAGGGCGATTCTATTACGATGATAGTTGCTCATTCAGAGCAATATAGTGGAATGTGGACGATTGTCTCCAAGAAAGTGACGTTGATGTGCCGTCGCCTACGTAATTATTGTCAACGGGATGAGCACACTAATTTACAGGTTTATGACCACCAATTTGTAACTTCCTATCTCAAAATGCAAGTAGGTGTGCTTCTGAATTCATGCTTAGTAAATCTAGAAAAATCACTCTTAAGAAGAATTAAATTATATATATTTAACTAGCTTTTGCCCGCGAGCGACTTCGTACGCGGATGTCCCGTTTTTTTCCGGTCCCGTAAGAATTTCAGGAAATCCTCTCTTAGTGAGCACTAAGAGAGGATTTACCCTACACTCCCCAAGGAACCTATCCAAATTTCAACTATCTACGACCAGCAGTTTCGGCTGTGCGTTGTCTGTCAGTCAGTCACCAGGAACGGAAGAATTTTATATTATATATTGAAGTATGTCTCTTCGTCCTTACCTAATCACAATTAAATTATATTTAAATTTTGTATTGAAGCATTACAAAAAGTCTTTATCTCTTGCCACAGCTAACAATAAAACGTTTACAGATTATAATCATGACGAATTGACCACCTATATTTAGACGTCTTTTTATATGGATGACATAATGATAAAGAACATTATTATCGTTACGTATTATTATGAAGTGTCTATGTAACAACATATTATAGAACTCTTGAGAAAAATTCCGAAATAGCAAAAATATATTCCCGTACCGGGAATCGAACCCGAGCCTCCTGGGTGAAAGCCAGGTATCCTAGCCACTAGACCATACGGGAGATATTATGACGGACGAAAGTTCACGTTGTTTGAAATGGTTGAATATTTGTTTATTACATCAGATTAACACTCATAGATATAATCACCTTTTAATCAATATTATATAAATCTTTTGCGTTACTGAGAGATTGAGTGACTGAGTGATTAACAGACAACGCACAGCCGAAACTACTGGTCGTAGAAAGCTCAAATTTGGCATGTAGGTTCCTTGGAGAGTGTAGGGGAGGATTTTCCGAAATTCCTACGTGAACGGGTTGAAACGGGATATGCGCGTACGAAGTCGAGGGCATTTGACGGATATAGGTGAAAATAACATGCCATAAAACATGAAATAATTACGTTTCAATGTGAAAGTATTAAAAGTTAACGTAATCGCAAACAATAAAAGGTAAACCATGTTTATTAAATTTTACTACTAAGGAGCAAGTAGATACCAATACAAACATGACATGTGTACATTGTTCGAAGTCACAGGAGCTTCCGGCGCAATTATCTGGATACATTTATAGAATCATTAAATGGATCTGCGTATCATTCAGATGTCTTGATAGGGCATGATTAATCTTCTGTATAATTCATGTTAATTACCTTTATTGATTTTGTAAACGACAGACGCCCATTGTCCAACCATCAATGGTCTTCAATGGCCTACATCTACGCCTTTTTATCATTTGAACTGTTGGATAATGCTTAACTTTCATTCACACTCTTCCCAAAGTGAATCACCTGTTCAATTCATTAAGTGCATGTAAGCAAGAGCATCGTTCCGCACTTAACAAATGCATGTCGGGTTCAAACTTTACAAGGGAAAGCTACATCGATTCCTAGTGCGTCAACTTCCAACATATTAGCAGCATTCCTCAGGGTGCTATCTTTGGACCTCTACTGATTAGTTTAATAGGACCACATCTTTATTGTGTACCGACGCACAAGCTAAATATACTTCACTACGGCTGATCCTTTATTGATTCAAGCAAGTGAAACCACTTTGTCTGTATCTGGGCAACATGACACCTTTACAATAAATAAAAGGATAACAAGCAGGGAAATCTTGCTGAATTTTGTCCTTTCGTTACTCTTATGTGATAGGGTAATCATTGCATTTTATTTGTTACTATTTGAATTGGTTCTAGCAATGTAGATATTTATTACGCGAATGATTCATGATAATGTGGCAGGTGGCACTATCTGTCGCACATAGCAATAGTACTCGAGGTAGTACTCCTTATGTTTTATTATTAATGATAATGAAGTTCATTTTGTTTTCTTCATCTGATGGTAAATTATACACATCTGCTTAATGCTTTTCTCCCAAAGTATGTTGTTCGAATTTACCAGCCATTTAAAACACATTCACCTTGACATACTACTGTAAATGATCGATAGAACACATTATAAATATGAGGAAACCACAAGTATTTTTCTTAGGTTCCTAATCTGAATGTCATTAAGAAACTCCAAAAAAACTGGCAAAAGAAACTTGATTAATAATCACTTGTCCCAAATTGAATTTTGAATGAAAATCGTTTATACATATTCAAAATATTTATTTGCTCATCAATTGATTAGTGAATGTTAATTTGTCTTGTATAAAAAAACTGAGCAGGGATTACCAAACCGACCATTTATCAACTGTATGTGACAGAAGCTGCGAAATAGCTTACTACATGTTCTATTTCGAAAGATCTAGAAATCTTTCGATGCTAAGTGTACCTATTAGCTTTGTCTCGTGACAATATGTATCAATAATAATAATATGCATTTAGTTCAACTATGTTTATTGGTGTTTGTAATTTTTTTGCAACCAGTATTCGATTTTGTATAAAAAACCATCACCATAGTGTAAAGGTGTATAGTATATCACCATAGTCTTGATGCTCAACATTTTCGAAAGATTACCTTGTGTTAGGTAACCAATCTTTTTTAGGTTTCCACGTTTGTAGTCAACAAGGAACCCTTATAGTTTCGCCATGTCCGTCTGTTCGTCTGTCTGTCCGCGTATTTGGTATGGGTATACATTAATTACATTACGCCGACAAAGTGGTACACGTAGTGGCGACGATTTTTTTTTGTATCGTCTATCCCATGGTGTGGGGTGTCGTTGGATATGTCGTTTAAAAATATTGAAAAGGAAAACTATCACAGCTAAGTACCTAGGCTTTACAAGTTAACGAGTAATACACGATCAACCTATAAAATGTACTTGGAGAAGGAAAATTTCATACAAATTTTATTGAAAATTAGTTAGATAAAGTTGTTAGTTACGTGCAACTTCGGAACCCTACACTGCGCGTGGCCCGATACGCACTTGGTCGTTTTTTTTTCTTTTTACGAAAACCAATAAAATTATCCCAGTGCCGTTTATTCTTTGGATCATTTTACAACCGATTGTTCTATAAAAAGTAAAGAAATCTGATAGTAACACTTCAATTGTTACTGTATGCAATGTGAATTTGAGACGATAACCGACAGCAATCAAGACCCTCGTCATTTTGATTAAAATCCGGACCCCAACAATTCCATAGGGGGCTGTCCAGTCAAACAACTCGGTCCAAAAAGCCGTAGTTGCAATTCATGAATGCCCTTTTCAACTAGCTCGTACTACTCGTAATGTGGAGTAAAAAGGCAGACGGGATTTCATACGGGATGAATTTTTTCAACCCATCTCAAGTTCCTTTCTGTGAGTGTTTCATTGTCTCCGTGGAACTACACATCCTTTAGAAGGCTTGTACAGAAAAAAAATGTTTCATTTATTATAGTGTTTGTTTACCTGTGTTATGTTTGTCCGCAAGTTTGCTGCCAGCGTCTACGTTCTCTTTGACGTCCGCCATTGTGACTTCACAGGCACCGACACCTGTAATTTTATAGATAGGCTCATATAGAAGATATCTAGTTTCTGTAGTGTTATCTAGGTTGCGTACATTTGAAACGTTGTGCATAATGATTGCATCCGTTATCATACGCTTAATTTGTGTTACCCAATATGTATAAGGAAATGCGTGTACGCGTTTATTTTGACATCCTATTTATTTTGGCGCAGTATTCTGTTTCTTCTTCATTAAAATGTTCTATAACTTCATTGCATTTTTATTCTTCCTTGTAAAAATACCTACCTATATAAAAAGTTCAAGTACCTATTGAACATTTACAGTGTAGGTAATAAAGAGACAATCATCAACTGGTTTTCATATCACTGTTAATTGTGTGTGCGATAGTAGCCGTAAAATACTTTGTATAATCTACTCAAACACACATAATGTACCTATATGTATATCTACCTCGTACATTATGTACAGTGATAAATAGCTGGCTGAGTGACGAGGGGATCGGTGTAAACAGTCCCACCGGCGCAAAATAATAGCCGGTAATCACAGCACATGAATATGTCTCTCAAACCAATACATTAACATACTATAATAAATAGAACAACGACTTTTCGTGAAAATTTTCGTCAACTTCAAAACTTTTTGGCAGTCGCCACTTTGTAGTTTTCTTTAATTAGAAAATATTTTTAGTAAAGGTGTTTATTTCTTACTTGATAAGATGTTGTGTACACGCCGACTCTCGTCACGTTATCACTGCAATCGGTCACACACACTACGTAAACACTGCGGAGGCACGGAGCGCGGGACCCGTTCGCCTACGAGATAAACACTGAACACTGCCTTACTTTGTGAGGAGCGAGCTCGAAGCGGGGATACCACACTCAAAAAAGCAAAGTCCCCGAACAAAACACTATTAAAACCTAAACCTTTGTTGTAGGTTTTGTGGATGACATATCAGTAGCTATCTTTATGGAGTATAATTCAGTGTGTTTGTGATTTATATAATATATTTATATTTATATTTATATTTATATTTATATTTATATTTATATTTATATTTATATTTATATTTATATTTATATTTATATTTATATTTATATTTATATTTATATTTATATTTATATTTATATTTATATTTATATATAATATAGATAAATATTCTATCTCATTCTGAGTAATCATAGGTTTCAGCATCTAAGGAAAAATCTACTGGATTTGTATTATTGTCGATGAAGTAATTATAATCCAAAGGTCTATGATGTAACTCATTGTAACCGTATTTATTTTGTCATAACTCGTCAAGCCTAAATTATATCTTTAAATATTTGTCAGGGACATGGTTTCCATACCTAAGTAAAGCTACTTCGATATGGAAACCATGTCCTTGAAAAAATATTCACAGAAGAGGTCCACTTAAGCAAGTGGACCTCTTCTGTCCACTCTTTTTGGCTGGGAAATCATCGAATCTTCTCTCCGTCCGCTCTGGGCGGAACCGAAGGGAATTTCAGACTCTTACTGACTAAAACCCACCCATGTTCATATTGTGTTAAATTGTTCACCCATGTTGGTAACTCTTTCGAACAATTCGCAACCCTTTGTGAATCATAGAATTTTCAATATACTTTTTCCTTGTACGTGTACCTTCAAAACTAGCAGCAGTCTGAAGCTGGTCACACCATATTACAGCTTCGCACTCTGCAAACGCCGAGTGTATCCGAACGCCCACCGATAACAGCCGAACGCTTGTATTGATGCCGGGAAAACATTTTCCGCGCCATTTTCTCTGGCGCGAGTGTGAGGGAGTATTTTGGCAAACAAAGCCGATAGGTGCCCCTGGTTTAAATGGGTACCCGTCGGTTAGGAACAAAGGCGCATAAATCATTATCGATTATTATTTTAATAAGCATTTTCTACGCTGTTGGTAATTTTACGAATGCTTTTTTTTCCGGGACAATTTTTCTTTTTGTCAATAATCATGATAAGAACAGCATGTAGTAGGTAATTTGCGTGAACTGTAGTAAGTATTCTTTGTTCAGCTTAAGCTTCGTATCTATAGGTTTTTTGAACTAATTTTGATGTATTCTTCCTGAATTAGACTATCCGTTTAAGTTTTACTTGGTATAATTAACTCTTAAAGTGGAGTTGTGATCGATACACGCCTGTACCTATGTGAGGCGGTTTTTCTTACATAATTTTCATTTATTTATTTAATCACTTTTGTAGTGATTGAGCCTAATTGTTGGGTGTATTTATTTTCATTAAACTGATACCATATTTTTTAAATAATTTCAAAAAGATTTGAAATTATTTTAGTTGAGTTATCTGCATATCTTAGAAATTACCTTTCAGTCTTTTCCACGCGGCCTAAACGTCGTCCCATGCTGCTTAGCTAGCCCTATTACCTCTGAGACTTTTCTCCATCTTTTAAATCTATAGTTTTAGTACTCTTCAACGATATTCCGGTGAACCAACTTTTCAAAATTATTTATAGAGTGGGAACTTCGTGCTCTACAGTTATCACAGTTAGAGCAAAGCATCAAATCTTAAACTTCAAATATTTTGAATACCACTTATTACCCTATATCCAGCCCTAGAGAGGTTAGGACAATCTCAAATTTGACGACACGGTTGGGTCAGTGGTTGAGCGATTGGCTGCTGCGCTGCGTGTCGTGGGTTCGATTCCCGAACGAAACAAATATTTGTATGGCCTACAGACGGTTGTTCCGGGTCTGGCTGTTTGTGTATATTTGAGTTTGTATGTTTGTAAACGCACCCACAATACAGGAGAAATTCGTAGTGTCAAGAAATCACTAATCCACTGGATTTCGGCAATAGTTATTATATTAGACTAGTCCTCCCATGTTTCGTCTTACTGTAGAGCCATTTCCACCCATATTCAAGCAGGTTACATCGCATTCATAGGATGAAGCATTTCTCTAAAATAAGATCTTTTATGTAAGGATTCTGGTATTCATCAGCAGCCGGCAAGACGCCGGACCCAACATAGTTGACCTAAACGGTGATGATTATGATGAAGTAACTAAACCAATTTATTTCTGGCTTTAAAAAAATATGACAAACCTCAAGTAAATTTTGAGATCCTTTAGATATTTCTCAGGTAACTGGTTAGTTTGTTCTTGATATCCAAGCTTTTAAGTCTTTTTATTTTCGCGTCTTATTCCTTTCATAGTATTCTTATATTACAAACATTCTATCTTTATTTATTCATGCGTTTTTATATCTGCAAATATGAAGGGAATAGTTATAATTATTGGTTTGATATTTAAGACAACGATGTGATATTCATTCATCTGTAGAATAGGACGCAGGTAGTAAGGTTCTTTTTGTGGGTACGATGGTAAAAATATTAATTACACTTCTCTTCAAATGACATAGTTCTAACAGGAAACGGTAAAGTGTTGGGTCATGGTTGCCTTGCAAATATTATATAAAAATAGAGTAAAATGTTATTTCAAATATCGATTCTTTGAAGTTGATATTCACCTGTCTATTTCATTTATCATGATTTTATTTTATCTAACATCAAACGATACAATTAACTAATTGAAGATAACACCATACTGAACTTTTAATAGTTTATTATAAAATTATTTACGGTTTTTTGTATTTTTGTCATTATAAACGTACTTAATAAATAATAATAAATTTAAAAGACACGTACAACGTGTGTTTACAGTATTTAATTTAATCTTACTTTAGTATGTACAGTCATAGTTAGAAAGTTGTACAAAACGATTGTGCATTGATGTTTGTTATTCGTATAAAAAAGGGGGTAGTCCGTATCTAAGATGGCGTATACGGGGTGTCGATGTCACCGAGGTTGGGGCGTGGGCGGCGCACGGCGGGCGACGGCGGCGCAGGCGAGCGGCCCCGCAGGCGACGTCCGCCGCGAGCGCCCAGCGCGGGCGCAGGCCGCTTAGCCCTCCGCAGGGGCTTCCTCGCCCTCTGCCGGCGCTGCCGCCGCCGCCCCCTTAGGCTTAGGTCCCTGCCACCCATCGCACATTTTTCGGAGGAACGCTGAAAACATAGAACAAAAGCATTAGAACATCATAAGGGATATTCGGCACTTGTTATTTGCAGATATATGGGTTATAATCTGATGAAAAGTTGAAAACTATGACAAGATTGATAAAACACAATAAACATTGGTTATCTCTCAAGAAACTGTTATATATGTATTAAATCGAATGTCAAGCAGTTAAACCGATAGCAGTAGTAGATAACAGTAGAAATATAGAAGAAATGTAAAATTATAAAGCCTTAGATCAACAGTTAGAAGAAACGGAACACAGAGATAGCTACAGTGTGTACGGCGGTCCACTTACGATCTTATAACTAAAGAAATGTCGAGATGTGTTGCCTCTACGCCATCACCTTCTTCAGGAATGCTGTAAACGGAAAATTGGTAAGACGAGGGGACACACACAAAACCAGGAAATATACCCTCATGCTTCGTACACTTGGGTTGGGAAATGACACAAAAATAAAGTACAAGGTTCATACTTTTGGTAAAGGCCAATATGATTTACATATTTACTCATGCAATAATGGTCATATGCTTAACTAAGGAATTAGGGGATGAATTTGTGCATTTTTGGAGCTACGTGTACAACATAAGGTATGTAATTTAGATACTTTGAAAGGATTCAAACTTGTCAAATGTTACACAAATATGTCATTTGTATACTGGGTTTCTACCACAATAAATACCATGATCAAATATTCTTCTAAAAGTAAACATATAATTAATTTGATTTTTACAGGAAAAACGAAGAGTAGATACTTACGTGCGTAGGGGATCATGCCATCGTCATCCTCAGTGTCCATGCAGTCCTTTGTGACTTCAGCGACTTCAGGGTCTTCCAGTTTCTCACCTATGAAATAAAAAAAAACATCATGAAGAAACAAGCATTTATTAATTTAGAAGGGCTATTCCAAGGAAACTCTCTTATACCAACGCAGGTCGCGTAGAAACAAAATCTCAATAAGCTGAGTCACAAAAATCATTATTTCGAAACGACAATCGTGATGGCTTCTGGCCAAGTGATTTCAGTTCACGTCCAACTGGAAATGAAGCCGATGCCAATTTATCTTATTGACATGTTAAAGCCTCAGAAAAAACAAAAATAGCTTGGCTAATAGAAATACACAAAGTACGTGTGAGATTCATATAGGTAGCTTTGCATTGAATTGAGTACTTTCCAATTCATAACCGGATAGTTTGATAAAATTCATAAGACTAGGACAGATCATTTAAAAATACTACGGAGAGTTATATGTTAAGAGGAGTTGGCCGGAAAAGGCCGTCAATATTTTTGTATTCTTACCTAACGCAAGGAGCGTGTGTGTAAGCTCGGCGCCAAGCATAAGACCGTTCTCGTTCTTGTCGTACAGTTTCAGACATTCCAAGAAGTCCTCATATTGTCCCTGGTCTTTGTCTTTCTTTGCTTGGCTGTAGATGGGAAGGAACTCTTCAATCTGAAACAACATAACAGATTCCTTAGTTACAAGTGTCACAACATACATTGCTTCACCAGATTTTCATAGGCCATGCCTCTGATTTCTAGTGAGTAAAACATAATTTTTAAACTTGCTCGTCTTTCTTCTTTGCCTTCATAGTTATTATAGAACCGGTTACCCCAGTTACTCATTTTTAGTTCATTAAAGGTATCACAAATTTAACGATTTGATGACTTTTATTTTAGTGGAGATCCTAGTTTTACTGAGTCTCTATATGACACCTGTCACGGTCCTCTTCACTTGATTGTTACTTACGGTGAGCTGTTTCTCGCCCTTCTTCTTGGTACCACCGAGTTTCTCGATGGTGGCCAATGTGGGGTTGGAGTTGAGTGCCCTCAGGACATCTCCAAGGTTGAAGGCGTCGATCTTGCCGGATCCATCGAAGTCGTAGATGGAGAAGGCGAAGGAAGCCCCTATACAACAGAAACAGTAGTTACACTACCCATAGGTTCGTTTTTTTTTCCTTCGATGTCAAAAATAAGGCTCATACAGATCTAAAACCCTGTTTTCAAAAATCATGCACTATTGCGTTATTTTCAGCTCGTCAAAAATGTGGACCTTCGAAAGTTTAGCATAGTTTCTTTAGGATTCCACTTGGCTTTTCTTTATTCAAGTTTTTAAATAATTGTTCATTGTTGCGCAGACTGTCATGAATCGGAAATAATGTAGCTGCTGAATTATTATTCAAAATTGCGACAGTTCTATTATTTGAAAGAGTTTTTGTAGATTCGTCCTAAATTCATAAGTTCTGGAAAACGTACCGAACTGTTTCAGTCAGGTAACGCGCGGAACGGGGCGTGGGCGGACATTCTTCGCCAAGAATAATACTTTTCCACGATACGTTTCAATATATTCGGTGTGAACTCCTGAGTCACATTCTAATTATAGCCCGATTGAAACAGTACCCTTTATTTAACCGACTGTTAAGAGTTCCGCCACCAAATATTTTATGTTTTTATTCAAATTTTGAATTTAAAAGTTTTATTATTGAATAAATTCATTGTATTTTCAAATATTTCAGCAATATCTCAAGAATTTTTTCGAAGATTTATAGCTCTTCATTACGGCGCATGCGTAAAGTGCATAAGGATCAGCTGATTCAAGATCATAACGACCTTGATAATGACAGCTGATTTATCGTTGCAAATTCAAATGCAGTGACAGATATCCGTTGCATAAAATATACATGGTCCATGTACTTAGACTTTGATTCCCACGCTAAAACATACGTAGCACGCTTGCAGTGAAATCTGAGCGGAGTTTCTCTGTTTGGGCGGGCAGCGATTCGGGATCACGTGACGCACGAGTTTAATTTTGGAACGCAGCGCGCGCGCAGCATGGCCGTGCCACTGGCGCTGACGCCCGGCATCTCTTAGAACGCGCACCTTTTATGAGAAACGATGCTAAACTTAGATGTTATGATCCTCACTACCGTTTCATTTATGCAATGTTTCGTTTCTTCACGTAGGTAAATGTAAAACATGCTGACGCAATCTTCTCCATTGAAGAGAAAGTATTAGGTTTAATAAAGACAAGTTAAATTTATCATGTTATCAATGTTAGTTGTCCCTATAGCTTAATACGACAACATCCAGGCACACCTGATTCAGCCTCTGTTAATGTTCTCTAAAGTAAACAAAATGACATTATTATAATAAAAGAAGTACTTACTTTCAACGTCGTTCTTGCTGAGGTCGCTCTGAAAATTACCAAAAATATTTCGTTATTTCCTTGTATGTAACAGTTGCCATGCATAGTGTAGTGGTATTAGTTGGTGTGTATTCACAGCTTTGCAGCTCGGTTTGTGTAGAAGCATTCGGATTATACGATACCATCTTCTTTCACTGGTTTATAAGCACAACACTGATTTGTATTATGGATAGTGAAGAGAACACATCCGAGTCGCTCGCGAGCATCCGGTCTGCGGAATAACTTGCACGAGGAAAAAACGCGTTTACTTTTACGTATTGCTTTTCGTATTTATCACTTGACAAGCTTAACAGTCCATTTTCTCACTTAACACCTTGCCACATTTTCACTGCCGTCAGTGACTCACCATTTTGTGTGGTGTTAGTTGGTTCCCTCCCGGTCTTCACTGGCAGACGTTCAGACAAGAAGTGGGGCTCGGTAACTTTTCGCGGGACTGTTTTAACTGGCTTAGATGGCGCACCCGTCTGGATATTTGAGATTTAGCCCAGGAATCCGCGACCGTTCTATTTTCGGCAGAGTCGGTCCGTTTCCATAGCGTCTTCGGACACACACTACTCCCACGAGTGTAAAAGAGACGAAAAGATTTCCCACCTGCCCTGTGTGTGGATACGTGCTAACGCCAATTGTAATGTTAAATCTACATTTATGCTAAACTATTTCGATCAGATCTTTGCAGTTTAGGTACGCTCTGAGGAATGAAGGTGTTTAAAATATGCTTGAAATCAACAGGTTAATAATTTCAAGTGTCCTTGTCAAAATAAGTAATGTGATATTAATATCCAATAAAATTGACGTCACTTTAAGAACCAAACTTCGTATGAAACTCAAACATAAAAATGCGATCACATAAACCTTTATTAACATAAAAATAAACCAAATGGGAATAAACAGACAAAACGCGGAGAATTATTGAGGGTGGAAAATCAGTATTCGCCGCATTCATCAGGCTTTACGTCGAATGTATAGTCCTTCCAACGAGAGGAATGCACGAGCGCTTCGTTAACCGTATTGAACTTCCACACAGCACCACGATTTGGTGAAGGGGACCGTAGAAGACGTTGATCCAGAAGACTTGCAGCTCGACGTCTTGCATCCGGAGATAAGGGACACAGTCCACGAGCAACAAACGGAATTCGGTTCTCCTGTAAAATTATACAGGTAATAAGAACAAGGGTAGCAATTAAAAACAATTACTTAATGAAGACGAAAGAACAAATACGTCTACTAATAAATCTTAGCGCTGATAAATGATCTGTGGAAGAGATAGCAGGACTAAGATGACATCCTTACATGTTCACCTGTCACTAGGCTCGAATGGGGGACATACATTGAGGTCATACCGAGTACCATCTGATGAGTAATCTAATAGCAAATGGTTTGCTAGGTCAAGCGTGCAACTTGTGATGGGTTATTAATATTACAGTTGAAAATGAAAAAAAATGGCATGTCGGGGAGGTTTTTATTGATCTTTCGAGGTTAACGCACTTGGTTCGATAAGTAAATTAATAAAATTAATTTTAAAAGCATCGATAGCTCTAAAACATCGCGCGTATCGCAAAATGGTAATGTGTAGGAAGATGTCACTTTGATCCGGTGACTCATCAATAAAGACAGTTTATTCTCGCACCTCGAGAGCAGTGATGACCCATTGGTAGCGGCCCTGGATCTCTTGTTCTAGGTCGTAAACTATTACCGAGCTCACACTTACACTGCTCTCAAAACGATCAAGAAAAACTATATAAGCAAAACAACATGTCCCAAAATCAAAATGGGAAAACATGAACTCAGTGGGCCCGCATGGTGAATTATGGCTCGCTTTATCCTACAGAAAGAAAACCTGTGTCCCAGCTGAGGAAACGACATAGTTAAACTGATTTTATTTTCGCACCTTGCGTCTCCCAGGTGTCCTGCGCCGCCACCATCCTCGAATACAAGCCAATAGCCTGGCACCTTGAGAGCGACACTTGCTCACCAACGAGCTTTTTTTCGACCCACTTGGGTCTGCAGACACTCCTGATGTTGCTGCCAGTTCCTTCATTTTCGGCTGAATAAAAGCGAAATTATTATGGAGAAATAAACAGTAGAATAGGTGTATGTTCCTATGATTACGTATATCACTTACACAAATTTTGGGTTCTGGCTCAGCATGATTTGATAAGTTTTCATCGGATGTATGTGCTGTCATTAATTCAACTTCTTGAAGAGTCATGCCTTTCGGATCTTCTAAAATTGGGTCGACGTCATCTTCAGAGTTTTGATCATAATCACCTATATTGATGATGGCATTATTTTAATGAGATACTTTAAGAAAACAAGATAGGTAATATTAATATTCCACCGTCTAGCTATTTCACTCACGATTCAAAGTAAGATAAGCATTTTCATATCGGGCGACATCCATGCTCTCGACCAATTTTTCAGGGATTTCGTCAGAAAGCTAATAAAATTAAAAATCTTTATTCGGTGATATTACGCCTCGAAGTGTGAAGTAAAGCTGATCTACCAAGTTAAGTTTAACTTCAAAATTGACTTTAATCAATTATAATATTGAAAAATAAATCAAAAAGATGTACCTCTCTTATTTTTACAGCAGGAACTACGTGAGAAACTCCACAGTCCCTGTCGATATCACCAGCTCCATCATCTTGTATGTAAAACGCTATATCTTTACCAATATCTTCAGCATAGGCGTCCGTCAAAAACGAATACTCAGAATGTTCAGAATTCGTTGACCTCTCTGACGGCACAGCAGCAGCTACTGATTGAGATGGTTCTACCTGACACGTTAGTTCAGTTGTCACCCCCATCGCAGTGTTCACAAAAGACTCCAGAATTTTGATCGTTGCTTCAACAAGTCTTTCATTGGGCTCTGAGCTACTTTGTACAATTTCAGAGTCATCACAAGTTGTAACTCTTTCAACATCACTCATATCAAAAAGATGATTGATAAACATCGAAGTTGATTTCGTTAACTCGTTTTGGTGCTAAAAATATTTATTTCAGTTACAGATTATAATTTTTTTCATCATAAATAATCATAATAACATAATTCTTGTTTTAACATTGAAAATAAATCGCAATCAAAGCTTACCAAATCAAATTCTTCATCTCCTTGACCAATATAACTAGTTTCAAGCTTATTTTTTTGTAAATCATCTGAAAATTATTCTACTTTAGGGAACATC
This sequence comes from Melanchra persicariae, assembly GCA_947386135.1. NCBI lineage: Eukaryota > Metazoa > Arthropoda > Insecta > Lepidoptera > Noctuidae > Melanchra > Melanchra persicariae. The sequence goes on along the minus strand of OX376656.1, from coordinate 10,473,841 downwards.
ACAACAGCACAACATTATTTCTTAGTATGTGAAACATAAAATGTTACAATTTACATCCTAAACTTTCGTTGTACCAAGAAAATCAATATGTTAACCAGTGGCATTGTTTTAGTCACCTTAAATATTTGGCAGGCGTCTGAAACGTTATCTGATTAAGAATTACCTGTAACTTTTTCCGGCGTTGATGTAGCAACCACATTGGCAACATGCGCCATCTTATTTTCATTCACGATGTCGCTGTCGCCCTTTGACGCCTCAAATGATGTGTCTTCATCATCAGCATCACACTGTTTAGCATTCTCAAGATTTTTCAACATTGACTGATAGCGCCATGGACGACCTATTATTATAATTAAACTTGACTTTAGCGACGCTTCTAGCCTAGTTCGATGTAGGGAGAGATGCTATTATTCGTAGGAACTTTTTAGGGCGCAACTGCATTGAAGATCGCTGTGGTAATGGCTTAGTATTAAAAAGTTACACCAAGATAGAAAGTATTTAATATTAACTTATGGTAAAAAAAAGACGAGAATCGTCTCGTCTTCCGGCGCTGAGGCAATAGCATTTACTCCATTATCACATTAAAGCCTTTAAACTAATCTTATTTTTTCAAAATCAGTTATTACTTTTCTGTGGGTTTCTATTATCTGTAATATCGCCATATTTATAACCCTTTTTATATGTATCAAATCATATGTATGAAATCTAAGAAAATTCGCGTTTTTCTCGAGTTTCAACATGTAAACTGCCTATGCAGTATGTCCAACATGCTATGGCCGGAGAAAGAATCGGCGGTAAAGACCTAATATTTATTGAGACTTCATGCACATAGGTTCAAAAGGTGCAATGCTTAAACCGTAAAAATTGCTGTCTCGCAAAATAAATAAGCTTTATTGGAAATTTTGTTATAGTCAAAAATCTTCAATCGTGGACTTTACAGCCTTAAATAATTTAATCTACTTACCTGTTTCCCTAGCAGCATTTGCAATGACTGAAGCTTCATCCAATACCTGACTGACAAGATGGACTGCCAACAAGGCTGCAAGACGCGGGTCACGGGCTTGCTCACCATCGACTGTACGAAAAATTTGCAATTTTGGTTTTTGCAGTAGTTCTATAGCCATTTTTTACATTACGCAGCTAAAAATACATATCTAGAAACATAAATAACAAATCTACATCAAAAAACACACCTTCCTTGTTAATCATCTTGACTGATCTTGACGGTTTGTACTGACTTTTAATTATTCATCTTTTTGATGTTTTTTCTCCCTTAGTGTTTCCAGCCATGCCCCATGTTTCTCATCTTCTTTTGTTAACAAAAAAGTTTTTATATTTTTTTTATTTGTTATTTAATCTGGATGTCCTCCTATCGATTTTGATCATTATTTTGATGCTTAATATAATCGTTATGTCGTGATGCTATAAATAAACTCTTCGTCAATAAAATGAGCGTAGGATACCTACCACCATGAGGCTCCAAACACTCTTCGATGTAACGTGAGCCATTTAATGACGGTAAGCGAGGACCAGATACAAAAGCAAGTTTGATTTTTTTCAACACATTTGCTCAAAAAATGCATTTACGAAGCCTGTATGCATTGTTCGAAAGTTAAAAATTATGCACCACACAATGGAGCGTGCGGCAAAGTAGGTACTCTCACCTAAGTACATACTTTACCGCAAACTCCGTTGTATAGCGCCGTGCGTATTCTTTACGGTTTTTTTTAATTTCCATAAAAAATAATAAGAATTCCACCAAGGAGTTTCACATCACGAGAATAAATAAGCTAAATAATCGAACCTCCTTGGAAGCGCTTTTGCTGTATACGTTTGTCTCATTTTAATATTATAGAGAAAATGAGAGAAGATAAATAAAAAAAATAAAGTATGTGGTTCTAATTTTCACCACGCGCATGTGGCGCCCTTTGCAAATTCGCGCCATTTTCATATTAGAAACGTCAAAGATTGTTGCGACTTTCCGACTGATTTCTAGAGACAAAAAGTTTGTTTCATTACTTATTGTAATGTTTTCTCGCAAATGTGTCGAAAAACGTTGTATGATACACGTGCGGATTTGGTTTTTACAAACTCGTGACTATGGTAAGCCCTCGACTTCGTCTCGTGCTTACATTCGTCTACTCGTTTGTAAAAACCAACTTACCGCACTAATATCATAAATAACTATTATCGGCACTTATGTAAGTCGGCCTACACTGCGCGTGGCCCGACACGCACTTGGGCGGTTTTTTTAATTTAAATGTAACTGTTTTGATTTTTTTGATAAGAAGTATATTTATCAATATCATGCCAACAAATTAAAATGTGACAGTATAATTTTGTAAGCTGCGAAAACTTATATTAGTTGCTATCATTTAACATCAAGTTATGACATACTTGTATTAATTCGTCTATGATTAATATTCTAACATCAATGTATTTTCATGAATTATTTTTGTGTTCTCTAATAAAGTTTCTGAAATACGTAAAAAGCATTTTCCATTCAAAATACAACGTCGCTATTTCGGTAACGCCCAGCCAATAGCTATAGTGTGTTGCATAAATTCTAAAACTTCAACCTCGTTCTATTTTTGTCGAAGTTTCGTGATTGTATCATAAAATAATTTGTTATGAACCAGGAATATGGTAAATCAGCCAAAAACTTCTTAATTTCTAGCAAATTTTGTACGAAGACAAACAGTAATTAGTGACCTACTAACGAGTTGGTCCATAAATAAAGAAGGGAGAAGAGGTGTGTCACGAGGCGCGCACTTAAATGTAAAATTCTATAGGGCAAAGACTTCAAGAAAATGGCATCATCGTTAGTTAGCTTTGAGTGAAAACTTTTCTAGATGGCTTTGTTACCTACCTACTACAATGTTAACTAACGCTAAAGTATTGCCTGCCCCTGTATTTCCCACAGAAATGTTAAAATTTCAAGAAAAAATTACGTGACTCATTACAATGACGTGAGGCAGGTGATGTCTTCGATATTATTTTAACTTCCTTCACCCAATGTGGGCGGGGAATAAACAGAGTTTGTATGTTAAGTATATGTAGCTACGGAACATTTCGATTGTCCATAAAGCTATTTCCATCTCGTTGAATAATAAGCTCGTTGTGGGAATGCAATTCGGTGTTTATTCTTAATGGAGCAAGTTTAGATAGAGGACGAAGTGATTTAATAGTTGTAGCGAGACTTATATTCAGTCTTATTTTTCCAACACTAGCTTCTGCAGACGGTTTTGCCCCCGTTAACCACTCAGGCCCAACATGTGAAAATTCCCTAATATAAAGTAAATCTTATGTATATGTAAATAAACATTAAATTCGCGATTAATTCGCGACACACCGGTGTGTCGCCGGGGCCGGACAGGAGTCTAAAATAACCAAAAATTACGTAGGTACCTACGTTTGAAATAATAAATAAAAAGAAATAATGAATAATCAGTAGGATTATAGGATAGCAAATACAATAATAACTTCAGGTTCAATAAGACTAAATACATACAGGTTAGGTTTTTATTTAAATAATAATTGAAGAACAAGGTAAAAAAAAATGCGTGGAACACTCGGTTGGAACGAAGTTCCCGTCGTCGTATTTTGGAAACGCAGAAATAAAACAAAAAAGGGTTGTGACGGAAATTCGTGGTGGAGAAATCTTACACTTTTTTCCGCCAAGTTCGTACCGTGAAGGAACTTCGTCAAAAAACCACATGCCAATTAACAATACTAGCGCACAATGAGTGATTATAGATGAGATGACAGTAGTTTAATTACGTGAGTAACAAGCCACAACATAGATGTTAATAATCGTTATTTGCGGACAAGTGAATCAATCATTGCCTACGAAATATGCCGTGGTTATTTTGCATAGCTATAGGCACGTTAGCTCACCTATTTACATATCTTCTCGCACAGCAACGGTGGTTTAGCTACACAAAACTGCAGAGCTCCAAGATTCGATTCGTTCTTTCGAACAAAGTTATGCATTATAGGAAATCCATCTGAGAGCCATGTACCTATCCTGCACGTTCTTTACGGAAAAGAATAGAACCTCTGGATTCTTTGAATGATCTACCTATTGAAATTACAATCCATATTTTAGTCTTCTTCCACTCCTATTAGGTACCTACCATGCATCCACCGACAGACTCAAAGCTTTCCTCACGACATGTTACTCATTCTTCCACATCACATGCCTGTACGATAACAACCAACCACACAGTTTTTCGGAAATCGGTGTCACGTTCAGTACCTACCTAGTTTAAAAAAATAGGTAGGTACCTAAGTAGATACTTAAAGAATGTTCGTGGTTGGATGGCTTGCGTTCCGCCATCGATCAGAGAGACAAGTGTCATTTCGCGGTCAAGTACCTACCGGTTGAGATTTTTAGGGCAACGAAACCGACCCATGAGCGATTTGAGCAAAAACTGAAAATTTTATTCATTTTTTTTTTTTTTTTTTTTATTGGTGATGGGTTTGCTCTTGACTCTAGTCAATGTCAGATATGACAGAGACAAAGTCTACGATGGAGCGAGCTTACCCTAATCATCATCATCAGCCTATAGCAGTCCACTGCTGGACATAGGCCTCTCCTACTGCACTTCATTCAACTCGATTTTCGGCAACTCTCATCCCGCTGCTATCAGCCACCCTGCGAAGATAGCCAGAGTGCGTCCCACCTTACGTTTGCCGATTAGCTGTATCCTCAAGAACTCGTCTACCCCAACGGTCATCGGTTCTACGGCCGGCCCATTGCCACTTCATGCAGCTTGCTTATTCTGTGAGCTATATCGACCAAAGTTGTCGACATAGCTAGAAAATTTAATTGCATGCTCTGAATATTCCGACTCCACCATAGTTGATGATGATGATGACTAAGATAATAGATAGGTAGGTACCTACTAATTAGCTTTCCAGGTAACTACCCCTCACTCTAACATATATAGAAACTAAACGAACATCAGCTAATTGGCCATAAAATCTGATGGCTGCATAAAACAATGACAATGTATGATGTGGACACAACTAACGGAAACAATCTACAAAATGGCTACCTACTGTTAGTGCCGGCGCTCCCTGACCGTCTCTATTTATAAAGTAAATTGCCTGCCGCAAAGTGAACATTGATATCTATGCCAATCTTGTTAATTCAATGTCTTTATGTTTACCATTTTATTTGGGGACGTTATCAAATAAATTACTTGGTCGAGGGTTGATAAACAACGGTCCTGATATCACGTTCGTTTTTCACGTGATTTTAAGTTACGGATATTGTTGAGAAAGTAGGTAGGTAAATACTTAGGGCTTGTTTTTGGTAGAGCGGCAAGAAATAAGAAATCGTTTATTCAAATTAGGTCAAGAATCAGCATTTTTTGAACATCAAAAAACAGTCCCCAAAGCCTAACTCTATAAGTAACATATTCTTATAGTTTTAGCTGCGAAAAAGAGGGCGCTCAAATCCCCACTCATAAGCAGCCAAAGTTTGGGGGAAAACTACCTACTACAGATATTCGTAAATCCTTAAAAACACTTAATTTTAAAAGCGCAATATGAATTTAATAGTGCAAATAAAAAAGTCCTCTTCTTAACCCTTATATTTTTCTATCCTAACCCATCTCAATGCAATAATCGTTGAATAAAAGTTTGGCCTACATTTTCAGCTGCTCGGGAAGCAGCCATGTTGCCGTTTCTATAGCAACCGGAGGCTGCCTCTCCGCCTCTCGACCCGCGCGCACAGATCAATGCTGAAAATTTTGCAGGGTTGTAACAGACTCGTTGTTGGTTTCGTGATTGCGATACAGAGGTTTTCTAAAACAATATTGTAATAGGTTACATATATACAATAATTAAAAAGTTTTAAAACTACCTTGGTTGGTGGTGTTCAGATTTCTGCATACTTAGTTATTGATTGGGTGTATTCCCACTAATTTTCTTCTATGCACTTATAAGTTTTCCACGAAAGTGTAAACACCTAGGTGCGTTAGTACATAGAAAAACTACAAAATTACCATTAGTGAGCATGTTTCCACTGAAAAGCACGACTGTATACATTAAGAATAACTTAACAGTGGCAGCCCTACGCGTCCGTCTCGTCACAATTGCGCGGAACCTCATTCCCAGTCTCGCGTCCCGTGGAAGAGGTCCTCGTTTCCTCCTATAACTTCCCCATTGTGACACCATAGGATGTAAACAGTGATGCTATCCATGAGTTCAGAACGGTGTTAATTACTGCAAGTGAGGTATGTTTTGCAAGCTATAGATGTCTAGTAATGAAATGGTTTCACTTACTTTAATTATGTAACACGTTTTAAGTTCATTAGTTCTGCTATGGTAAGATAGTATCTTAATTATTTTATTCCTAGTAATATAATGTACTAGCTGGGTAACATTGATATTTTCTAGCTTTTCTACATTTTACACACTGGGACTCTAGCTAGCCGTCCATGATCTTCCTTATATACCTATTTCTTTCTTGCCATGTGGTTTTTCTGAAATCCTTTTACAAACGAGTTATTTATTTAGGTAATCAAAATCACAATCATGTAGGTATAAACCCCGCATAGTGCTACACCGGCGCGTTTTCTCTCAATTCAAATAAATGTGGTTAGTTCATAGCTATATAATTTACTTCGTGGTTATGACAGGGATCCTCGCTTGCTTAGAAAGCAAAAGATATGTCCGAAGAAGATCCAAATTCCGAGGAGGTAGTCCCGATTCCAGTTCAGATATTCCTGTGGAGACAAACCACCCCTTTTGTGAGACCGCGCCTTGGAAAAGTTCACGATGCGGCTTGCATGGTAAGTAAATCTTTATGACAATCATAAAATTGTAATATAATTGAGAACGCCTACACCTAAATGTTTGCAATAAGTGTACATACGCTCAAAAACTGGCTGATTTTTGTGTTTTCAAAATAATAAAATTATTGGTCTTGGAAAAGACAAAAAGTATAGGTAGGAAAGAATAAAACATCACGAATGGCACACCAGCGCAGCGGTCCAAACCGCACCAAGTGCACATAATGTCATGTCTTTATTCTTTAGCTATCCTACTCAAGGATAGATTGGTACCTAAAAAAAGGAGTTGTAAAGCAACTAAGAGCATTTGGTACCGAACTGGTTGTTAACCTTCATTCTACTTGAACAAGTGTTATAAAGTGTTATATTAAGCTAAATTGTTATTATTGTAAGTAAGAACCTATGTTTTATGGCTATGAGGTCACAGAATGTATTTTGCACATTGTGTATGGAATATATTGCATTTCATGTATCTCCCGTATGGTCTAGTGGCTAGGATACCTGGCTTTCACCCAGGAGGCTCGGGTTCGATTCCCGGTACGGGAAATCTTTTTGCAATGTTTTGAATTTTGTGTGTCCGTAGTTTTGTTGTTGATTGTACAGTGTCACTTATTTGTTGATAACACGCAGTTCTGTCAACGTGCTCCTGGACACCATGTAAGTAATCACATGATTGTGCTTAAAGCTTGAGGTAGAAAAAACAAGTTAGAATAATAGGTATGCTTTCTTCATTAGTAATAAAATTGTTTTATTGTATTTTATTTTATGATTCTTGTGTGACCTTCTCGGTCAGGTCGGTAGGTGAGGAGGGCTCGTCAGGTGGTATAGTTTTGTTTAACCCAGATATCAGATAGATTCGTTGAAACATTAAAATATGAATGGAAGATGTGTGTGTATCTATTAGTTTTTTCTTTCCTTTTATTATTTTTGAGCTTTGAACCTACTTTTACAAAATTATTCAAAAAACTCAAATCTTTTTTTCTGGTATTTATTTTTATGTAATGGCAATTTTTTTGGAAGAAAATTCGTAATTTGACATTTTTGACTATATGACAATTTTGACATGTTATTGTTTACCTTTTTGCTTGAAACTTGAATGTTCTGAAATGTTTTACTTACACTGAAAAGTGTGTTACGGTATTAATTAAATTAAATAATCTTTATTTCAATCGATCACCTTCAGGAAGTCAAAGAAGCGTGCAAGGTAAGACTTTTCATTCAGTAAAATAAACATAATTACATAAGTACTCATATAATCAATCGCAGGTTTCTTATTTTAAAATTGCTGATGGTCCTTTCCAAAAAGGCAAAACTGATAAGTACCTATACTTTTTGCAATGAATGTGCAATTAATATGCTGTTAGCGTAGGTACCTATTCTTTATAAATAAATGCTGTAAGTACTAATTTATGAACATAATAGATGAGAGAGAGATAGTTACAAAGTAGATCTCAAAGCCTAAGGATAAACAATAGGTAGGTACTTATTGCTTCTTATCGTTTTAAATAACTTTCTGTAAATTACAGTCATTTGAAAAAGTGCTGGTACAAAATCTACGGTTCGGCCTGTCTATCAGCCTAGCGGATGCTATAGAGTCCATTCCACGATGGCGGCTCATACAAGCATCACTGCCTCATGTGATGCATGCATTAGCAGCACTGTTGCACAACAGGTAAAGTACAATTAATTATTCAATAATGTTAATTAAGGTACCAGTTGACCATCAGTTTTACTTGGAATTTAATTTAACCTTTTGCCAAAATCTTACTATAATATCTCTATCTATCTTACGTTATTGTAAATGTGAAAGTCTGTATGTACCTACTGTATATTTGTTAATCTTGATAAAGTTTGGAAGTACATAGTCATTTTAAAACAGATATCAGTTATAAAACACTGAAGAGCAAAAACACCTAAACACGTACACAGTCAAAGAAGAAATAAGTTTTTGTTCTCAAAAATACTAATCTAGACTGGACAGTTACCCCAACCAATGGCCACTCTGCTCAGAATACCACATGGATTGTGTCAGCAGATTCAAAAGATGCAACATCATATAGCTAGATAATTCGTAGCAAGCGGCCTTACTATTAAGAGACTTGCTCCTGATTATGACTGACTGTTTTCTGTTAGGTAGGATATGTTTTATCCTGGTGGTATGTTCTTGAGTAGTTTTCATGGGGGCAAAGCTGCTGGCAATAGCCAGTTTAAATAAATATATCCAGCTATTTGTGTGTGGAATAATAAAGAATATGTAAATCAATAATATGAACTCAACATAACAGTAAAATCAAAATATGCCTTTTATACATATTTAACATAAACTGTATTTTTTTAAAGGGTAAAAGACAACATGCAATCCCTGGGGAATGTGGAAACGAAGTTGCTGTACACGCTCCACTGGATCCTCCTTGATGCATCTGATGAATGCATTGAAAGTGACTATGAGAATGGCGTCTTCTACTCAAACCCATTCCATTATCTGTTCTCCATACCTGCTTTGACGGTAAGCATTTCTATTTATTTCATAATCTGAATTAGATGTGGGTTTGCAGTTCAATTATTTGTGAAGATTTAAAATTGGAACAGGATTGTGTATACCTTATGATACTGATATCATTTGTTTGTGAAACTTCGATGCCATTAGAAAATATTATTGTATTATTATAAAAGCTAAAAATAAACATTTTGACAGCTTTTTCTACAACATCATTCCTACTTCATCCCTTTAATCTTCAAACATAATAACCGGCTTGGTAAATGTTTTCAGCTGTTTGTGTTCCTGTTTGCACCACTGTCTCACCACCTGAAAGAGTCGGACTTCACAAACAACTATCGGTTAGAGAATGGCCTAAAGATGTGGCAAGCAATGTGGGAGTTCAGACACCCTGAAGCGCCATGCTTCACCACTCTCGTCAAACCAAAGCCCAAGCCTCTAGGTGGCAAGTATTCCAAGAGACACCAACCTGGCGACGTGTTTATGGGACGTATGTAGAGAAACCTATCATACTTTTACTCTTTAGTAATTTTATTACTAATGACTATAATTTATGGTACTTTTCCTTAACATCATTTCTTGCAATTGCATCCCCTGGACTGACCCCGCTGGAGTTTGTTTATTTACCACTGTAACCTGATTTCTTTATGTATTTAGCAACCTTTGGCGTATGCGTGTAAACCTTTTTTTGATATGAATATGAAGCTTGATTTCGAATTTTCGATATTATTATTAAATTTTAATGACATGAAATTCAAAAACTGACATAGTTTATAGCTAATGCTTTTGATCTTACAGGTAAGTTGTCTAAAGAAGAAGGCGGTGGTGGCAATGTGAATGGAAGTCCACCCAGCCAGAACGTTTCGATGTCGCAGTCAGAAGTGACGTCGAAACAGGCCAGTACCGAAGAGGAGCCATGGCTGTCGTCGCCCAAAGACACCATATTCCCGGAAACTATTCCTGAAGAGAGTTCTAGTACTGAGGAGGAACATGTGGTAAGAGAAAAGGAAATTATGCTTTTTAAACATGAAATTAATTATGCTAAGTATAAATATGTAAGTAAAAAAGGTTAAGTTAACATATAAGAAGAAAGCTCTATTGTATTTCTAATATCTAAAATCGTACTTGAGACAATCGCAAAATCAGCTCTACACGTCTATTAGATACAGCTCACAGTTAAGGTCTCTTTCAGTTTATTTACCGCTTGCCTTCGGAACAAAATTTCGGCGGTGCTGTGAAGGAGGCTTACACGGTGTATGCAGCCGACCCCAGCATATTCCAACCGCGTAAGCCCGACGGCTCGAAGCCAGGACTACCAGGCATAAAGCCTTTGCCACAAATCACTAAGATGAGGTCAGTTTTCGAAAATACATTTTGTTTCTTCCTACCTGACTACCGTTTGCCGACTCCTTGACAATGCAAAGGTGCCTGTCTCTGAATGAAAAAAAAGCAATCGCCAGACGTTGTAAATTCTTTACGTTTAAGTTCCCACTTAGGATGATGTTGGTCATAACAGCTACTTAATAAAAAACATTGAACCATTCCAGTTCCTCAGACAAAGAGTCGCTATCAGACAGTGGTGGCGGTGGAGGCGGTCCTACTAAAGGAACTCCTACATCCACAGAAAAACCTCCCACTGCGAAACAAGGAAATGTAAGTATAACTTTCTTGACTCAAGAAGATTTTAACTGCTCCCATATGGCCACTTACTATCACTAAATTTCTGCTTTTTGAAGATGATATAGACAGAATGATGTTTTATACATATAGGTATCTACTATAACGACGGGGACGATATACTTGTAAGTAATAGACATGTTTCGTGTATTTCTACTGGATTTATCCGTATAAGCGTACACACGTTTTATATAATCATCATACCTATGACCTGGCAGCCTAGCGGTCCTACTTTTGTCTACCTTATAAAATTTTAATGAATTTTTATGTCCTCCCCTAAAGCCCTGATGAATGGAGATCTCTACAGTATGTTTAGTATTTAGTGATTTGTGCAAGCAGGCCTTAATATTGTTGAGTGTAATTAGGAACAGTAACTAAACAATAGTTTCGATTTTTTCAGGTGTCGGCTGCCACATTCCTAGATGTTGCTACGTTAAGGTGCTTATTTACATCGCAATGGCAAGAAGAGGGAGTGTATTGGGCCCTACACTATTTATACAATAGGTATTTGTTCCTAAATGTCCTCTTTAGTTTGTGTGAGCATGTGGTGTGTATCTGTGTGATCCAAATACCTAAACATATTTAATTATTTCTTTCATATATCAATAAAACAACACTACATTACAGATTACGAGATATATGCGACGATATGTCGAAACAAACGCAACCAAGAAAGAGAAGCAACTCCTTGCCTATACCCAAGATAGAGGTGTCCGTCTACCAGAGCCCAGATATAAAAGACCGAGACTCACTCAAGAACTTCATCGAAGTACCAGAGGTCAAAGACATGTCACCAATAACAGAAATGCCATTCACGTCACCAACTAAAGTCGTAGAAGAAGAAAACCTCATGACTCGAAGATCCAGTGAGAAGATAAAACGCAAAATGAAAATGGCTGACCTAAAAGCTTTTGTGGAAACGAAGCTGCTGTCGAAGTCAGAGAAAGCCCTGGAAAAAATTGGCCACGATGACCACAAGTTCTCCTTCCACTCTGCAGTTAGGATGCTATCTGTAGCTATATTTTTTCGCTGTTTTTGAACCTTTATTAAAAATAAATTCTTAATTTAAATATTTTTGCAGGAATATCACAGGAGTTTGGACAATACTGACGATCGTCCTAATTCTGCGTTGGCGAGTAACTTCCCGCCCTTGGCTCCGCGGCTTACTGGCGATTTATTCCACTGCAACCTTATCAAAGGGAAAAGTATGCCCAGTCTTAGGTAATTATCATTATCCAACTAACCTTTTTTTTCATATTTTTTCTTTCTCATGGCATTTCCCATTTTAACTTTTATAGCTATGGTAATTTTTATTCACATCTTGAATATAGTATATTGAAAAGGCGTAGATTTTTTTGTACTTACTTGAAAATATGCAGTACTTAAGTAGGTACCTAATTCCATTTCTTACAGATATTATAGATGATTTAGGAATAGATGTAGAATAATATTCTTATTAATTAATTAACTAGATTTTTATGGAGGGGGAGAAATATAACTGAAAAGTATAATAACATTTCATCTTATAAGAGTAAGTTCTGAAAGAGAAAGAAGACTTTTCATGAATAAATTCATTATTGTAAATAGTTTAGCAGCCTTATTATGTAACAGGCCCGTTGCTCAGTTGCAATGGCTTTCATTCTAACAGTTCAACAACACCGCTATTGTCATCTGGTCTATGGTACGCAATAGGGCCGCTGTTCTCCCTCTCTTACATCTATTTCAAAGATCTCACAAGCTGAAGTAAAACGCTAAGCAATTACTGAAACAGCAGCAAATATTACGATTTTTATTAACATTCACAAAATCGAACTCCAAATTCGTCCAATCACAAAACTGTCATATTCTTCCATTTTCAAAGCACAGCATGTTTATTTTATCAACACAAAATTCTGGGTGAAAATTCTATTTAAAAATTATATTTATTCTCTTTCTCCCATCTTGTTGACGCTTGTACCCGTACTAATGTAATGGATGAACGGTTCGGTCGCTAGCTGTCTGATTGATGAGCTAGCCTCCAATGGGTAAGTGAGCAAATTAACAAGAAATTAGAGGCTTCGTAACTTAGACGCTAGTCATGCCGGATTGGTACACATACTAGTATTACGACGTTTACTAGGCGTAGAGGTTTTGCTTCAGATTTTTACAAGCACTCCCGAAATGAGGCCTTGTTGCTACGTACTGTAGGCTTATTTCAGCACATCAAACAATTACTTTGATCTAGTAACAAGAACACTCTGACACACTGTCACAAGTCACAATAAAACAGAACATCAAAGTAGTTGTATGCACGCACAATGCTCATTAGATTCTGACACACAAACCATAACTACAAATTAATGCATTAGAATAATAGTAAGATTACGTAGTTAGATGGAATAAATTCCTTCATTTAGTTCGAAGCTTCATTGGATGCGATAATGCGTACAATCCATGCAAACATCACTTATTTACTACCAACAGTAAAATTTTACAATAAAAGCGTACAATTTTCTACTTTAATGCTTCACGTTAAAGATACTTGTCGATTGCAAGTTATTAGAAGTTTTTCATGATAGTCACCAACGTAATACGAACTAAGAGCATGAGTTTACACTAAATATTTTTAGCATGAACAAAATACACGATAAAACACAGGTATGATGTGGAACGTTTATGAAAATAAAACTACTTATAAATCGTTTTACCAAAAATAAATAAAAATCATAAGATCTTAATAAAATCTTGTATTAAAAGGCCAAAAAACTCGTTGGGTTTTTTTGGCCAAAATGGTAAGTATGCCAAAACTGTCTGAAAGAAACCTGTTATTTTAAAAACAGTTATTGCAGGTACATCGATGAGATGCGGACAGAGAGAACGCAAGGCCCCTCCAACACGATGCCTACAAACGCACAGAAGAAGAAGAATCCCATTATTACTGTGACTGAGCATACGCCTACACCGTCTCCAGATTATTTGTCTAAGACTAGACAGGTGGGTAAAGAGCTTCAGCAGTTCTTTTTTATTTTGAAAGGACTAGCGTCCAGAAACTTTATCTCCTTGCTCACGTGCCGCATATACAGCAATTGAAACATAGGCACTCAATAATAGTAAGATGAGCACGCATTTACTTACTAGCACAGATCTAGATAGACATAGATTACACAAGAGCAACTACTTCGCGTTCCCGTTTCGGTGCCCAGCTTACGTACAAAAATCGTAAGCCGACGCTTTCGCGCTCAGTCTGCATCGATGTACGCTGTGGTTAGGTCAGTTAGGTGCCACACGTGGCGGCATCTTTGAATCGATTTGATTTTCCCATCACGTAGTGCTTGTGTTGACGTCATAGTAGGTAGTCAAAAAATTACATGCTGGGTTTTTATACAGATTGTGATACTTGCGTTATCTATGACTATCTATATGTGTGCTTACTAGCGTATGAACTAGCCTGTATCGTCTTACTGCAAGACAAAGATCTCAAACCAAAAAACTCTTTGGACAGTTACCAAATAACTCCATCATAATATTACTCAACATTGTGACTGCAAGCAATACTTTTGTTTCAAGTAAAGCTCACCATGTTATTAATATGTATGGTTTTTTTTTATTAACAGGGCTCCTTGGAATCCCAAATAGACTCAGTCAGCATGCAAGGATCCCAACACATACCCACACCAGAACGTAAGCCCAGCCTAACTCGGTCACAGACTGACTCCAACATTACGTACGTCGTTGAGGAAATTCAGGAGGCTCCTGGATCTTTGCATTATATTACGAAGGACGGTGATATTGATTTTCAAGTGGTTCTCAAGGTAAGTCTTGTTTCTACTGAAACGCTTGTTTATGAGTCCTAAATTAAACTCTTTGAAATATAGCTGCTTATTACTCTCAGGGTAAGTATCCATGATCCAAGCATTCTTTTCTATCTAGCTCTGTATTTTTCTTTTTATAAAACATCAAGTCCATGTCAGAAATTAATTCTGGCAACATTATAGATACCTAACTTAAATTAACGTATACATATCAATATTACAGGCAGTTTACTCCGTATCAACAATGGACAGTTTCTACATAACCCTTCGTGTTATGGAAGTTATGTTGAACTTAGTAGACACACTCATGGAAATGGGTGTACATAAAAATTGGCAAAATAGCAAGAATGAAGAGGCTCAGCCTGGCAATGTTGATCCTATGGCAGATTTCAACAAAGATAAAGACAGCAAAGTAAGTTATGTCGTGAAAACATAGTGAGGGCACATAATGACAAACAATAAAGTCATATTTCGCTCCTTTTGCAGCTCTTAGCTGGTATATAGCATTATCTCACTCGTAAATGAAAAAAATGCCCTTGTGTTCATAGGAAAGAGATTCAGGCATCCCTTGCGCCCAAAGCCAAGACTCAACGAACGTAGAAAGTGGTGAAAGTGGCACAAAGGAGAGAACGAGAGAGGAAGACAACCTGGATTGTCCTTATTATATGATCATGCACGTTATTCTCCGGTAAGCTCAAACATACACAGCATAATGAATAGTAGTTTTTGTCTTATATTTTATAAATTGAAGTAGGTATACAAGACCCATATGTATAAAGGAAATTATCGCACACATAAATTGAATATATTAAGTCGGATATTAAAATAAAGGGTTCGAAGAGGCGATTCCAAAAATATAACACACTAAAGTGTACACACAGCAGTTGGTGGCATGAAATCATTAATTGAACTAAACTGCCACCAACTGCATCAGACTGCGTGAAAAGTGACTTGTTTGGAACTTTTTAGTTGTTTTTACAGTCGGGTTTTTGAAAATATTTTTTTGGTTTGTTAGGCTACTCCGCCAACTAGGCTGTTCGCACGGCTGTACCACTGCCCTCCGCGGCCCTCAAGCAGAATGCCTCCGTGTCCAAGCAAGGAACTCCTTACGCCAACTGCGATCAGCTTCCATTCCCAAGTTCACCACACGCCTGAAGGAGATGACGAAGTACTCCCCGATACGGGAGGTACTGGATAACTTGCATTCGGCTGTTGGCTTCTGTGCTGAACCTGCTACGATGGTGTCGCCTATGAGTAAGTACTGATAAAATAACTCCTCTAAACGAGCTAATAGGACAGTAAATGTTTTTAATCGAAATTTCTTAATCTCTGGACCTCAAAATTACCGCAACTGTCACGAACTTTGGCTTTAATTGTAATAAAATGTGTAAATCAAATTGTCGTGGTCATTATTAATACACCGTTTTTGGTTTCTGTTAATACATATAACTATTTGCTCATTTTTCGCATCACTCTGTCGAGTTGCTCTTTATTCGTATAAATTATGTCCCAAATTCAGTGTACTCCAACCATACTGCATAATATTAAAGCAATACTATCTTTTTCCAGACCAACAGAAACGCAGCTTCACTAAATCCCCAGACATAAGCAACCTACAATCGGGTTATGCTACTAACTTCGGTGCCGGCCAGGGTCCCAACGCAAGCCGGGCTATAGAGACATTTATTATAGAAACCACGTTCAGAGTACTAGTCACGAGGTTCGCTTTGATGCATAAGGAACTGAAGATGCTTGACAATTCTGTAAGTATTCTATGGCTTTGCATCTTGGCTTGTTCTTTCATCTTTGCTTTGTAAGACTTTTATAACAGACTAGCTGACCCGCGCAACTTTGTCTGCGTCACATTTTTCATTAATGCTCGTCTCCTGATGTTCGTAGCGTGATGTTTTGCCTATGCCTATAGCCTTCCTCGATAAATGGGCTATCCAACACTAAAAGATTTTATTCAATTCGAACCAGTAGTTCCTAAGATTAAAACGTTCAACCAAACAAACTCTTCAGCTTTACAATATTATAGATTAAGCATAGACTAGTTTCCTCCATAAAAGAAAAAGTATTTAATATCCATCGACTATTCAGCCCCATGACACGATGACGTTGATTAGCTCTACTGATTGATTGACAGAACCAGATAGATACTCAACTTCTTTACGTTTTTGACTAAAGCCGTGACAGATTTTGCGCCACCGGTACATGGTGGACATCCCAGCCACACGCACTAAACGTTTTGGAAACACTTTCATTGTCAGCCTGCCAGAGTCTGTTTCCTGATAGCTACAACCCGGGAGTTTATAAGTCAAGAGTGAATAGGTTACTTTTAGGTAAGCGTGCTCCATCTTCGGCCACATCATCGCTTACCATCAGGTGCGATAGTGGTCAAGCGCGTGCCTATCAAAAATAAAAAGTAAATAAAAATATTGGTCATTGTGCAAAAAACAGCAACCCAATCATTCAAGTCAGTTAATCAAGTTACATTACTCCCTTTAGACGTTATACATGGAGGTGCGTCTGCTACTAAGTTATGTGCGTGAAGCGCACGGAGGAGAGTTCCGAGTGGTTGCGTTCAGCGCTCTCTTGGACACGGCAGAAAGACCTGATAGCCAGCTGAAAGAATCTAACATGCAGACTACGAGAGTAATCAGGTTTGTATACATTTTTAAGCTAGTCTAAGTTAACCTTTTTCTACATAAAACGATTCTGAAGCATTGAATCATTGTTGTTAATTTTATCTGTTAAAAATCTGGCCGTATTAACCTAAATAGTCATAGTGCCCAACATTAAAAAAGCAGCTGCCAAGACATACGATCTAAAGCTGTTTCCACAAAGTTCCGGATCATATTTTTATTTCTTTCGATTTTGAGCAGTAATCCTGAACGATGTACCTACACTTGATATTGCAGTTTCATTCTTATAATCATAAAATTTAGGCACATTCCTCGGCAAAGCGAAGAGGAGCGCGGTTCCGACACAGGTGCAGATTCCGGCTGTGCTCCTGATGAGCGATCTCATAAGAAGTTTACTTTCAAGAAGAGAAGTACCTCCTCTACCGGGGCTCATGTAAGTTATCGAGTTCGTAGACAAGTATGTAGAGTACCTATTCGACATGAATTTATATATTAGGGTCAGCACACACCGCGTCGCCTCACTTTTTTTTTACCTCCGGGCAGTTTGTTGCAGACCTTACCGGGAACATAAGTCCCGTTTAGGGGGGCCTTTAAGACAAGTGTTTGTTAAAAAAGTAAAATAGGTTGCGGAACTAACCCGAAAAGCACTGTCTATGTATGGTCTAATATTAAGATGCTATGAAAACATGAACTGAGTGACATGTCAGTCCAAATATACTAAGCTACTGTCGACAAAAGACACCCAAAACTTGCGATCACCAACCCGTTCACTCTGCAATCTATTTCCTATAAGAATCGACTGGTATGTCAGTCTACGCAGATTGGTAACAAAACGTAAAATGTGTACCCGGCAGAGCCTCTTAGAGACGGAAGGCGGCTCGGAGTCGGCGAGCCAGTCGCCGCTGTCGGTGCGCACGCGGCGCTACCAGCTGACGCCGCGCCAGTCCGAGCGCACCATCCCGTCCGCGTCGTCCGCCGACATCACGCCGCACCACAAGATCTCGCACTCCAAGTCCATTCCCTCCAAGTTCCACATCGCTGGCATTGGTAAAATAAAACATTGTTGTGCTGATCTCCGAATACGAAAGTGTATGTATAATACCTGATTTGGTTCGTTTGTCACCGCGATTAGTTTCGAGTTTCATGTATAATTAGCATTTCATAATTAATACGGAATATTATATCTGACAAAAACATTTGAAATAAATCGTTTTTCGGCACAAACTTACTAAAATATCCATAACTAAAGCCAAGCATGCTGTCATTAAGACACTAGATCGCTGATTTTCAGCTACAAGCTCCATTTCAACATAGTTCATT
Organism: Melanchra persicariae; assembly: GCA_947386135.1. Taxonomy (NCBI): domain Eukaryota; kingdom Metazoa; phylum Arthropoda; class Insecta; order Lepidoptera; family Noctuidae; genus Melanchra; species Melanchra persicariae. The sequence continues at coordinate 10,455,108 of OX376656.1, read as the reverse complement.
CCGTTAGTAAATAAAATTGCATGCATGCCTTTTCTAACCCAACCTACTATCAATCAACTCCAAAATCTGGGAACATTTTCTTCTAGTGAACTGGTTCCGTCAGAAACCCCATCACTCTCAGTCACTGATCCGCAATGGTGGAGGTTCGGGGGAATCTCTGCCAATCTCCGGGAGCATGATATCGTTGGCTCGGCCGCCGCATCTGCCGCCGCCGCATACGTCACGACCTGTACATGTAAAGAGGAGGGTTGGGTATACTTTGAACAGGTAGAATTATTTTGAATAAGTCTTGATTTTTGAACGGCCGTTGGCTATGGACTCGCCCTTTATTACAAGTGGTGAAGTGCTAAATAACCATTCGGGGAATCCAGGAGGCTCTAGATCAGTAACAATGAGTGTAAAAAAACAAATTACTGTCACAAGCAGTTTTAGTTATAAAGACTTGTTTGTGATTCTAAACTATGTGGTCTGTGTTTTGAGGATGGTTCCCAGGTAGATAATATTAATAAATACATGTGTATCCTTTTTTCAGAGCTCGAAAAAGGGTAGAAGACAGATTAAACAGGTTTGGACTGAGGAAGATGGGGAAAAAACGGGACGGCAGCATTGAAGATACTAGTGGCGGTTGTGAGTTTGATACTGTTCATTTTATAACACTATAGGCTGACGTCTAATATGCATCAAACAATACACAAACATACAACTGGCGTGAACCTGAATGAGTTTAAAGTGGTTTCTGCGACAGGAATGAAGTAAAAGCTTAATGAATGTTGTAGACATGTCGCGGCGCGGCTCCGCCGAGGGCGGCTCGGGCGGCGGCGAGTCGGAGGTGGTGGTCCTCAAGCGCCGCCGCCTGGTGGGCGCCGCGCCGCTGTACGCGGGCCTGGCGCGGTTCAGCTTCCTGCTGGACGCCACGCAGCCGGGGGGGACGCCTGACGCGCTTTTCATGGCCGCACTCTTGGATTTGGTGAGTGAACTGTGGTTCAGATTTGGGGTGCCTTAATACAGTCAAGGAAATGAACTGTTGCCTTGAATATGCATATGTGAATATGGTATGCGGTACAGAGAGTTAAGTCCCGCATACCTCAGATGAAAAGGGAAAATCCTCCGACTGGACGGTTGTTGTGTCCGATGGGCAATGGGCAATTGCCCATCGGACACAACAACCGTCCAGTTGATATTCGGGCTATTGTATCTGTTCGAATCGCACAGTAAACTCTGATATCGCGATTTCGGATTTCGTTATTAGTTCGCAGCTGTCGAGATAGATTGCGCTGCGAGTCTCATTGTTGAGATGTAGATTCTGCTACGTTGATTTCGGCATTAATGCCTGCTACAATATCACTTGCATGTTGTTAAACGATAAGGTCTACGTGACAGTCAGATTGTTTCAACCATAGTGATGTGAAAATTTGTAAACAAATAATATTGTTAAGTATACAAACTTCGTAAACATTTTTTCCTTGACTATACACAATTAGGTATAACAGAAATGGAGGGTAAAATCTCAGTTAATATACACATGTAGAGGCTAGAATCAATGTTTCCATTTCTGTATTATAAGATCTCACGATTAAATCTTCTTTTCAGCCACATACTGTTGTCGTTGGAAGAGCTGCAATACTCTTAGAATGTGCGCATTTGGTGCATAATTGCAATAAAGGCCAATGGCCATATTGGCTGAAATCGAATACGTCCAAAGCTGCAGGTAACAATTTATTTAATTCACTATTATAATATTATAATTCAGAAGCATTACTTAACATGTGTTTAATGAAATTCTAATTTTCAGTATCTATAAATCCTCAACTGAAAAGGCAGCGATTGGCGGGTAAACTATTTTACCAGTGGGCAGAAGTAAGTAATTATTAAAATAACTTATTGGTATAATAACATCCCTTTCTGTTGTTCTTTTTTCAAATACTAAGTTGGAGATTCTGTAATAAGCAAAATTCAATGCAAAATTCCGGAACCGTTACTTACAATCTATCTCTACCCTAGGCTATAGGAAACAGACTGGAAGAAATGTTGATCGAAGACAAGAAGCACATCGATACTGTTGTCAACTTAGTCAACGACCCGGATGGACAACGCGAACTGTTGCAGCAAGACGAAGAGGAGGATTTCCTAGACGAAGGTATACCTTCATCAATGTTTTAGATGTAACAGAGAAGAAATAGAACTCAAACGGATGGTACCATCATCCCTACGTGTTGAATTGACAAAAACAATAATGTAAAACACATAAAAAATGCTTTGCAACGTTTCTTTCCCATGCGTAGTATTGCACCCTATTGCATAAAATATAGAATTCCTTTTTGCTTTTACAATATGCAGACTTACCATTCCAACAGCTAGTATTCGCCTGCCTGGAAAACCTATTGGCGCCGACTGTCCCCGAGCCCTTAGAATAATCGCTTGTGTACTGCTATTCGAAATAACGGCGTTCCTGCGCGAAACCTACCAGAACCTACCGAAAACTTGCCGATCCTCGCTCAAGGAAAGAGGACCTTGGGACAGAGTTTACAGGTACCAAATTCCCTTGCATTCTATTATTAGAAGATTATTTTTGGTAAGTAGCTTATTAATTCTTTGGTGTAAAACGTTTAATTTTTTTGTCATTATATTATGCGAAGATGGATGGAAAAACGACGTATTTTGTGTAAGACTAAGTGAGTTCATTATGTTCAGTTCATTTGAGATGTATTAAGAAGAGTGCATAATTATATTTGACAATACTTTTATTTTAACAGGGCTCTTAGCAGTCAACACACATTAATGCCAGTCGAGTATGTTTTCAAAAGAAATAATGCATGTTTCCTTGCATACGGCACTAAGCGTGCATGCGTATGTAGAATGTACATAATATTGAATAACGTACACTTTTAAAATGGAAGTATTATGTGCAAATTTCACTTGGACCGATGTGACTCTTATAGCGAATATTGTTCACTTATTGGCAAATTTTGGCACTCGAGATTCACAACTGTTGCTACATATAACGCTCAGTTTCATAAAACAAACTTTAATATTCCGTGCAGTACGAGTTACATGCAGCTACATTTGTGACGATCTCTTCTCCATGATCTTATTGTAATAAAAGAAATTCAAACTACGGTATAATGTGCATACGCACAGTTAAATGCATGGAATGTTGTAAGATAATATATATACACACTAAATTGCTAACGATTAAAATTATTCTAAAATTTTACACGAATATTAAAATTGTTTTGTGAAATACACCCTTTCGAAATTTTATCCAATAGTTTTATTAAGTGATACAAATAGTTTAGATAAAATTAGAAAAAAGTACAAACGCTTTTGCTACATTGGCATGTGAGATCAAACAGTAAGAATTGAAAGGAAATTGTATAGTAACGAGTATAGAAGCTAAAGTAAAATAGCTGGTAAATGCAAGCTAACTCGTTCATGGACTCGAGGGTCCATTGACGCGTTGAAATGTGAATAACTTGGATCACAGGGAAGCTAACCGTCGATGGAGTATGGCTCTGTCGAGCATGGGCCATTCACAGGCGTCTGCGCAAAGCTTACAATCGATTGCGGGAGCTGAGACTGAGAGGAAAATATCGTTTGTTCTGCACGAACCTGAGAACGTGTCTGGTGGGAGTAATGTAACTGTAAGCGAGTTTTATTTTAAAAATAATATAAGGCGCCTTTAATCGCATAGTTAATTTGAAGCTTTTTGCTAACGCTTAGCTAGTTCGTTTAGCATCCAAACTGAAAGAACCCTTTCAATAGCTAATTTCTTATAGTTAGCAGATGCCATTCCCCCGGCAGTGGATGATAAGAAGGGTCGCCTTGGTTCTCGTGGTAAAGGAGGCATGCATCGCCGTAATACTCAACAGACGCATTCCGCTTATGGCTCGTTCAAACGACGGTCTATCAAACTTAGACAAAAAGATACCAGAGATGTTGTTGACGAGTGTAAGTGCATATTACTTTCTCTTTACATTTTGTTAAACATAGCTATGAAAAACATACTAATATTGAGTATCGCAGACAATCTATATAGACCACAGTTTATCTAGCCAAACATAATAGTTTATGAGTTTATCGAGACGGAGAGGTTCAAACGGGTCCATTTTTATTCCAGTTGTAACAAGGAGGTCCGATTCAATACAAAGCAGAAGGAAAGTATCTTCACTATCTGATAGAAGTGACACTTCAGAGGTATATCCAGGCGCAGGTAAGATCTCACACCTTACCCCTTATTGCAGGTACAAGAAATCCTTTCACTTATGTCAAAGACTCTCCTCCTTTTTACCAAAAGTATTGTCCTATTTCACACTTTGTGATAAAATACGACAAGGCTTTCAATTTCGTCTACATGATAAGAATAATGTTAATTTAAAACAGGTGGTACAGTAATAATGTCAAATGAAGTGGACAGTGGTGGCGAGGAAAGTCCAGGTGTATTGTCTGACGATCATGATCACCCACCGGATAGCCCTGACAGTAATTCCACTGACCCACCCGATACTAATAAAGGATTTCCTTGGCTTAAGGTAGGCTATATTACTGTATTATTCATTTGAAAAATCGTGTCTTTGCTAGTTTGGGAAAAGATCCCGTTGTGGTGTCCTGTAAAGATAGTGGTGTATGTAAATAAATAAATAAAAAGATAAACAAGTCAGGCAGGTTAGTAGTGTACCTGATTCTCAAGAGGCAAAATATAACCGTCACACAGCTGGCGAGCCTCTGCTCCCCAGCTTCGATGAGTTGTTGATGATCGGGGATGGTTTTTGATCCCCGGTTTTCATTATTCTATGAAAGTCTCGGATGGTAAAAAAACCTTATTTAAACATGCCCCGTCCGACGCCATTAAAGCTTCAAACTATGAACAGGTGATGGTGAAGTTCCTAAACTCTTTCAACTACGTATGCTGTCATCAAAACTTCTGTCATCCCTACTGCTTCCGACGCAACATGAGAGCTAGCGTGAGGCTTATGAAGTCCGTACAAAAGGTAACTTACTGTTGCTCTATTGAATATTTTGAAGTGCCTCTATCCATACATCGTTTCTTGTGTTATTTGAAATAGAATTGACCTGAATGACCTGATTTTTTCCCCTCCTGTTCATACATACGATTGATTTCTTTTGCTAGATATATGGAGAGAAGTTTGGCCCTGAAATAAACACGACAAGCTCTGATGAAGGAAACGGTGGAACACGTCGCGGACGCCGCTCTCGCAAGTCCTCTGAACATTCAACTGATAGGTATACTCAGTATGAGACCAATTTTAATATATTATTTATCTTACTTAGTAGACCGAATATAATAGAGCATAAGATAGAGGTCTCAGTAATTTTATGTCAAAGCTTATTTACACAGAGAGAATTGTCCGAATCAAAGAAAACTACATCTGTAACTGATCCTATATTCCTCATCTGTAAATGATGAAATAAGTTCCATAATTGCCTGACAAGTATCACCAATGTAGAAACTCGATTAAAAAATGCTTCTCTCTGTGCAAAACAGCTTGAAAATTCTTTTTATTCACGTTTTTGTCGATATTTTATACAATGCACCCCCAGAATCGAGCGTTCAGTGATCGAGAGCGCCGGCCTAGCCTACCGGGCCGCGGGAGGAGAACAAACTAATATAGCCGCTGAAGGAATACCTCTGAAACCAGCTGCTATGCCCTACCCGCCAGTAGACCCACCACATATACTGAAGTACCTTAAAGGACAGGTCTGAAATGCTTTTTGAAATACCTTTTATGTAAAAGTTATTCTTGCAACTTTTAATTGAAAAAAAGTTTAGTACTTTCGATATTTTAATGCATAATGAGTATGGATTCAGAGTAGTATGATTAGATTTGGAATCAAAGACATACTCAATTCATGAGACCGTCTCGAGATAAGCTCGCGTTTAAGGCCCTGAAACTTGCTATTATAGAATTCTGAAAAAAGCATGCATCTAGACTACTTGCAAGAAACGTCCTTACATCCTACTACGTTTATTCTAGGTACGCGACGCCTATCACACTCCCCTCGCCACCCTTATCAAAGGAGCCACAACCATGGGCGAGGACATGTTCGCAGAGTGTGCGCCCGTAGCGTGGCAGTTACTGCTGGAGTCCGACCGCGAGCTCAGTTCGTGCGCCGCCGCGCTGTTCATCCTCGCTGCGGTCAAGGCGCCGAATACCGCTACTGAAATCATGCATAACGATTTGAAGCATGCTGAGCCGAGTACCAGGTATGTATGAATTTTTAGGGACTCTCTTGGAGTATCTAAACACTTCACTTGACTGACTTCACGGTGAGAGGTTTACAAAAACGCACTACTTTTCTGGATTCGATACCCAGGCTCGGCAACGTGGTATTTTCCATGCCTGTAGTCTAGATTCGTTCCCGGCTACAAGCTCGCCCATAGGGAACGTGTAGGAACTTTAGGTGGCAGAGCAGCACAGAAGTTTCGAATATGCAACACTAGATGGCATAGTCAACGCCGGGCACGTTTCCTATACCTATATATGGGTGCACAAATTGCACACCGCTGTCTATTCCTTCGTGCAAAACAAGCGTAATATAATTATGGTAATCGTTTTCAGAATAAACGCAATCCTAAGATTCCAAGTAATGTGGAAACTTCGATACCAAGTCTGGCCGCGCATGGAGGAAGGCGCCTCAGTGACTTTCAAAGTACCCCCACCAGGCATAGAGTTCACACTACCCTCTCCTAAGATCGGCTGCGAATCGTTAGCAGTAGTGGACCCACCGTGGAGCCCACAGGTTAAGGATAAAGACATGGAGATGACTTTGAATCAGGAGAGACACGTAAGATCGATTTAGATTAGGTATAGATGTTGTGTCTGTAATTGTGTTCCTTGATTGCTTGAGTTGCATTAAAATGACAGAGACAATTAATAATAATATTATTCCTCTATCTATAGCCCTGGCCACCTCTAGCATGGACCCTGTTGTTTTATGTGTTATTCTTTGCATCGTTGTCTTGTTACGTTTTATGCAAAAATGTAAGTAATAAATACACTATTTGACTCGATTTTAAAGATTTTTCAAGCTCCCATGTTTTTTCTACAGCGTTCTCTGGTAACAGCTACAAAGACTCGCAAGAAACAGCAAACGGAGGCGATAAAGAGGGCGCTCCAACAGCAGAATGATAAGAAACGTGCTGAAAGGGAGAGTTTCCTTATCACTACTATACCTATTACGAGACAGGCCGCTCGAGAACCGGCTTTGGATCACGCGGCTGATGATCATGTAGAACGTAAGTATAAGCATTTCCTAAATTCCGTAGAATCACTTCTTGAAACTTGAAACAGGTTGATCGAAATATAGATACTTACACATAATACATCCTTAATTGAATCAAATAAGCACTATTCAACATCGTCTAATATTCAAATGACACGAAGCAACTCACCCGTATCTATGTTATGTGGAAGTTACAATCGGTCATTTCTATACAGCACCAGTGGATGAAGAATTAGTAGAAGGCGTACGGGGATCTCATCACACACAAGTGGCTTCAGCGTTGTTCCCTTCAACATTGTGCTCGGCTGTAGCTGAGATCGTATCTCTGTTAGATGACGCTGCTGTTTCAAGAGATGGCTGTTCTGTATATGAAGTTGCTTACCAGGTAATGGATAACCTTGTTTGGCTTAGTTCTGAAACTCTAGATAGATTTGTAAGCCGTTTTTGTTACTTTTTGCAGACTTGCCGTTAAATTAAATGATATGGGTATTTTACCAAAGAAATTGCTAAATAACTCCATGACTCAATTACTAGAGCCAGAAGACTTTTTTTTTGGGAATTTTCTATCAAACCACTTTTAACAGATTAAAAGAGACAGACATTTGTTCAAGTACGAGAAAGCAACTGTGCCAAAATCTAGGACTAAATATAACCCGATCTTTTTCTGCAGGTCATATGGTGTTGCCTGGTTGAAGACTCAGCGCTCTTCCTCCGTCATGTCCTCGAACGTTTAACCCGCGACCATCAAGATGAGATGTTTAAGCTGCTCCGTCATTTGATCCGGTTCATTCCGAGGTTGCCACAACAGGTAAAAACAGCTTACTTTGGGGTGCGAAAAGACTTATGACAGCATTCTGTCAAGTCAGGAAAATTTACCACTTTTAACGTCAAATCCTACCTAAATTAAACTATACTAAGGCTGAAACGATCTGTTTCACAAACAAAAGTGATAAATAATAAATCTATCTAAACAAAAATCAAATCTCAGCCTATTTGATGTTGCATTTTTTCCAGGCTGCGTTTGCGCTGTACAACTACATTATAGGATACGTCATGTTTTACGTGAGGAGTCCCCATGAAGAGGGACAAAGGCTTGTTGGTGCCGCTTTGTCAATTTTATGGATGGTGAGTTCCTTTTGCATCCTTTTTCTTTTACTTAAGCTAGGAGTGTAGGTCTAAGAAATCAGCTGGATTTGAAAAGCAGGACCGATTGATATGGTGACGCCTTGGGAAGGCTTAGTGTAGTAGCAGTGGATCTCAGGCTGACAATGACCCTGTTGAAAGCCAGAAAACGGGCCAGTTTCTGGCAATATTTTGGCTTTAGTGCCACATGTGCCACACTAGTGACAGTTTGGTACTTCGACTATATTTTTTATCACCCATCAGGATTAATTGGTTTCATTTTCAGGTGGTTCATAGTGTTCATGGTATAATGTTCAAAGATCTGAAGCAGATCTTACGTAAAGAGCAGTGCGACGCGTCTATACTGCTTACCGCTAATGTGCCAGCTGCTAAGAAGATTATTGTTCATGGTCCACGTAAGTGCCAAATCTGGGAATATATTCCGAAAAAAAAAGCAAAACACAATCCAGCTGTTTTACCGTCAAAATATGAGGTAATAGACTAAAACAAGTTGTTTATAATTCTAGCTGACAATGAAGGTTGCATACCGTCCCAGTTTCCTGTCCAAGAAGACACAGTGTTTGCACAAATATTGAAAGAGTCTCTTGATTTCTTCGGTATCCCAGAAAAGTTACATCGGGAACACTTCCTCGTTGACTTCAAAACTCGTAAGTAGCACATCTTAATATTTAAGCGTACCATAACTTCTATGGTAATTTAAATTACCCTGGTCAGTCAGCAGACTACTTCTGTAAGCTGCAAGGATCCCTTATTCATAAATAACTTTGATTATTTTGCTGCCTGGCACTTCTTGAAGACCCGACCTTACAGTGGCCCATAGACTTCGCTCGCAAAACAAGCCAAGGATAGTAAAGAACTGAGTTGGTGTGTATTTGATCTTAAAACTTCCCTAGCTTTTGTTTATACCTCTGTACGTTCGTAGGACAAATCCACAACCCGCAAGGCTACGTTCGAGACCACTACTTCTTCAAGCGCTCGCAGTATCCACAATTGGGACTGGTTCACATGGAACCTGATGAGGCCTTCCAAAAACTTCAAGAGCAAGAACTCTTGCAGAAGTTCGTTGAGATCGGAAAAGTGTTACTGACTTGGGCTATTTTGAAAAATGTTGATATGGTAAATAATCTTTTGTCTCATTCAAAGTAACATCTAATAAATATGATCAACGTCATAAGCACAAATCAACAATACGGTTAGGTATTATTAGTATTTTTTTTTTATCTGTAAAAGTTAATACGCTTCGAATAAACTGATGTTGTATTGCGTCCAGAATAGATCCAGCTCTTTCTCGCACTAGAACTTATTATGCGTTCGCTTTTTAACGTCCGAAAATGAAACTAAACTAAACTTCATGGCTTAGTTATTATACAATCACATTAGTTGTCACTATCCTATTTTTATCACAAAACTTTCTTTCAGGTGGTCCAACGAGTAGTATTTCTTCATGACGAGCTGATGAAGTTACCGTCTTTCCCTCGTAAAGCTCTTGAGGCAGATCTGGTACTGTATAGTCGGGGAGCTCTCGGTTCTACACTGTTGGGGTTGGATGTTTTGCATAAGTTCATGTAAGTTATAACTATTATACGTTTACATACTAAATACAGATACTAATTAACGTTAACTGACACTTACTGACGTCCAATTATCGTACACCGATGCAGACTGAGCGCGAAAGTGGCGGCTTACGATTTTTGTACGTAACTGGGCACCGAAACATGTCTATCTATATCTGTAGTTATATCTTTATAAGAATCAAAAATAAGCTTGGTTGAAACCATTGTACCCCACATTCGCGACCGCTTCGCATTTGGATGAACTAGCGAAATACGTACTAGGGACTTTTTTATTTTTTTACATAACCAAAAAGTCGAATGATTAAAAAAATATGTGTTTACAGGTGGGTACGACTAATAGCTCGAATGTTCGAAGCGATGGCCGGTAACTTCACCTCGTCGCGCGACATTCACTTGTTCCTGAACGTCCTCAACGGTGCCTTGATGTTACACAGTGAAGACTCTCTGATCCTTCGATATGTCATCGCCACATACGTCAATGCTGCCTTTAATTTTAAAAGCATTTTCTCTACCAATGGGTATGTATTACAAAAATGTATAGGTTTCTACCAATAATTTATACAGGCAACTGCTCATCATGGATACACTTTAATTATGGAAACCGCACTTACTGCTTGCACAACTTTTGTTTGTAGCATGTTGTTGGCAAGTCCATGTGATGTTAGAACGTGCCCTTAAATCCGTCTACAGTAAGAATGCACCCCCTCCAGCCAGCGAATCCGGTCAACCAGAGGTAGACATGACCGCAAAAAGACAAACCACGATTTCGCGAGACGTCTAATATATTTCCAATAGTATAGTTATATCGTTTGTGCCATACACTGTTTTGTTTTCTTCTAACTACTTTGTTAACGTGCCGACCTCATGTAATCGCCAACCAACACATCACGAGGAAAAACTTACTCACTCTATTCATTTTTCATAAATCGAGTTTTTCACTTCCAGTTATTTACTGATCATGCCAACGTTACTGCAAATATACTCAAACTTCCAAACAAATAAATTGGTGACGACGACAATAGAATATGCTGTCAAGCAGTTTTATTTGTTGAATCGCAAGCCGTTTATACTACAAATGTTTGGCTCCGTATCTGCCATTTTAGATACAGATGAAGAATCTACTTATGGAGATGCGAGCAAGGTCAGTATCGTATTTTACAATTTTTTTACAAAAAAAATGTACTACTTTTCCGCCAGTCACATCCATCAAATAAGCCTCTATAAAAAAACACACACACATATACGCGTTAACAGTAAAACAGACTCTCACCAATAAAAACGCAACTTATTGTAAACAATTAAACAATAATTCAACAACGTCTGTTGGTGTCTTTCAACACTTATTCCAATTGAGTTCAAATTCCATGGCATCATTCAAAAATCATCGTTGACTATATAAAGCTAAAGTTGTCAATTGAGTGTGAGGCAATGCAAGGATTCCAGATTCAAGTATAAAAGAACTTTTAAATACGTCACGTTGACAGGTACAATCCAGCTGCCTGTTCAACCTACTCCTAAGCCTGGAGACTCCATCTCCCGACCCGCTCCACATCGCCGAACTGATCAAAGAGGAGAAGCCACTAAAACCCATCGACTTCTGCTATCGAGACGAAGAGGAGATGGTCAATGTGCTGGATTGTATCAGCCTCTGCGTTATGGTCGTGTCTTATTCTGCTGAGAGTATGAGGGGCTATCAGATGCTGGTAAGTTAATACGTCTATGAACTAGTTTTTAAATTATAGAGATAAATACTGATAACTGAGAATCATGTACGCTCTATACTATTTTTTATTTCTACTATATTTCATTCTCATGAGTTTGTGTTTCACAGATAATACTAGAAGCAATACTGCCATGTTACGTAAAACAAATACAACTGCCGACCTACAACCGCGAGGGAAAGACGGAGAAGGAAATCATTCAACAACTAGCGATTGCTATAAAGACACTTGTTAACAACTGCGAAGGGCTTTCTAAGTAAGTGTGTATTTATAAAAAGTGTACTATGTTGCAACTTTACTTTTAAATAGGTACTACAAAAATGGACGGTAAGATTAATTCGACTTCCACCTACCTACATAGTTGTTCTTATAGTAAAATAAGCTTTTTCGCGTAAAAAACCAATCGGTCTATTCTGTAAACATCTAATCGTAAAAACTTAGGTGGTGTGAACTCAGTGAACTGTCATTCCAACAAAATTAGGTGGATTACCAGCTCACTTCAGGTTCACTTCACCTACATTTTCAAGGTAAGGTTTTCACAGAATCGCACTATAAAATTTTCAACATTTTACAAATACTCGTTTCAAGCTATTGCAAACAAGTATTTTATGATTCCTATCTTATCTACTGTTTAAGATCTTACAACGGCCCGTACAGAACGTCTCCGGAACACAAAGGTTCCTCGCAAAGGACAGGCCCTCGCACCGGCGCCGCTACTATCATCGCCTTTGAGGAGTCTCACTCTAAGTACGATAACTCCAAGATGCCTGTACCTGAATATACAGGAGCTGAGGACTCGGAGGTAAATACAAAATTATAATTATCACTGCCTGTTTAGTATAATGGCTTGACCGCTGGCGCGACAATTTCGGCTCGTTCTAAACTGATTAATCGGAAGTATGGGGGAAAGGTTCAAGGTTGATTGGGAAAATTTGTCAGTTTTGGGTAACTTGATGTGCTGCCAGTCTGTAGATTAAATAATATTTATGGTTGTAGTAACCGGATTGTAGTAAAACGGATTGGTTGGAGAAAGCAACACACCGGGAAGAGTGACAAGCCGTGGGGGAGATCTTTGCCCAGCAGTGGCACATTACAGGTTGATTAAAAAAATCTCACATGCATAGAAACACACATACTAACATCTTAACCTTTCCTAGTGACTTTGCCGTACTATAAAACAACTACAACCATATTTAAGAGGGCCCTTCCCGGTTTCTATCGTCAACGCGAGCTTGGTTGAAAAGCTTGTTGTTTCATCCAGCGCAATGTGTTTTTGCGCATTGAACGAAAATAGTGTTCGAAAATTTCATAAAACTAGTTCCAGGAAATACGTGTTTTTGAATGAGCCTTACAAGTTTGTAAAATGAATATTATTCATTTAGAATCTTCATTACATGTGCAAGGTTTCTATCATGATGTATTTTTACTTTTACAATTTATGAGTACATTATGAACGGCCAAAGTTCAGGTGAAATTTGTGCAAAATGCAGATTTTCGGAGGCTTATACTGAATTTGTTTCTCCAAATTTTAATTTTTTGCTTTCATAGAAACCTAGATATAGTGCACAAGATACCTATTACTTCAAAAAATTTGAAGATATATGTGTTACAACGGCATAATTACGTACGAGCGTTTGTATGAAAATTATGACGGGTTGGCCGCTCTTAAAACCGCCAAAGGAAAGCCATGCTTAAGTAGCAGGGCACAATTTGGTTTCATGCAATTTTAACTAAACTTTCAGCTGGTGCGAGCAGAATACCGCAGACCTCGCGATGTGTTACTATCGCTGGTCGGTGAATTCATCGGCCGTGCGACCACCCGGTTGTTGGAAATCAATGGCTCTAACCGGAGTGGAGGCACTGAAGGGAAACCCGTCGAATTGCTGGACTCTAAGTCACATGCTGTGAGTTCATAGTGTCACTGTGTTACCAATCATATTTACAGACAATGTAGCTTATTACTCTTATGGCCAGTGTTAAGAGCTTTACTAAAAAAAGTGTTTTCGCTGCTTGTTCCCTGCAAGACTTATCAGAAGATCGAAAAGGTTGAGGATGTCACTAAATCTTTCAGGATCATAGATCATTGGTAATTTTATCTATGATCATCAGATATCGGAATAGGTAGACTATATTTACCTAAATTTCGAAGAAGTGAGTAACATAGAGTTGATAATACCTCCTCTAAAATCCCGGGATCATAAACATAACCATTGAATCCTGGGATTTAAGAAATATGAACTAAATTATTATATTGAAGAATCTCATTATATTTTTAGTTACTTACTCAAACTGTTAAAATAAAAAGCTTTGTTTTACATATTTTTGTAACTACTTACACTCAAGCTCAATCTCGGGTTTTAAATGTCATGTTTATGATTCCGGGATTTTAGAGGAGGTATTATCAACTCTGTTACTTATATAGGTACTTCTCCGAACTTTAGGTAAATATAGTCTACCGATTCCGATCTCTGATGATCATAGATCAATCATAGATAATTGTAAATTGGAAAGGATCATAGATACTGCACTTCGGATAAATTTTACGTCAGCATAGCTTTACCCTATTGTAAAATAATGTCCCATCTGCTTCGATGACAAGCCCCATACTGTATTTAAAAACAAATTTTCTTTCAGCGTCTCGCAGAAATAGCCCACTCCCTACTAAAGGTATCTCCGTACGACCCGGAGTCGATGGGTTGCCGCGGACTGCAGCGGTACATGACGCAAGTGCTGCCGGCCGCGGATTGGGCAGACGATGCGCTACGCCCGGCGCTTATCATGATCCTGAGAAGGCTGGATAAGGTCTTCCTTAAGATTGCTAAGAAGCCTAGCATCAGGGTAAGATATCTAAAGCACATTTAAAATATCTCCGCCATCAAAATGAAGGAAAAAGTAATTTTTGTCACAAAACTGAACGACAGTACGAGAGTATTAGTAGTACTAAAATTATATTATAGTAAAGACAAATATTCAGCTTCAACATCCGTCACAGCATCGTCAATACGTTTTCTAGAAAGATGTACTTTTTTCAGAGAAACACCGATTGGGATTCGGCTGCTGTCCTTCTAAAAGGAGTTTATGAAACAATGATACGGTGCCCATACATAATGCACTGGCAGCATGTTAAAACTCTGCTCAATACAGTTCAAGTGAGTTTCGAGAAGCTACAATACTTGAAACGACATCAATTCTTCATAATTCACAACAATCTTTTAAAAATATACTTCTTTCTTACTTTACAGGCACTGATAGTGTCAGACAATAACTGCGGGGAGAACTTATCTTCGGCAACCGCAGCTCTGATGTCACAACCACCACCGCCGCACTTCTGCAGCACTGTCGTACGACTGATCGCGTTGCAGATCATCAATACAGGGGCAAGTAAAAAAACATACTGGTGTACATTAACGGCTAAATAATTGCTATTTGACTGGATGGTAAAAAAATGGTATTCAGCTGAATCCGGTTTGACTGGGAGTCGACCCCAATACAGTTGCGAAAAGGCTAGACAGATGACTGGATGCGCCCCGAAGACAGGGAAGGGGAAAGGGGGAAAGAGACAGAACCATACATGACCGATAGCGCCATCCCTATTTCACAACGGAATTATGACAACGTGGATGCCCTAGTTTCCAATCTTGGGACGTAAATAGGGAAGTTCGAATGATTATCATTCCAGTTCGAGAAAGGAATGGGCTATACACGATTATAACAGCGCCATCCCTTTTCCTCAACGTCACATTGTCGGCTGTAACAGTTCCCTAAACGTCTCCAGCTCTTGTGTATATCCGTTCAAACTAATCTTATATTATGAAATATCTTGTGACGCAGGATAGTTATTCATTGGAACAAATGTGTGGAGGAAGCGCATCGTTCCAAACTGGAGAGAAAACTGAGAACATGTTGATGAATCTGTTCATGCCGCTTTGTTTACGTGTCGGTAGTGGTCGAAAAGGTAAGACTAATGAAATCAATCTATTATTTTCCAAAATTCACACTAAACAGTTTTTTGTTACAAGACTCATACGCTATACTCCTCACTCTTCTTCATCAGACATTGTATCCAAATCTCGGTAATCGGATTCTCGTCAGCTTTTCTACCACAATTTTCAAATATTATTGGTACACCATGAATACAAACATGTATATCTACATATCTCTACATTCTCACCTCAGCTGCATCCAGTAGCCTTTCATTCATCTCTTTCGTTATCAAACATCTTCAGAAAAGTAAAAATAATTCTGTTCTTCCAGACGTGCCACCACTCCGCCAATCAGACGTCAGCTACCTAGTATCAGTGGTGCTAAACGCACTGTGTCCCCCGGCGCCGCCCGGACAGCTAGCCGCAGTGAACGCCAAGCTCAACGCCTCGGACAACCGCGCCAACTCGCTCACGTTCACCGGCAGTCGCGATACTAGGAACACTACCAGGCTGTCCAATCAACTGTATAGGATCGCTTTCTTAGGTATGTATCCTGCCTGAACACTAGTATCAGTGGTGCTAAACGCACTGTCCCCTGGCGCCGCCCGGACAGCTAGCCGCAGTGAACGCCAAGCTCAACGCCTCGGACAACCGCGCCAACTCGCTCACGTTCACCGGCAGTCGCGATACTAGGAACACTACCAGGCTGTCCAATCAACTGTATAGGATCGCTTTCTTAGGTATGTATCCTGCCTGAACACTAGTATCAGTGGTGCTAAACGCACTGTGTCCCCCGGCGCCGCCCGGACAGCTAGCCGCAGTGAACGCCAAGCTCAACGCCTCGGACAACCGCGCCAACTCGCTCACGTTCACCGGCAGTCGCGATACTAGGAACACTACCAGGCTGTCCAAACAACTGTATAGGATCGCTTTCTTAGGTATGTATCCTGCCTGAACACTAGTATCAGTGGTGCTAAACGCACTGTCCCCTGGCGCCGCCCGGACAGCTAGCCGCAGTGAACGCCAAGCTCAACGCCTCGGACAACCGCGCCAACTCGCTCACGTTCACCGGCAGTCGCGATACTAGGAACACTACCAGGCTGTCCAATCAGCTGTATAGGATCGCTTTCTTAGGTATGTATCCTGCCTGAACACTAGTATCAGTGGTGCTAAACGCACTGTGTCCCCCGGCGCCGCCCGGACAGCTAGCCGCAGTGAACGCCAAGCTCAACGCCTCGGACAACCGCGCCAACTCGCTCACGTTCACCGGCAGTCGCGATACTAGGAACACTACCAGGCTGTCCAATCAACTGTATAGGATCGCTTTCTTAGGTATGTATCCTGCCTGAACACTAGTATCAGTGGTGCTAAACGCACTGTGTCCCCCGGCGCCGCCCGGACAGCTAGCCGCAGTGAACGCCAAGCTCAACGCCTCGGACAACCGCGCCAACTCGCTCACGTTCACCGGCAGTCGCGATACTAGGAACACTACCAGGCTGTCCAATCAACTGTATAGGATCGCTTTCTTAGGTATGTATCCTGCCTGAACACTAGTATCAGTGGTGCTAAACGCACTGTCCCCTGGCGCCGCCCGGACAGCTAGCCGCAGTGAACGCCAAGCTCAACGCCTCGGACAACCGCGCCAACTCGCTCACGTTCACCGGCAGTCGCGATACTAGGAACACTACCAGGCTGTCCAATCAGCTGTATAGGATCGCTTTCTTAGGTATGTATCCTGCCTGAACACTAGTATCAGTGGTGCTAAACGCACTGTGTCCCCCGGCGCCGCCCGGACAGCTAGCCGCAGTGAACGCCAAGCTCAACGCCTCGGACAACCGCGCCAACTCGCTCACGTTCACCGGCAGTCGCGATACTAGGAACACTACCAGGCTGTCCAATCAACTGTATAGGATCGCTTTCTTAGGTATGTATCCTGCCTGAACACTAGTATCAGTGGTGCTAAACGCACTGTCCCCCGGCGCCGCCCGGACAGCTAGCCGCAGTGAACCCCAAGCTCAACGTTTTTGAACCCGCTGAATCCATGTATTATGTTAGCCAAGAAACTTTTTTAACTGGAACCAAGCAGGAAGGTCATTTTTACTGACTGTTCTTAACCGAATCAAAAAATTAATAATACGTTCTACTTGCAGCATTAAAGGTGATGTGCGCCTGCTTCACAAGCGAGCTGTGCACGGAATGGGGCCGCATAGCGCGCGCGATGAGAGACCTCGGCAGACGCAACGAAGCCGCGCACCATCTGTGGGACTTCCTCGAACACGTCGTCACGTATCGCACGCCGCTATACATTCTGCTGCAGCCGTTTATTGTGCATAAGGTAGGTGTATGATTAACCAAACTGACCCTGGTTTGAGTTACGCCTATTTCCAACGTGTGCTGTGTCCATGCAGATGTTTGTACCACTACTATTTCTTGTAACAGCTGTCGCAACCCCCAATCGGCGACAATGAGCGTCACATGCAGTTCGTAGTACGCGAAAGAGTGAGAGGTCTCAAGCTACCGGCCGCGAGGGCACGTGGCGCGCTGTTAGCAGAGCTCGCGAGAGAACTGCGCCACATGCGCGACACACACGACCAGTACAAGTTCGGTGAGTACAGTACACTGACGTCACATGCAGTTAGTGAGAGTCTCAAGCTACCGGTCAACTGAGTGAAAGAACCTATTTCCTGAGCACCAGGGCCTTCACCACGAGCTTACGAAGAACCCCGAGTGAGTTCGGCAAAATAGAAATCCAGACCCTGTTTACCGACCCATAAAGAACAATATTCAGTAATATGTCATTAAGCTTTTCTATTCTAGAACAAATAGCAGAGAACCTCGGACAAGCCGCAGGCAAGCGAGCTTCAGAAGTGTTCCCTCGCAGCACGACGGTCCCGGACAAGCACCAGCAGCACCGGCCCTCCCTGATCTCCATGCTGGTGGGCCGCGCCGGGCCGGGCGGCCTGCCGCGCACTCCCGACCATCCCTCCGCGCCGCTGTCGGCGCAGAGAGGTACTCTGCACTTTAATGTCATTGATGTAAGGTTTCGTTTACATTCATTGAAGGACGCTTGACGCAAAACAAAAGCTGAACTAAACTTGGCATTTTGGTCAAACGGGACGCTCGAGTCCCGCGTCTGAAGAGAGACTTGAAAAGTCGCAGCCGGGTCTTGTTTTTGATAGCACGTGCACGTGAGTCAAAAATTCGCCAGTAATTTGTGTAGGAGAAAAAAAGGCATCAGGAAGTTGCATTAATCCAAGTAGTGCCAGCCACCACACACTACATTTTACATCCGTAATATAAAGAGCCCTATTCCATAATAATATGTAGTTACTAGTTAGCAACAAATTATAAAATGGGCTGCTTCTATGCCCTGTTGGGTTTTGGTGATTCTTCGAGACCACTACCTAATGTAGTGACTAGACCAAGTATACTCAACCTGCGACCCGCAGGCCGCATGTGGCCCGCCAAGCTTTTTCGTGTGGCCCTGTAGCGTAGCACATTATTGATGCTATATTTAGTCAGTGTATCAATGTGTATGTATCTATACTGTACTGATTCACTCCTTACAAATACTTACTGTAGGTTACTGCGGCCCAACATGACAATAGTAGAAGCGCAATGTGGCCCAGAGAGAAAGATTAGACAATAGCACCATTTATTGTCCAAGATATAAATTAACTATTACTACAACTTCTTATTACAGAGTCACTATCGAGTAGCTCAACCACGAGCCAGCACATGCCAACGTTTGAGGCGCAGCTGAACAGCGGCCGCATGAGCGACACCAGCAATAATAACGCCAGCAGTGGTAATTCCCATATAGGTAACACAATAACAGCATTAAGTTCACGTAAAAAGAGATAAGTACCTACCAGAAAACGCAATGTGTCCAAAAAGCAGTGTATGTATTCCCAGCGGAAAAGTGTCGTTTTTCTTAATTTCAGTTAAGCAGATATTTAGTGTATGACGTCGTGTAAATGTGTATGGTAAGTACGAATTTGTGCATCCAACCATTGGGGAGTTATTCAACAAAAACTGTTTCCGCTGGAACTACGTCATCCCAGCGGCACTTTTTTTTTCCTATGGACGTACAAGAAAAAAAATACATGCAATAATTAGTGTGTGACGAGAGGTAAATGTGTATGTTAAAATGAAATTTGTGTGTCTTAAAACTGCGAAGATATTCAAGTTTCTGCTGCGCTGACGTTTGGCTATTTGATGGAAATCATATAAATCGGTTTAGTGCAGAGTTGATTTTTTTTAAGCACGTTGCTATGAATTTGTGTATAATGTTTGTGAAAACAGATTTTGAAAAAAGCATACCGTTTAGGAGATATACACGTAAAGGTGAAATATGGTTATTAGGTCCAAGTACTTAAAATAGGAACTTTAGAGCCTAACTTTTAACGTTCATTTGTATCTTGTAAGGGTCCACAACGTCTTGCCAAGTTTCATTTATGTGCGCTTAGTAATAATTAATGAGCAATGGCATAATTTACTACGAATGGACCACTATATTTTGTGACATCCGATTGTAGGACTTTTTAATGGAAAAGCAAAATAAAACATATTCCAATATTTAGTGGATTAATTCAACTATTCATGTGTAAAATTTCAGCTCATTACGCTACATAATTAAAGAGATATAATGAAAATACCAAAACAACCGAATTACATGGATAAACCGACCAAGTTTGAATGACTACAAAAAAGCGGCCGTGCAGTACATAGAGCTAACGTTCTAGAATTTCCAGTATAGTATCATTATCGTGTTTAATAGATTCGTACAGGCGCGTACACAATCGTTTCGCAGAAAATAAAACAACTGCATTAACTTTGTACTCTTAAAAGTATTTATTAGTTACTGACTATTAAAATTAAAAAACGTTATTAACAAAGTAAAAATAACATCAAATAAAATCAAATTATTGTTAGATTTATTGTGCCGCTAACAACGCCACCACACATTGATATAAAGAATCTGTGTTTTATAAGTAAGAAATACGTTGCCTACTGTAATAGCTCATACTTATGTATGGTAAATCTTAGGTATTAAGTACCTACTAGTAAATTTGTGTTCTCGTTCGAGCTTTTACAGCAACAAAGAAGTATGTCTTACAATCACAGAATCACAGATCAGTACTAAGTAATTGACTCAATTTGAAGGTAGGTTTATAGTGTAGTGCAGTACCGACCTACTTACCTACGTTCTAGCGCATATGCTTACGGGAATGTGAATACCTACGGGAACGGGAATTCCAACGGGAAAAAACGGGATATGCGCGTACGAAGTCGCGGGCAACAGCTTGTATTATATAAAAATGCGGGTGGGGCTTGACTATTGTTCTGAGTTTCGCGCTCGCGATGCCTGACAGGTTAACAATAAGTAGGTACCTACGTAATATTGTTGCGGGATTATACCTATTTGTGGTTTGAATAAATGCAAACAAGAACAAACGAAATTCTCGTCTCACACTTCAAAGTACCTACCTAGAAAATAAAAGCAAAAACCTACACATATATTATTCGAAACAAGTTCGAATAAGAGACTGCAACTTTTGAACAGCTGAACCAACTTTCATCAAATAACTATAGGTATTTACATAGCTGTCATAAACACTGTATGCACTGGAATCTGTACATAGCAGATATAGACAACTTTTAGGCTTTCGGCGTCGTCGAGATGTAAGTAACATAATACAGTTGTCACTTGAACCTATATATACCTACCTTCCAACAGATAACATTTTCATGAGGTATTTTATTCGGAAGTACCTACTTACCTTGTTTATCTTTTAATCATTCTCACTACTGGCTCAATAAGTATGTCACAGTCACTTACACTATGTCAATAACCGAGTCCAATAGGTACATAATATTACGTTGCGGCAAAATAAACAGCGCATACGCACGTTGTCCTTAGGTGCACATTTGTGAGTTGACTGATAAAGCCCGCTAAGAAGACACATAACTACTACCCGTACGCGTTAACTTGGCACCTGGCTCGACACATTTCGAATGACGTTTTAATTAAAATTGAACAATTCAATTTCGATGTACCTAAATAATATAAACGCAACGGTAACAGTGATGCCAAGTAAAGCGTTTCGAAACATCGAGCCAGGTCAAGAATTGTGTGCCTACCTGTACTAGTCCAATAATGGTAAAACACTGGAAATTCTAGAACGTTAGCTCTATGTACTGCACGGCCGCTTTTTTGTAGCCATTCAAACTTGGTCGGTTTATCGATGTAATTCGGCTGTTTTGGTATTTTTATTATATCTCTTTAATTATGAAGCGTAATGAGCTGAAATTTTACACATGAATAGTTGAATTAATACACTAAATATTGGAATATGTTTTATTTTGCTTTTCCATTAAAAAGTCCTACAATCGGATGTCACAAAATATAGTGGTCCATTCGTAGTAAATTATGCCATTGCTCATTAATTACTAAGCGCACATAAATGAAACTTGGCAAGACGTTGTGGACCCTTACAAGATACAAATGAACGTTAAAAGTTAGGCTCTAAAGTTCCTATTTTAAGTACTTGGACCTAATAACCATATTTCACCTTTACGTGTATATCTCCTAAACGGTATGCTTTTTTCAAAATCTGTTTTCACAAACATTATACACAAATTCATAGCAACGTGCTTAAAAAAAATCAACTCTGCACTAAACCGATTTATATGATTTCCATCAAATAGCCAAACGTCAGCGCAGCAGAAACTTGAATATCTTCGCAGTTTTAAGACACACAAATTTCATTTTAACATACACATTTACCTCTCGTCACACACTAATTATTGCATGTATTTTTTTTCTTGTACGTCCATAGGAAAAAAAAAGTGCCGCTGGGATGACGTAGTTCCAGCGGAAACAGTTTTTGTTGAATAACTCCCCAATGGTTGGATGCACAAATTCGTACTTACCATACACATTTACACGACGTAATACACTAAATATCTGCTTAACTGAAATTAAGAAAAACGACACTTTTCCGCTGGGAATACACACACCAAAAAGCAAGGCAACTTGAATAAATCTCACAACAATAAGAAGTAAAAATTGTATGCTTTTTGCCCAATGCACGTTAAAATTAAAATACTCATTATTGATTAATAGGTAGGTACCCTTTATCTGCTATATTTTACAGGTTCACTGAATAACTATGGCAGTGACAAGCCAACCGCCAGCACTCCTTCGTACACAAGCACGCAAACTAAACTGCGATTTGTGCCGTCCGTAGAACTAAAGTTCACTTCTGGTAAGTCCTTATTTATTTAACCACAACTTTAATAGTCGACGGACTTTTATAGCATACAATATTAATCACCAGCCTAGGCTCTTCCAAAAATGTTGGGGTTGGTTTCTAGTATGCATTAAAAAACAATAGAAGTTCACGCCAAGAAGTGGCAGTGGGCAGGGCTCATTGCTCGCAGAACAGATGGTCGATGGGGCCGAAAAGTTCTGGAGTGGCGACCGCGTATCGGAAGACGCAGCGTTGGATGGCCTCCCACAAGGTAGACCGATGACCTGGTGAGGGTCGCGGGTAACCGATGGATGCGAGACGCACAGGACCGGTTGTTGTGGCGACACTTGGGGGAGGCCTATGTCCAGCAGTGGACGTCTTTCGGCTGATATGATGATGATGGTAATGAGAAGTTCACAATGAACTTAACACGAGGTCTTCCGTAACAGGTGCATAATTATGCTGATGCACCATACAGCGTGTAAGGGACATCGACGCACAAACGAATACCATGGATCCAGGACATGATTCTGGACTCCCTCGCGTTGAAATTTTTCGTCGGCTTTTTCCTCATTTTTTCATTTTTTTTCAGGCGTTTTTTTTACTTTAGAATGTTCATAATCGTTATTCTTACCCAACCCAATGTGATTTTTTATAAAAAAATTGTTAAATCACTACTTTCACTAAAAAAAGCAATGTAAATAAAACTAGAATTAGGCATCTGCTCAGCTGTTTTGTTGCAAAAGGTCAACGCATCCTGCCTAATAGCAAAACGCTAACTAACCCATGTGTGTAGCGTCTAACATACCGTCTAGAAAAGACATTTTTCATGTGTGGTCTGTAAATCGATCATTAGCGAGATTAATGACTTCTACAATTTGGTTAATGGCATTAAGTGTAGCCTTTTCGTGAAGTTTGCGTTACGATGTCCCTAACACCCTGTATACCAAGTGCTCCTGCTCCAAATAGCCGGCTATTCTGTAAACATTTCACCATTAAAACTTAGGTGGATTGAGACAAAGAGAACTTTCATTCCACCTTGATTGTATGGATTAACAACTCTCCTCCTTTAACTTCACCTAAATCAGCATAGAGAATATTACAGAATAGCACCTGGTCATTACAGGCACATTTTAGCTTTGCTGTTGACAAAGTATTTTTCTTAAACCTTAAACTTATTTATAATCAAGTAGGTTGGTCAGTCATTGAAACTTCATTGCTTAGCAGGGGTTTATCTACCAACGTATTTGCCGTATCCATGATACGGGGCCCCAAACGCATACCCCAGCTGCTTAGCAGCAAGTCTTCTAAAGAACATTCTGTTTCAATCATCGTTACAGGAGAAACCTCAATGAGTCCTCTATCCCCGATGTCTCCTGGCGAAGCATCCTGCGGCGAGTGCGTCCCCTTGCGCGCGTCGCTGGTGGGCGAGCTGCTGGTTGGCGAGCAGGTGGGCGAGCAGGGCGACACGCACGGCGCGGGCGAGCGGCCGCGGCTGCAGCGGGCGCACGGGCCCTCCAAGAAGACCTTCAAGTTCCGACGCAGTAGGCATACGAAGCCCGATGTAAGAGTTGTTTTATTTAGCAGTCGTCCTTGCTACATGGCGCAACATGTTCGCATGGCATACAAAATGTTCGCGTTACTGGCTTAATCTAAAACCACTACATATCTACCTAAGTATCTATACCTAAAGGATTGTAGTTCATATTGAACAAAGGAAAGTACCTACCTAGACAAACTTTCCATAGCTTATGATATGCGGATGTTGCATTGCATTTCTCGCCTTCGGTCGAGAAAGACTCCTTGTTTTGCAAATTATATTTTATACAAAAGTTATTGATGTAAAAAACTATTATCATCAACATTATACCTACATTTATAATTCATAAAAATAAATGGATATTTGAATCTCCTTTATGATTTTTCATTTTTGTCTCATTAATTCTTATCTGATACAGGTGAGCCACGTCCGCCTAGAGTCGGACGACGGCTCGTCCCCCGGGCCCGACTCCACGCCCCTCCGGCGCGCGTGGTCGCAGCCTCCCTTCCTGCAGCCCTCCTACATCAACACCGACACGTCCTACGACAGTGAAATCTCCCAGACGTCGTCCACGTCCGGATACAGGCTAGCATTACCCAACCTTCAGTAAATAGACGACCGATACTAAGTGTGGTCAGCATGCCGTCTCGATGTGCGAACACCTTTCGAAACGGGTTTTATTTACAGTCCGTTCACAGTTCTTTATTTACCTCTGATTTTGCATCACTGTCAAAACCATAGTGATCCTTATTCTTTTCACATTTAGGTTGCTGGTGGTTGGCAGTCAGAGGTAAAAGTAATGTGAAACGGTCTGTATGTGCCGCATGAACGTCAGCCATCTTGTTGTCATGTGTGCACGGAATTCGGAATATTGTAACTCTTATGTATCTATTGTAAAATCATTCATCAATTCATTTTTGTTCAGTGTTTTGTGCAGCTGCTAGCAGAATACGCGGCCTTCACGTATTCACGTATACCGATATTTTATTGTGAAACTGGAAATTGTGTAGCAGTAGTGTTTAACTTTCTCCCGATAGAAGGCGTAAGTTCGCCCATTGATTCACATTATTAAAATACTATCTTTTTCTCCAAATTGACGATCTGTTAACTTATTTTTATTATTTTTAATCAGTAAGGTATAATTACACTGATATACATTGTGGGCATGACGGTAAAATGCTTAATAATTGGGCAGCTAACAATTTTATTGTAGTTTAGGAGTAGCAGGACGCGATGTCCAGCGATGGCATGTTACAGGGAGAGCTACAGCCTGCAGGCGTCCATGACGGAGTCCCCGGGCGGCTCGGCGCGCGCGGCGCTGGCGTCCCCCGAGCTGGGCGCGCGCAGCAGCAGCGCCACGCCGCATGTCAGCCCCGACGGTAAACAGCCCTTCGTATGTACCGCTCTACTTATACGCAACCCCCCGCACTCTCGTCTTCTCTCTTCCCGCCTGTCGCCTGCCGCGCAGTCTCCTTTGTCGTGAGTTATCGTTCCTACTTCGCTTTCACATTTCCAGGTTGTTTTGTAATGTTGTTTGACAGTTTTAGAAATACACAAACTGTGAATCTCATTTGATAGGAGATACCAAAAGCTTTCAGGAATGCTTGTAAAAAACACAAATATTCCTGAATGTAACATAATTTAACTTACTAATGAAATTGTCAACTCCATCACATAATGATCCTTCTTTTCAATGTTGCTGCTTTTGTGTGATTGATGAACATTCAATTTTGTAAGAAATTTATTCTAATGCAACATTTTTGTTTTCTGCCTAGCTTCTTTGAGCTGCGAGTCAGGGACATCGTCTGCAGAACGGACTGCCTTACTCGGTGCCGCTAGCCAGCGCTCTCTGTTGCTAAGCAGCGACTTGCGAGATGAAGATACCCTCCTTTGAATGATCTCTAAGCAACTACTAAATTGACCTTGGATAGCAGTGATGCCAAATTTAGGAGAATCTTCATTTGAAGAAGGCGGGTGAAGAATGAAGAAAACATGAGTCACTCAGCACTATGTGTTTTATTGCTGTTGTAATAATAGACCTGTGACTTGTTTTGACTGATATTTTGAAATGGCTGTAATTCCATGTAATTTGATAAGTTTATATAGTAGTCAATGTAACCAATGATATTATGTGTAAGGTAAGGTTTTTATATGTTTAGAATGTCCTCTTTTTCATTGACTAATAAAACCTTTACAGTATAAAATGTAAATCCCAATAAAAGATAAACACGGTACACTCTTTGTTAGACCTTTTACATCATAATGTTATACATAGTTAAATAATTGTGGGCCTTAGGTAGGTACTAAACAAATTGTAGGTCCTTGGATTATAACACCTACACCAATTAAAAATTAGTAAGCAAATAAATATATGAATTGTAGAATTATGATAGTTGAAAATGTTAAACAGAGTTTAGTTTATGTTTATATGTTACATTTTTAGAGAATTATAATAGAAATTTTGTTTAAATAACATTTGTTTTATTTCTGGTTGTGATAAAAAGTACATAAATATTTAAGAAACATTTATTATCACAAAATCACAAATCATGCTTCTTTACACATCAAAAATGGTTGTAATGCAACTTGAACATCTGGATCCAAAGGTATTTCATGAATGTACTTTGAGAATGTGATGGCAATCTTATATATACTTCTTTTAACTGACGAGATTAGAGCAGTCTTCATTTTTATGGCAATAACATCATTTAAAATATGTTTTCTAGGCACCAGGCCTGGTTTTGTCAATTTATCTAAGTTCTGTTTGAGATTAATTAAAGTAGATATCACAATAGGCAAGTCATTCTGGACCACTCCATATTTATCTTCATTCAAGGAGGCCGCAGCAATACCAGCTAAACCTTCACAAGTCCACATGACGGGCTGAGCTTGCATCAACACAAACTTTAATTTTGTATCAGTCAGTTCTCCAAAAAGATAACTAATGCCAGGTTTTTGACACAGCTTTTGTAGAAAAATATTAAATTCTTCTTTCAGAACATTAGAAAATGTGTCTTCTACTTTACTCTTGTTGTGATCCTTCAGCCCTTGTAGTTTAGGAGACTGGGCCATGTTTCTTAAATTACCTGAAACAGTAAAACCATTGCTTGTGGATGCTTTTCCATTTCTGAGTGCACCATTTTCTGTTTCATTTGTTTTTCCATCTCCGTTTATAGCATCTAATTCTTTGCTGAAGTCATTGATAATACTTATACACTGTTCCAACAAATTATTCCAATTTCTTGGATGCCCTCCAGGTTGAGAAAGAGTGAATATCTGCTGCCTCCTTCCAGTGTCTGTCATTGACATTATTCTAAGATCTTGTGCTCCTAAGTATCCATTAAATTGTGACCTCAAGGCCAAAGCATTGTGGAGCACTAAACTTCCCGAAGACTCTATAGGGAACTTCATTGGTTCTGTTAGTATTATATTAAAAATAGTTCTCATTGTGTAAACTGACACAAAGAACAAACTGGTGTAGAACCAAACCCCAATCCAAATTCCAGAGCTCAGCAAGTTGACAACATTATCTAGAGGTGGATCTTCCAGATATATACTATACACCTCTGAGACTACACTCCTAGGTTTATTTCCCCATAAATAGTAGAAAGTGCAGTAATATACCACTGGCATAATTGAATTTCTGAATCCCATTGAGAGGATATTATTGACAGCAAGTTTAATTTGCTGAAACTTATCTTGATAAATATGAGGGAACATGAGCATTGTAGTTCCGAAGATGTGAATATTCAAAAAATAATACAGTCCCATCCACATGCCACCAAATTGTAGGAATAGGCTTTGTTCAACAAGACATTGGCCATCATAAAAAGCACACTTTTTCTTCAGAATGTTATAATTGCTCTTTGCCAATGATGAATATAAACCCATAGTAAAATAACCACTGAGTGCATACAGCATGCTGAACATAGCGTTTTGTACTGAAAACATGTTCAAGAACATCGAAAACCTTGTAAAATATTTAGGCAGCGGCATCATATAGTAGCTTCCATAAACGTATGCTTGGAAAAACGACACTAATCCGAGAAGCATTATGTTGATGCCCATCTTCCATCCAAATATTTCGTGAAGAGTCGAAGTGACCCATGACACTGGGTGCAGGAAGTCGATTTGTATTAGAAACACTAGCACAACAGCGAGAAACGTCTGCAGTCCGATGTTCCATAATACTGCAATAACCAGTCTCTTTGAGAAAATTTCACTTTTTGTTTCCATACCGGCACAGAATGATAGTCTAAAATGCAGTCTGTTCTTATCAGTAGACACTTTAAAATAAATTCAACATATAAAGAACTGACATAGTTACATAATGTACTTTGTAATAAGTATTAAATCTTGTTTGAAGTTGCGGTGTTCATTAAAATAACCTCCAACGAATTCAAAATCTTTGTAACCGCAAGAGACCATCACATTCTCTTTCACAAGCTCAATGATGACAGTGACAGCGCAAAGCCGTTGAACTAGATCACAGACATTCATTGTCGATGCAAAGATTACGCGCGGCTCTAGCTAGCGGTGAAAAAATGTAGAAGTTGCCGAAGAACGACACTTGCAGCGTTGCCAGAACCAATTTATCAAATTCCCCGAAAATCCAAGTCAAATTCCCCGATTTAGAATCAATTTACTGATTTCCCACAAAATCACCTCTGGCTCGACATAACAAATGACAGTTGTGTGGAAAAAGGAAATGGAGGCCTTTGCCCAGCAGTGGGATAAAATAGGCTAAATAGATAAATATATTTCGAACGCATCGGTCGAGCGATAAATTCTGAAAAAAAATGTCATTCGAAATCCATGAGTAACGTAACAACAATGTTAAGATAAATATTTCGATTTCTTTGAAAACTGTTCTATCGACTAACTATAACTGTGACTATCGATATACAAAATCTCCGCATAATATGCCAATCCCCAATCAACTTGAGATTTCCCGCAGTTTAGGGAATTTCCCACACGTTGGCAGAATCTAACGAAAACTGTCAAAGTGTCGTTCTTAGACAGCTTCACAATTTGGCACTAGAAGACAGACCGCGTTCCGTATACCGACCTCGCCGCCGAGGTCCGTCGCGACGACCCACTCAAAACCCTCCCCGACTTTTGCAAACGAGCCAGCCCGCGCCGCTGAGCCTTTAGCTTTAATAACCCCTAAATAATAAAACGACCCAGCCTGATTGTCCCTTGCTGTCCCAAACTGACGCCGCTAAGCCGAGGTCGTATTCTACAGGGAATGCCCTTAGTGAGCGGTCAGTAGTGTTTTTAGCTTGTAGCTAGCTAGTTTTGTTGCCTTGGCTGGGGGCTTTAAATTCATTTGAAGCCACCACAGGTTAGTCCGGTTAAGCAGTTAATATCCCACGTGTGTTAACTTGCTAGTGGTCATACCTAAAATAAATGGCACTAGAAGCGCTAGTCAGAATATTTGCATCGCCAATAAAAAAAACAAAAGCTGCACCTGTCGGCACATTGTTTAGCACTGACAAGAATTATTTGGCCGTCACCAAAACTCCATCTAAATTCATTATGACTATCCATATGTAATGACTAATAAATTATTACACAATTATCCTCCTGTTACACGCAGTCCAAATCAGTTATATGATTGAGTAACTAGCAACATTATTGTGTAACTTTTGATGGATTAACCGCTGCGGCCCCGACATGTGAAAATTCCCAAAAAAAAAAAAATCTTATGTAATAAGTAAATAAACATTAAATTCGCGATTAATTCGCGACACACCGGTGTGTCGCCGGGGCCGAACCGGACCTTCTTTTGTCTTTGGGTATCATAGGGATGATATTCAGTAATGTCAAGTTTAAATCGATAAAATGAAAAAGAAAGAAGGCAAAATGTACCCCTAAAGCTGGGTCCTGAACAGTTTTACAGGCCGTAATATAACATTCGCAACGAGCATTTTATATTACGCCGTGTTAAAACTGATAAGTTCAAGTAAATCAAATAATATATAATTTAATTTTAGAGCTTGAGCAAAGTCGCAATTTCATTCCATTTTATCGACATTGAAAACATGATAACATCGAAAGAAATAAACATGACATCACTATCATTGTAATTTTGCATCTGTGACCTGTGTCGATGGACGTGCTTTGCTTTCGCTTCTACTATTTTTAAATGTTATCGAAATAATCTAAGTTAAAGATTATTTGCCAACGAAATAACTTGCACGTATCTTTTGTTAACGTAGTAGCAACTGAGTGGTTTTTGTTTAACACTCAACTCAGTCTATGTGGTCGCGTAGTCAAGTGCCCTACATTTCAACACTTTTATTTCAAATGGAAGAGAGTTGTGTACATATAGTGTTTCTGTTTAGGGGAGTGACTTAATGTTATGTCTGTGATGGAATATTTCTTCAGAATATCGTCAGGTCGGATAGGCATTGATTGAGAAACTCTTGTTATGTATACTTTAATAGAGATAGCTCTGAGTGTGGGGGTGCTAGTCACTCTCGTTACTGCACTTTCAGTATGTGTCTGTGGCTGTAAGAACTCCAACCAGAAGTAAGTTTGTTTGTTTATTTACTTAAAACAATACCATATATTTTTTAAAAGCATTAATGAACAGAGAAGTAAACTAAGTTGTATGACTGTGAGATAGCTGAATAAACTTTCACCTAATTGATTTAAATTAGGGACGGCCAGTAGTCTTATTAGAATCAAATACTAGTCTTGTAAACCAAGAAATAAACTGTTATTTAACTTGGTTTAAATTTATTTAGAAAAATAATATTATTTCATTCAATAACCTCCTTTATTACTAAGAAGTAAAGCTAGTAAACTCACTAGATAATTGATAAACTGCTATAATGCTAACTGTATCGAGCACATTCCAGTACTGTAGTTAATTCACAAAATGTAGTTATTTTTTGTAATTCCCATGAAATGAAAGACTAACTGCTAACAAAAAAAAAAAAAATAGAATAAAAAAATATTTTCTCTCAAATATTAAATAACAAGTTGTAAACATTTGCTTGTGTTAAATTATATTTTAGATTATTTATATGTTATATTACTTACATTGTAAACTGCTGCTTAAGAAACTGCAGATATTAGTTTGTCCATATATTAGTGCAACAGATAAATATTGTATAGGAATGCTAATAGCTTTTGATTCAAAACATATTGTAGGTGTGTGACTCAGTTAGTAAACAAATGTTACTGATGTACTTATATATAAACCATATTTTTATATTTAACAGAAGTGAGTTGGTCGGTACGGCCGGTGTGGTCAAAATACGATTTGATGAGGAGGCTCCGTCCCCAACGCCTACCACTCCGGCCTCTATCAAGCGGTTTGTTATAGATCTAGCATGACCTAGACTAGACATTCCTTACTCAAGGGCTAACAAAATGGTCTAGAAACTAAACAAGTTAACAGATAACTTCATCCGAGTTTTCAACTAATTTTATAATTGTTGTAATGTAGCACTTGTGGTATATATATTTATTATTAAAACTTTAATTAGTATAATTGAATGGGGTTATTACTATTAACTATTCTAACAAATGTCTGGGC
Organism: Melanchra persicariae; assembly: GCA_947386135.1. NCBI lineage: Eukaryota > Metazoa > Arthropoda > Insecta > Lepidoptera > Noctuidae > Melanchra > Melanchra persicariae. The sequence continues at coordinate 10,423,160 of OX376656.1, read as the reverse complement.
TGCCCTAACTAAAACCTTAAATAATTTTATAAGTATTCATCCATTTCAATGGTATTTAATTTTAGATTCCATTTTTCAAAATGAAACATCTGACAAACCCTTGATGCTATTATAGGAGCTAGCGTTATTTATATTGCTATGATTTATTTGGAGTTATAGAATCAGTAGTAGTTACTGTGGTTGTGATAAACAAAATACACAGTAAAAAAATTACAATCTACAGTGTAATAAATGTTACATAGCCATAAAACATACAAACAATGCAACTATTGTTTAATAGCTGACATGGCTGTTGTTTGCTGCTTCTAAATATTTGTTTATTATTTCTTACAACATTACCATTATTATTTAAATTCAATAGAATATTTTCTCATATTAGAATTTAGGTACTGTTAACTTTATCTCGCTAAGCACTTACATTATCTATTTATAATTGCTAACTTACCATATAAAAACCACAATGCATGAATGATAAAATAGTCTAATTGCATGTATCATTTAATCAACATTGAATGTTTCTTGTTACAAGTTGTTAGTCATTTTCTGATTCAGCAGTACCTTAATTGCATAGATTGTGTGTTCTCTGTGTTTCATTCATTTAATGTTTTTGCTGTGAATTAACACCATTTATACTCTATGAAATAAAAAATAAAACCATTGCCTTACACTTATCAATTTTGGGTACATAAATTGGAAAGTTACGAAAAATGAATCACGCGAACGATTTAGATGACTCACAATTCGCGATCGTTGTTTTTATAATAAAAAATGATCTACGACTAGCTAACTGCGATAAAACTCGCTACTTGAGTTAATCTTGTCTGGACTGCGTCTACATGGGGATAGTTTTTGTAAATTCAACTGGGTCACGTTTAGCCGTATAAACGAAATTTCGGGAACGAACATACAGGAGACAAGGGAGAACCGTGCATACGCTCTTTATTACAACTCTCGCACATAACTGCATTTCTGACGATTCCGCTCCACGAAATACAAAGCGCGGGTGATCCTCAGTTAAAGTCAAAGAACTTATCTTGAAATGTGAAATCTGTTACCATAGACATCTGCGAAGTTACGACGCGATTCTCCTTTAATACCTTTAGCAATCAGTTCCTTAGATCGATCGCTGCAGGTCATCGGACTAGCTGATTAGAATACGTCGTTCGGTGACGATAAGTCCTGCACGCATCTTCATCGGTCTTAAACATGGCATGAAACCTAGCCTCTTTCAATTCGTTGCCTTCGCACTTCACTTAATGAGCTTTGTAAAATTCCGAAAGAATACCTAGGTACTTAAATTTCAAAGCCCGTCGTTGGACTAGTTTAGATTTATTACCAGACTTTAGATCTCCTCATGCTCATGTTCTTCCCGTCAAAAATTGCATTCGAGACCGCAATTTAGGTTTGGCAAAGGCTGAGTCGATAAAACGCAAAAGTTTTTACTGTCTAATAATTTCAAGGGTACCCTGGCTAGGGCTGCCATCCGTCCGGGTTTCCCCGGATTTGTCGTAGTTTGTCCGGGGAGCGACCAAAGGGCCCATATACAAGCTAAATACGGCGTTTTTGTGTCTCACACTAATGCGGGCTAAACACGTTCAAGTAATTTGATCAAAAATGCTGGTTCAAACTGTTTAATCAAATAGAAATACGAAAGGCCAATGCCTAAAATTGGTGCCTGTTGTTTTTTTGGGCGGTAGTCGTTCGCATATGAAAAAAGTGATGCAGAATAATATAACAAATTAAATATTGTAAGGGCTCTTATATCATAAACTCAGTTCGAATTGGGTTATGGGTATACAAAGAGAAAAAAACTATTTTAAATAATTAAATAATAAGCACTTAAAGTTAGTGTTATCGTTATGGTGTTATAGGCATAGCTACATCATAATTCTAACTTCAAAACGATGCACTGCTGTCCTTCCCGTGCGCTTTGACCAACACGGGTGGCTCCGTCCGTATACCGGCTCATCATGTTCCTCGACGACGTGGGCAAGCTCTATGAAAGACTATTGCAAACCGCCTCATCTCTTGACATTGCCAATGCTTTTAATACCCTGCCCTGGATTTGAAGCAATAAGTCCCCTTTTTGAGGAGTGGTTAAAAAGACGCGCGGCGTCTTCACCTTCCGCCTGACGCAGGTACTCACCAGACACGGTTGTTTCGGAAGCTAGGTACCTGTTTCGGATTCGGTGGGACGACACGCTCGGGTGTAACCACTGTGCTGCGTGTCGCCCGGAGAACACGGTGGAGGTCTGCCCTGCTTGAGCGGGGCACCGCCGCCGTGTCCTCGAGAGGCGATCGGTGGCAGCGACCTCTCGCGTCCGGCCCTACTTCAATCCATTTTTCGGAGCGAGGGGACGTGGGTAGCAGTCACCTCCTTCTGCCATGCAACAATTATATAATCGAAGGACCCACCTCCTGGGACGGGTGAGGGAGCCCCGGGACGCCACGGGCGTCGGGAGTCGCAGGGTGATACTCGATCACCGTAGGCGCGACCCTGCGGACGGCGAACGATGGGTGGCTCGCCGTATTTGAAGATTTAAGTAGTACTTAACTAAATAGTGAATATCGCTTGGAAATATAAAAATATGATAAAAAAAAACTAATATTTTCTATTCTGTTATTAGGGAACAATTCTTTTTACAGAATTGTTCCCTAATAATAGAATAGAAAATATTAGTTTATTTTTAAACTGATAAAACTCAGTCCGAACTCAGTTTTCGATATAAATCCTCATACAATAATTCATTCATAATATTATGTGCACCGTATTTTTCATATTTTGATCGATTGCTGCAAAAAAAAACGCATCAGTCTTCATACTTATTTGTTTTTAGTGTTGTTGTTTAAAACACTTTGAACCAGCATTTTTGATCAAGTTACTTGAACTAATATGGCTCGCATTAAGGTGCGGCACCCACTGGTGACGCGGCACGGCAAGGGATTTTTGCAATACAGGTGATTTTGAATCTTATCTAACACTGTTAACACTCACATTTCATTGATACGCCACAGCCTGCTTCGGCACGTTCTGGCATACCGTCGCATCCCGAAATTTGAATGCTAAGCATGATAAAATAAGATCTCAAGTCATTTGCGCTTTCTAAAATCCCTTGCCGTGCCGCGTCGCCAGTGGGCGCCGGGCCAAGAGTTCTAGTAGTCTTCGAGCCGGTTACTCAATAACTTCAAGAAATAGGTATAACTGGTAAAAAAAATCTATGTACCCCAAGGCTGGGTGTCAGAATTTTCGAGCGTGTTGCTCTCGCTCTAACATCATTTTTTTCAGTTTTTTTGGTATATGTTGACACAGAAACTTTTATCGAATTAGATAATATGAATGGTTACGACAATTTTTTCTTATTTATTTATGTCCAGAGGTGACGAAACACCAGATTCCTAGGTAGGTATTTCAGAATCCTATTCGTCACTAGCCCTCAAGTGATCGATATGTTCGAAGTTTCGAACTTCGAATGCTCCACATACCTATTCGGTTGGCTACATTAGCCAACATTTATTTCCACATTTTCCTGGATGTGCTCGTTAATGGTGCTCACATCCTTACTTAATTAATTTAAATACAGTATCGATTTCTAAATATAAATTCATGACAAGTAGGTATATGCACATGCGAGTAATATAATTATCGTGGTAGTAAGGTAATTATTTAATTAAGGTACTGCTATTTATTTAAATGCTGTTGCAATAAAGTCATGTATTTACTTATATAAACGCACGCAGCAATCCACAAAGCTAATCAATCAAACATTTTTGATTTTGTGCCATTGACCTAGAACTTTACAATCTCCCGAAATGTTTTTTTAGATACAGAGTAGGTTTGTATAGCGGCATTGTGGCCTTTACGAGTTGACCCTTGGGTCTCGCGGTCTTGCGTGAAGCACGCGAAGTATTCTGCTTTGTTTTCGGTAGGTACGGAACTGTCTGGGTAATAAATGCTTTTACGACATATTCCCGGCCTTTTGCGGATGTAGCGATAGTAAGCATGCGATACCTAACTAAAATAATGTTTGTATAAAACCCTTCTAACTCTGCCGTCCAAAAATGAATGGTTCTCGCCGATACAAAATGAATTCCATGCAGTTTTCTGATTTGGTCTGATAAGCCCTCGGCTTCACAAATTCTAGCTCTGGGAATTGTATTTCGGCGTACATTCAATATAGATCTGCCATTCAAAATTTGTCATGTCTGTTCAAGGTGTCTTGATTTGGTTGGTTCCTGAAAAGCAGTGTTCTATCCGCTGTGGAAATAAAACAGAAGTTTTCCTTTTAAAATCATCTCTGTATTTTTCCCGCGAGTTGACGAATCTAATTGGCTTAGGTCTAGTAGTAGTAGTACCATATTTATGTACTCTTAAGGAAAAGTCATTCTTAGCTCTGACCAAAGGTTCTCATAATATTGTATGTTTTACTTATGAAATGTTTCATTGACAGGGCGTCTACCCAAAACAGTCAACGGAGCTTGCCAGAAATACCACATCCAGTTGGAAGGCCCGACAGCGGAGATACAGCGTCAGAAATATATGCCACCGTGAATTTGGATGAAGGTAAACGTTGTGTGCAATGCTAGTGATTACCTTTTAATTGCATTGCAAGACACTGCATTCGATTGATCGATATTTATGTGAATCGATTAATGCTGGTTCATTGATTCCGAATGCAAACGTGGTACCTAATTAAACTGATGTCGATATTTGTAGCCAAGTGAAAATCCTGCCTTGCCAAAAGTTGCCCATGAAGTTCAAATCAACTGTCATAAGTTATTAGATAAACATGTTGCGGTGTGACCCATGAAACCTCGACACATGCCTTGTTATCCAAAGGTCGCGAGCGAAAGTGTACGCAACGAGATTATTGTGATGTTCAATTTTGGAATCTATGTCCATTACCTTAAGTGTCAACTACACGAGGTGCTAAGGACCTTTGTTGTTCTCGTCTGCAAACTATCTAAATAGTTTCATTCCTTCGTGACGTGTATTTTATAGCACGTATATTGTATATGACATGTTAAAATGTTAGTTTGTTGCGATACATTGTGCTAATTAACCATGAAGTCTATTATTTACTTGCAAACAACATGCAATTACAAAGTAGGATTCCTACCTACCTACTATAAATTGTTTATTACTTATTGTTGCCACGTACATATTGTTCAAGTTTACGGTAAATAATTCAATAGTTTGATGTTTCATTACTATAAATAAACATACCTACTGTTTTACCAGAATATGTGGCAATTGTGCCATACGACCACGGCTATCATCTGAACATCAATAAGAATCAAATGAGAATGTTGTCTCGTTTTATACTTTCGTGAATTTTCTGTAGTCGAGTTTTATTTTTTGAACTTCTTTTTTAGTTAAATTATTTTGGGGTTTAAGTTATTTCAAAATATATATTTGAAATGTGCTAATGAAGCCCTTTAGTTTGATACCCAACACGACCATATTAATAATTTAAAAAAATAGTTCATGTCTTAATGCGCTCTAGAGGGCGCCCCATACAATTTATTGCAACACTAGCACTTCGCCCGCGACTTCGTCCGCGTGGGGATAGTAGGTACTCCACAAACTGCGACGCCCCTATACATATCCCCTTATAACGGTTAGTTTTGGAAAATTAAGCACAACGATTCTCATTATTGGTTCAGCGCAACTGTTCACCCCGTTCAGCCCGTCAGGGGTTGATTATGCAAAAATTGTTAGGTACATGATCTGTTTCAATTATCCCACTTTTAGTTTGTTCATAGAATTCCGACGTAAATTGAAGCAAGCTATAATTTCCTCCCCTAAAAACTTATTCACCCCTGCTTCACCCCTTATTATGTATGTACCTAGTTGATTTTCGAAAAATCCAAACATTTGTTATTCTTATTGTTTTATCGAAAACATTTAAATGCCGTGGGGTTTCAACTTCATCGGACCAAGCATTGATACGATTCTCCCCAGTTCGCTCAAGCCGCGACATTTTTCTTCCTCCGAGCATGTTTATTACCGTCGTAACTTTTGAACGAAAGGTCCGATTTGAATGATTTAAAGTGTAATTTACACGGACATAATCAACCTTAATTATCAAACCATTTAAATGGATAAGGATTAATATCATGGTACTATAATCACCATTTTTTATTTCACCATGGGATTTGCTTGACTAATATTAACAAAAAGCGGTCATGGTGACTTATCCATAATAGTTAGACATATGGTATCCCAGACTTTTTTGTAGATATTGATGACCTCTATAAAACTGTAGTACATCACTTTGCTCTATTGTCAATAGATTCCGCAGCGTACGCGATATAAGGATTTTTTCTCACACCTTGGGTCACATTATCTAAGTTTTCATACGGATCCCTAACTTTTCTGAAAATATTCTATAGCCTATGACCATCACCGATAATGTAGGATTCTACTGGTGAAAGAAGTTTTCAAATCGGTCCAGTAGTTTCGGAGCCTATTCATTTCAAACAAACAAACAAATCTTTCCTCTTTATAATATTAGTGTAGATAATCAATGATGTGCTTACTCTTGTTAAAAAAAAGTTTGTAACGTTTGGTTTCAGTTTTTTACAACCAACTTTTCTTTATGTTCTATAACGAAGTTTTGTTAAGAGGTAAACTCGAGTTCAACTACAATTATCTCTTTATAATTTGTCTCGATAATAACGTAATGGTATGAGGTTAATAGAGGACTGTAGTGCCTACATTAAGTCTACTCCGCCACTCCTAATCACGTCTGCATTGATGAATAAATTATTTAGGTTGCACTACTCGTTTTAGACTTTATAACCGTCTCCGACTACACCTATTTGTTCAGGGTGAGCCTGATAGACATCGGTGCCTATAATAAGTTAAGTACTTACTTACTATTATCTTTCTCTGTGACCGTAGTCGCAATATTGTTTACCTTTAGAATTTACTTGGTAAGTACCTAATTGTGTATTCTTAGACAGTTAAACATTTTCATTTTTACGACTACAAATGGAAATACTTACTTTAAAGCGTGGTATGCATGCATACGGGGGTGAATTTTTCATGTCTCGAGCCCGATTTTAATGAATACTAAAGTCGCATCACTGCATTTTTGAAAAATGGTTATACCTGCCAGGAATCGAACCGGTTGATTTTGAAATAAAAACACACCCTGTTTTATTTACACCATCCGAAAGTGTCAAAGAAAGACACAATTGTCAAGTTTTTTTTTTATTTCACAAAATTAGTCCCGGTCATTTGAGTGCCAATCCTACTCATTTATAGGCACCGTTCGCATTCGCATGTCAGTCGAATCTGTCAAAAAAATATGGAAATTGTGGCTTTTTTGACAGGTCGGCGACTGAGATGCGAATATTGCTTAAAAAATCAATTAAAGATACGATGTACTAAGCAAAAATTAACTCGTAAAAAAGAAAAAAAAATGTTTCGGTAGGTACATATTTGTTAGTGAAACGTGAAACTTATAAAAAGTCAAGAGTATAGGTGAAATCGCGAAAAAAAATCAGCTGTCCCATACATTCATGTTCGCAAACTCGTCAACATGTAGGGAGCAGCTGACTTTTTTTTTCGCGATTTCTGGTTTGGTCCCGTAGTAAAAGTTGTTTGTTATCATGAGTATAATCATGTGTTTAAGTATCGGTCACTAATTACCAGTCACCCTATATAAGAGGATAATAGAAAATGAATTTTATTTTAGGATAATCAATATTTACTATCGAGTAGGCAGGCATGTACCAACGACCATAAAGCCCAATGCAAACAGCATAATGTAAATAGAAACACATGTTTTGCTTATTACCATGTCGGTAGTTTAAATATCGTGACTAGATAAAAATAATTGTAATTATATTTAAAAAATAGCTAAGTATAGAATCAAACCAAATAATAGATAGGTTACATGTTCTAGGAATTTCATTTTCCTGCTGTGGTTTATGTAAAAGCGGCCACAAACACAGAACCTGGGCATAAACACTTGGTAATAATTACATATATTAAAGAAACAGTGTTTTATTTATGTAGTAGACCTATTAATGAAATAACATAACTACTCATTCACTATTGAATCAAAAAAAATAGTAAATTCAATACTTACAGTCATACTATATTTACTATCCAAAAATAAAATTGTTTAAAGATTTATTATCCTTATGTCCCTAAAGGACAGGAGCAATATATTCCTTCCTTCATTTTAATAGTAGTCAAATAAAACCGGCGGCGAATGTTAGGTACACAACAAAATAAAATATCTCTAAAAGTAGCATTCAATTAAAGGATTATGACTTCATGCACAAATATTTACTCAAGGCTGTTCAATTGATAAAAGCTCCCGCATAATTGCATGATAGATAATTCGAACGTAAAAACAATACGTAGGTTCCAACAGTGGCTTTGTGTAGCTACCGTACGGCGTGGTTCATTCATCAGACAGATAAAATCAGTCATTATCGGCGCCGAGATCCGGTAGTATCGTACAAAAGTGCCGCTACTCGGAACTGGCGATAATTAAATTGTAATCAGTACTTGTTTTGACTAATCGTTTTTGTTTATCTGCAGGTAACAAGACAGTAGCCACCGCATCCACGAGCCGAGACTACCCCTATGAGCATGCCTACGCCAAAGTACAGAATGAGAGCCATAATATGTTAGTATGACGTTTAACTTAACTTACGGCCGCTTTCTATAACATATCTCAATCCCAATCTTGATCCCGATCCTTGTCTGTAACCAATCAAAGGTGAGGATTGTGTGGTGAAGGACACAAACTCGGCCGTTGATTGGTTACAGACAAGGATCGGGATCAGGATTGGGATTGAGATATGTTATAGAAAGCGGTCGTTAATCTGCAGCCAATCGCACACCATTAAGAGGAAACACTTGAACTATGAAAATAATCCTTATTTAATGCAGAATAAAAGGATGGTCAGTCAAATTTCTTTTAACCATGAACGTGCTGTTAATTGCTTGTTTATATTCTCTTGTTTTGATCCCAAGCAAATCTTTCTTCTTTCCATCTGCCTATTTGTGAAAGAAGATTGAACATTGAAATATGAAAATTTGGCCTACCCCCAATAAAGTCAGTTAACGATGGTGAAGGTGACTTACCACACCCCACAAGTATTGGGAAGTCGGGCAAATACCGAACTTGCCCTCACTACAAAAACTTAGGCATTTCAAAGTGCAATCGAAATCAGTACCTATTCGAATTCTTTATCTTAAATATTTGACTAATTGGTCATTTGATTGATAAAATTATTATTCGTTTTATCATAAACCGTCATTTAGGGTGTACTGGTTGCAAAGTGCCGGGGTGATTAACAACTTATTTCGGTATTCCGATATTAATCTAATCTAAACTCTGTTCTATCACACTAAACTAGAACTTATTATCTTAAATACTTGAGTCATCAAGTGAGTAACATTTTTATGGGCAAGCGGGGAAGAAATAAAGAAAGTTATTTATTCTTTGAAATGCTTATTATTCACCCTAGCTAGAACAGTGATCCCCAACATTTTTTTTGTCCAGCAACAACTCAAATCATAAATTCAAAACTTCTACAATAGCACGCAAAATACGCGCTTAGTCGTGGAGTTGCGGAAACCGGCCCGATTTACATACATACAACTTCTACAATATCTATTCGTTCCAATCAAAAGAAGCGAGCATAAAGCAACACATACAGTATAAATCAATCTAGAAAAAAACATCTGAGAATCTTAAAATCAGTTTGCATTGATCAATGATAATTTTGAGTTGAAAGGTTTGATAATAATTTCAACCTTTCGCGGACCGGACGGACCACCAGCGGTCCGCGGACCTACACAGGTTGGGAACCAATGCACTAGTTAGCCCTAGTAGACGAATGGTTGCAAAACACCCCAGGTGACTGGATTGACTGGACAATAAGCAAGCGAATCTGAACAAACAGCCTTTTGAAAAAACCTTCTTATAAAAAAATATCCTAAATTGTCAATTGATTGTTGCAGTCTTGTTGAAGTAACTGATGAATCATCTGAACGAGAAATAATACAAATTGATGAAAGGGAAGTTGGACAGAATCCTGCAGGTTTGTATGTATAATAACAATAAAAATAACGGATCCGCATTTACCTATTTGTAGTACCTAATAGAATAAGAAATTTAATTTTTACAAAATACTTATACTTTTGGCTGCTCAAAGTCTTCCAATATTCAAAATTGTTAAGACTCATACTGAGAATCAAGCAAATTATCGTTAGTGACAATCAAAAACAAGATCTAATCATGCATTCCAATCTTGATTGTAATCGTTAGTGGAATAAATAGCTATAGATTATAAATGTTAGTCAAGTTCTGAAAATAAGTAACGTTTTCAGAATCGGTGGTAATATCAGCGTCGGTGGCGATAAGTGGGCAACTGCCTTCGAGTCAGGAGCTGCCTTACATCACGCCACCCTCGCCGCGACCCAACACAGATAATACCACACACTTCAGCGGGGATTCTACTGACTCAGCAAGTAAGTACTTCAAGAACAGAGCATGGAACGCCGCTCCGGCAGCGACTAGAGATGCAATTACTAACAATTTGTGCAATTGCACAAGTTTCGTCTATCATAGCTAAGTATATCAGAATTGTCAATTTCTATGTGTAAGCAGTGACAGTCACTAATGGTACGTTTAACAATAATTTTCCCCGCGTTAAAATGTTCATTTACAATAATTTTTCCCGCGTTAAAGTGTTCATTTGTTTTTTTTTTTTTTTCAATAAAACAACAATATTGCCGAAACAATTTTATTGCCACATTTTATTAAAGTTCTCCCGATTGATCAATACGTGTTGGCGAGCAATAATTTCTCAAAAAATTGCCCGTGTAAGATAAATCGTACAACTAGAACGGTAACTATAACTACTTAATACGGAAGTGACACATCTTCTCAGTCTTTAGTGTCTAATATCGTACCTCTTTGTTTATTTATTACATCCTTTTAAATACATCCTTAAATGTAGAAGAGGTGAAACTAATAAAATCCTATGTGTCAGTTTTTGAGGTCGGTTTGATGTTTGAAGGTGGGGTGAGGAGTGTGTAGGTAGCATTTTCATGTCAATTTTACGCTCGCTTTGCAAGTTTCTTGATTTATCAAAGGTTTTAAGCTTACATTTGTTTTTTCATTCGCAGCCCGTATTTAAACTGTATCCAAAAAGAAACTGCCAGGGTTGCGGATTTTGTACGAAAGAGTCACCGCGGCCCTGGAACGCAAAGGGCATTACGAGAAGCACGGATGGGTTTTAGTCAGTAAGAGTCTGACACTCTCCCGCTTCACCCAGAGCGGAAGGAGTCATTTGATGATTTCCCGTCCATAAAAAAAAAAGAAAATGTATCAAATGTTGCAATATAATTTTAATGTCATCGATCAATAATTAGTCTTCCTCAGTAAGTTGCCCGTAGATGTCCATGTAGATTCGAAATGACATCCAAATTCCATTAAACACTGATTAGATTCTGAAGCGTATGAACCAAACATAATCTTTCAAGCAATTTTCAACCTCTTTACAAATAAAGTACACCTTAGGCTTAAGAGTTAAAGCACATTTTGTTATAGTTTCCAGTAAGTATGGCACAGTACACTGTTACTAATAATTTAAATTAATTTGGAATTTTTGTCAGCATTTCCGCGAAATCGTAAATTGCATCTTGTTTGATAATATTTATTGCGTTGACATATCAGTAAGTATGATCTATTGCTATAAGTAGGTAGTTTATATTTAACCTCAATACACGAAGAACCATTAATTTTTTTATATACTGATAAAAAGTTACGCGGATTTCATTAATTATATTTATTTTAACCAATTACACATAAACTAGAATAAGGTTGAAATTAAAATAATAGATGTAATTGGTTAGGTACCTGCATATTTTTACATGACATGTTCATGTTTTTTTTTGTATGTGGATTTATGAACCGATGTGACCGAAATGATTTATCTTTCCCATTAGAGCTCCTTTACAAAAATTCCACAGAGAATTTTACTCTATAAAAATTGAGTTTCCCAATTTTTCGGGCAGCTCTTGCCAATTTACCTTTTCCTAATAACGTTACTCAGGCTATTACGAATATTAAAAATCAAGTCCGACGAACAACGAACAGCATAATATGTTCCGCTATTAATATTTGATGCATCTAGAAAAACAGACTGTCATTATCCTGTTGTGAAACAAACAATGTTGCAATTGGAGAATTCTGACGTCGCTTTACATCTGCAGTCCATACACTATCACTACAACGACAATCTATCAGTTATTGACCCTCAATAACTTATGCCAACAATATTATCTTTCTAATACCTTGTTGTTCTACAAATGACATGATCAGCGTATTACATTTGTTATATCGATCTGAGTAGGATTAAATGCGTCTGGCCCCTGAAATACAGTTGGGCCCCGCTTGCACCAAAAACTTAACTTGTAGTTACTTAGCTAACACGGGCCCATTATGTATGACTTCGTGCAACGACTAAACCTTTTTTGATGGGAAATCATCAAATGACCCCTCCCGCTCTGGGTGGAGCGGCAGGGAGTGTCAGACTTCTACTGACTAAAACCCACCCATGCTCCTCTTAGTGCCTTTTACGTTCCAGGGCCGCGGTAACTCTTTCGAACAAATCCGCAACCCTGGTAGGAACGACTGACCCTTAAGGTAGCTATATAACTTTTGGGCGCCAAGTTAAACTGCCAATTTGTACGGAGTTTATCCAATTTGCCCCGACATTTCCTTAGCGGCCTGCTGCGATCGCCTCTCTCTGTCCTAGTGGGCTGCACTTTTAAGTCGAGAGTGATATTCTGGTATTACATTAACTAGGCTAGAAAGTGACCACTTTTGTTTATTAACACGAAGTGAAATATCGTAGAAAACTGGAATTGAAAACAACGTTCACTAGCGTTAATAATTCAATTAATTGATCGTTTATTTTCAGAGGGCTACACGAGCATATCGGTGCGCGAGCCGCTGAGTAACATCCGTGCTCAGAGCAGCAAGCCGCCGTCACAACCACACTATGCCACTGTATCCGATGACTCCGGTAAGTTTACTACAAACCGCGATGAATTTGTGGCAAGTTCCACAAACTAATGGCAAACTATTGAAAAAGGGAGGATCCTCCTACCAGACGGGTATTGGGAAGGATTTGTGTGTCAACTGGTCTTCTTTGTAGTTACGGTATAAACGCTAAACAACAAACATTTTGAAAGAAAAAAAAATATAGGTAGTCAACTGTAGGTACTAGCGTTTTTGCAGCGCTGCGCCGTTTCCGTTACCACACAAATATCAACATTGCTATGTACAATGAAATAACGTTAAAAATAAATAAATTCTAGTCCAAACAGCATCAAAGCGGAACAAAGAGCGGTTCTCAGTATAGAGTCAGGGCCCAAAAGATGAGGATGACTCTCATACTCCCCATTGTAGTCAAAAACTGCATGTGATATGAAGGAAGATGAATACCATTAATTCTCTTTTCTAGCTTTTGTGCAATATTACCAACACAGCAAAATGCCTATTTTGGACCACTGGTAAAAAATGCCCTTGATAAGTAATCAACTTGGATTTATCGACCAAAAGAAGAATCTATTTTTTATGCGAATATTTTTCAATTCTAAGTTTTGCTTCACAATAATCATTTTTCACATACAATGACCTATTTTCCAATAAAGAATGCAAGTGCTTATCGCACTGTAATAAATTTATCTAATCAACTTCTATTTTAATCTGAAAAAGAAAATATTAATCGTCTTCGAGAGTACCATACGTTAATCTGCGTTTTAATGGGATTCCCTGTGCTCGTTTCCGGCTATAAATTTTCAAACAATATGTACCTACGAGTTTTCCTCGGTTTTCCTAGATGTTCTATCATAGTAAGATATAATAAATATGTTATAAATTGTTTTCTATTATCTCAACTTAAAGTGTTAGATTTATTACTATTGGCTTGTAATCGATCTATCTAGCTTTGATACCGATTACTTATGGCGCCTACTCAACTATCTTGATATAAGTGTCAGATTTGAAACATCAATAATTCCCCTATTATGATTCTTATCGTGACAATAGATACAACATAAAACATTGACCGCCACCATAAACAGATTATTTTTTTATTATGTTTAACAAACATTGAATATGGAACTGTAACAAGAAATTCGTTGCGACAAAAACCCAATACATTTTAAGTGTTCTTAAAGGGTTGCTAGTTACCCTATTGCTATATTTTTAATCACAAATAAAATTGTGTTAGTGACAAAATAATATTGACGATACTGAAGTGACAAAATTAAGAAATTGATAGCTTATTTCATCAAGATCAAGCTAAGCTATTTGCCTTTACTTTTTGCCGGCAGAAGTTTAATAAAACCGTAACACGTCTGTGAGTAAAATAAATTTTATGGTTTTTTTTTTGTAGAAGTTATAACATTTCATCTCCCTTGTAAATGTCTCCTCTCCCGTTGATCCACACTTAAATCTTGTATTAAGTAAGAAGTCCAAGTGAGATTTAAGGAAATACACTTTTTTGCATCCCAATTTCTTAAACTAGGTACATGTTTCAAAATGAAGATGACAACAGTGCGTTGAAAAACACTGTTGTTGTGCTTTTCAACGCAATGTATCGTCTTAATTTTTTGTTTACGTGAGAAAAATAAAATACGTGTCCAATATTTTTTGGAAATCTATGTGACGGACTAATTATATTTTTTCAGTAAAATACCGTATTAGATGTAGTCCGAACTTTACTTATAGCCACAATTTTTTACTACTCTTTTGAAGAAACCCGTGCTTCCTTTTCATAGAGCCACTAGGGGTAATATGGTAGCATTTTATTAAGATTTCTAAAAAACCTTTGTGATGGATTTTTTTCATAATATTGTTCCGTTAATCAACACCTCGAAACCTATAAGAAACCATTATTCAATTTCGTTCAATGTTACCCATGCTTACCTGTGTTATTTGTTGTGCAGATGAGATGTACGCAGCGATCGAGGAGGCGAGCGTGGGCGAGGGCTCGGACACGTACGCACAGATCGGCGCCGAGCCGCGCCGCCGCGACGCCACGCCCGACCTGCTGCGCACTGACCCCGCACACGCCGCGAGGTAAACGCATTCATCATCGTCATTGCAGCCAACAGACGTCCACTGCTGGACACAGGCCTCACCCAACAGTGGCCACGCCACGTCGACCGGTCCTGTGCATCTCGCATTCAGCAGAATCCCGCGGCCTTCACCAAGATATCGGAGGCCTCCCAACGCTTTGTTTTCGACGCGAGACGTGGCTGCCGAACGAGAACGCACGCAAAAAATCTTTTTGTAAATAATAGCTACATTCATGATCGAAGAAGGCTATACGGGAACGGGAAAAAACGCGATAAGCGCGTACGAAGTCGCGGTTTGTTTGTTTGAACGCGCTATTCTATGGAACTACCACCAGTCTGATTTGGAAAATTATTTTTGTATATGATAGCCACATTCATGAAGATGGCTATAGGCCACACGGGAACGGGAATTTCCTAGAGGAACTTTAAAAAACGAGATATGCACGTACGAAGTCGCGGTTTGTTTGTTTGAACGCGCTACTCTCTGGAACTACTACCAGTCTGATTTGGAAAATTATTTTTGTATATGATAGCCACATTCATGAAGATGGCTATAGGCCACACGGGAACGGGAAAAAACGGGATATGCGCGTACGAAGTCGCGGGCAATAGCTAATGTTGTATAAGAGTACGTAATATAATGTAACAAAGGTTGTAAAAAGATACTAACGAAGGATTTTTGTAAATTCATAACCATAGGTTAGGTTTGAATAAAGTATGAAAATTTGTTATTTTTTCCGAACCATGCTCATCGGGTTGACGTTGTCATAAACTTCTTTGAGCTTTGGACAGCTAGATTTTTATCAAAACTACATCAGAGGCTCACGTGTAAGCAACAAACATTCGATTTGTCAAAATCCCGCCAAAATAAACAGATTTTGACAGATCGAAACGTACATTCGTCTCACTACACCTACAGCGTCCTTTCAGAAACTAATCGACAAACCTCGGGATTGTTACGCAAGTAAATACATAATAACGAAAATTAACATAAAGTGAAGATAACAAAGAAAACAAAAAAGAAAGATTTCTCATTCCAAATATAAACCAACGTGACGTTAATGGTGACGTCAGCTTGTGATAACCACAAATTCGAATAGCGATGTACACAGATAATATTTGGGTATGTCAGTAGTTTGTTGATGTCCACGAAGACACTTGTGTTGTAATATTGTTATGAGATGCCTTTTACAAAAATGGTGAACATTAATTATTGCTTTTGTAATTTGTTCAGAAGAAGTGCTCCACCAGACATCGGTGCATCGACGTCTAATGCTACTCACTCCAGGCAAGGTATAGTCACATATTACTGTATTTTATTTACTTTAAATTGTTCATTAATAAAAATATATACAATGTGTAATATAATAAACGCAATACCTCTTAAGGGGTCATTGTACTCATCATTATTATGAACAACTTTCACAATGGGACCAACACTGAAATCACGAAAAAAAAATCGACTGCCCCATACATTTATGTGCGCGTAACTCGACAAAATGTATTGAACAAGAAGTAACGAAAACTTAAAAATAAACTTGAATAGTTTTTTGGGTGGGTCATTAGTTCATAGTTTTTTTTTCCTATTGTTATTTTTTTTTTCACTACTAAATAAATAGCCTTTTCTATTTGGTAAAAAAAACAGATTTGATGGGTTTTGATTAATTGATATCTAATAGCAGTAAAAAAAAAAGGATTTCCCAAAATCATGGAAACCAAGGAAAAAATGCTGGGCCGACGAGCCGAGGTCAACGCCCTCAAGGTGCACTACATTTTTATCTAGCTGTTGGACACACAACTTGATGAAAGAAAGTTACTTATTATTTAAAGAAAGTTACTAATTCTTTACAGGAAGTTACTAATTCTTTCATCAACTTGTGTGTCCCACAGCTAGATAAAAATCCTCAGCCCCCAGTGTTCCAACACGAGACTATCGTAGAAATATAATTCAAATTTTAATTAAACAAATATTCTAAAAAGTACAAGATATCCGTCGAATTGTGTCAGTCAATCAAGTTATAAATAGTTCAAAGAAGGACCTACACGGTATTTAATTACAATTGTATAATCACAAAGCCTAAATTTTCACAATACAACAAAATCCATGTTTTCATTAACGTTTGACAAATTCTGGTCAGGCCAGAGGTTGCTGCCTACAGGCAGCCTCTGGCCTGACCAGAATTTGGTGCTGTTTTTTTTTGTGGCCTCAAAAAAACAGCACTCACAATTTAATTTACTCTATAATATCAATCCGAATATTCACCAGCATCGTCCTCGTCATGTTCGAACTCGACGGGCGCGCTCGGCTCCCCGAAGCCAGAAAAGCGACAAGCCAACTCGCCGCTCCCACCGCCTCCACACGCCACTGTCCACGCCGCGTCGCACGCCAGCTCCCACGCCGGCTCCCACGCCGGCACTCACGTCAGCTCCCACGCCACGTCTCACGTCACGTCACACGTGACAGTGCACGCCTCAGCGCACTCTTCGTCGCACAACATGGCGCATGGGACGTCGCATCCCCCGGCGCATCCTTCAGCGCATGCGAGCTCCCACGCGCCGCCTCGGCAGCCTGCCATAGAACAGGCGCTCGCGCAGCGACACCAGCGGATGTCAAGCACAGGTACTTGAGTTTTTTGATTAAATAGCTGTTTTACAGACAGTCAGTTTATCGAGATTTCACAAATCAGTTTGTAGTAAAGATTTTATGTAAAACTATTTTCATTTTTAGGAGATCTTCATTTCAACCTCGACAAGCGGCGTAGTCTGAACGAGAAACACCAACGGAACAACAGCTGTGTCAACTCGTCTGATTTCTACGGTTGCAATTACCCCATCGAGAAACATCGGTTTAGTTCTGGTGACCTAATCAGACCGCTCGTCGCCAGAGAACTTAACATTGACATCGATCAACGCGATAATCAAACTGACAATCTGTACAACTCTATCGACGGGCCCGGTTACAGTGACTATTCATCAGCGGACGCCAACACTAGCTTGAATTCGGAACATCGTGTTAATGATAGTCCTTCACGTAATCTCGAGGAAATGTATGCTAAAGTAAGCAAAAAACCTAAAGGAAGAACGGAAGACCCTACGCGACGGTCAAAGGAGTTCACCGGAGCCGATGGAGAGCCACAAACGTCCAAATATCGCAGTGATGATCCAGGGTATGAGACTATAGACCGCAAAAAATCTATGAATCATGGATATGAAACCATTGCCCATAAAGAGCGCAAGTCATCCCAAAACCAAGATCCGGGGTACGAAACAGTCAAAGATATAAACAAAGCAGGACCAAACTCGAATTTTTCAAACAATAACTTATTGAAACTAAATCATCTGGTGGTTGATAGCGGCCCCAACAGCATTGTAAGCAGTGACGCTGGGTATGAGCATATTTCTAAGACTGATAACAATGCCTCAGATTCCGATCCAAATTATGAAGTGTTGAGGAACCAGCCGCCCACACCGCCTTACGCAACAATCGCTCCAAACTACAAAGTACAGCCTACCTACTCTACAGTCAATAAAAAGCCGGGCAAGTACAATAATTGGCCTGCGAACAATAACGAAGAACCCACCTTAGAACCAAATTACGAGTCAATGCCGCATGATCCCCTCTACAACACAGGAAGCGAATCAGACCCCAATTATGAATCAGTTCGCCCCAAAGACCCTAACTATGAAAGTGTAAGTACACAGGATCCAAATTACGAGTCGTTGAGATGTAAAGATCCAAAATATGAGTCAGTTCGATCGAAGGACTCAAAGTATGATTCGGTACGTTCCAAAAAGGACCCGAATTACGAAAGCGTTAAATATTTTGAACTATCAAAGAAAGAACCTCCCTACGAGAAAGTTAATAACGAGGCATCAGGGAGCTCCAGCGTGGAGAGGTCGGACTCGGCCGCGGGCTATGAAAAAATTAATGTACCAAACAGAAGCGAGACGAAAAGCAGTATTAATAACGGAGGCGACGCCACCGTCAGTGATTACTTTCAAGTGTAAATGTGTAACAGAAGAATATTATATTTGACTTTGTTTGTGAACAATGAAACACCGGAGAATGAGCTACTAACATGGATATTTTATTAACAGTATTCACATAGGATTTTGAGATTGAGTGCTTTTTATTTATTTATTAAAATATTTTAGGGACTGTTTACAGCACCTCAACGTTAGATATAATAAGTAATATCTTCCTTAGGTATCTGTGATATATGTATGTTATAAAATTTTTGATTTTTGTTTTTATTTCCATAAGATTTTTATATGAGCATTGATAGACATTATGTTGTTCTGAAGACAAGAATATTTGTTACGAAATCTCCAATTTATTAGTGTGTTCATAAGTGTGATTATTTTTTACACTTTGATATTATGCTGATGAAAATGTATGCGTGTATTGTATATTGCATGTACAAAATGTAGATTGTACATATTTTTTTAATTTTAGGTAATTTATGACTAACTTTATTATGAACTCTTTTTTATCGAAAACGGATTGACTTAGCGTTGGTCATGGATGTAATTGAGTACTTCTCGTTTTACGTGAGTGAGCATGTAAACAGAGTGATAAACAAGGTCTCTGTTCCTAGAACAATAATGACTTAAAGTTCTTCGATACAAGCACAACACAAGTTATATTTTCAAATCTACACAACCTTGTAGCTTCTTCGTACTTTCATAATGATCAATTTGCAGAAAATGGAATTTATAAACCAATATTATTTCATACATTGTTTTCTACAAAAAAGAAAATGAAATGATATCCGGACACCTTGTTATCACTTGTTTAATAAAAAGAAGGTTATCAAGTAAATGGAGCCTGCATTTTAGCTTAAGACTGCCCTCTGAATTTGATTATATTATTAATTTTACTGAATGAAATTGGCAAATCTTAGAAAACACCTGTAGGTAAGTCATTACAACGGAAAATTATTTTATTAGTAACATAAGTTTAAAATATTTGGTTTTATGTTTTGTTGTTACTTTTGTTATTAACTTCCTGTTGTAATAAAATGTATTAGGTATCATTAACGTCCTTTGTGCATGTTAAAACATGGCAAACTGAAGACGAGACAAGTACCAATTTAATTTTAATTCCAACATACAATAATGGGTATTTTATGTAGTTTGTTTGCTAGGAAAAATAAGTACCTGAGAATATTATTTTACGACCATGCTCTGTCCAACGAAAATTATAATATAATTGTATGTGAATGCACCAAAGGTATGATTATTAAATATTTACATTTACGCATGGTACGGCTGGTACTTATGTCTTCATGAGATCATTTCTAACATGGGTGGCATTCAGATCGATTTGTAGATCATGATTCCTCTCCCTTTACTTTGGTGCATTCCAGAATTGTTTTAATATATTTAAATAACCCTGTGTGCCCAAATACGAGCTTTCCAAACAAAACGTTCCACTGTAGTAAATTTTACATTATTTTATATGCACTGTGGTATGACTCAATTTCACACTAAGTACATACTTTTATTACTAAAATGTACATTATATTTACATATTAAATCAGTATACTGCAATAGGTACAGTTAGTATATTAAAATAATATGTAATAGCGTTTTGTTTATGAAATTTCTTTACATTATTTATATAAATTTGTTACAGTGCTTAATGGACTTGTATTTAATTTAAGTGATGATAAAACACAATTTACAATGTAACTTCACGTATTAATTGACTGTAATATTATTGTACCTATAACTACTGACTAAAACTTGGATGTAATATAAATAATAAGTATGTATCTGTAATATTCAAACAAACTCGAAAACATTCCATTGTACCAATAGATCCAGTGACTAAACTACCTATATTTAATGGAATAAAGTATGCCATATAAGGAAAAGTTTTATTGAATCCTTTATAACCATTTTTACGCTCCAATAGAAGTTTGAAAGGCGTAAAATCACACGCATAGAGCACTGAAACTCCTTGGCTCGCCGATGCAGAATAATATATTCTGCTATCGTATGCTAACGCCACGAGTGAGTTTCAGCAGTTTACAAGTAGCCGCAAAAAGCAAAGCCAACCGCATAATTCTAGTCTGTGGTTCTAGTTGTCCGCGATCATACGATTATAAAAATCTTACTAGCTACTGACTAACTTTTTTTCCTACGCTAGTGGCTAAGGTGTAGATCAAAGACTACAATAGTATACTGGCTATTTTCGCAAAAAATTGGCCTATCAGTTATCAGTATGTTTACTTTTTTTGCGAAAATGCCAAGGTCCCATCTATCTGTACGGCTGTACCATAATAAATCAAAATTTCATCAGCGAGTTAGGCGTATCCAAGGAACTTGTACTACAACCTGGAATGAGCATTGTCAATTTGACACCAATATAAAAATAAACCTTTTGTTTATGAAGTTAAGTTCTATTATAGACAATCACTTGGTCAAAGAGAAATCCGGTCCGAGGGAGAAAGCGCTTGGAGAGCCCTGTGTCCCTTTCTAAAGTGTTGCCAGGGGGATTATTCCCGAATTTAGTAGGAATGGTAGGAAAAAATAATATTGTCGTGTCTTATTAAAAAAACATTAAATTTCGTTCTGATATATTTCTAATATTTTTAAATTATCTGTTAGAATGAGAACATTTTTTTAGCAATAATTTAGATACTGTATTGAAATGTAATTAAAAGAGAAAAGATTATTAGTAGAATATATAATTATATAAGTTAGACTGGTAACCCACCAGCCATATTTATTTGTTGTAAAACAATCAATTTCTTTATTCGGATGTAATAAAGATGGTTAAAAAGTGTGCGATTCAAAAGCTGTTCGGTTGCAAAAGCGAATCCTATACAGGATGCGGTGTTTCTTTCTTCAAGTAAGTATATTGCAATTCTTGAAGTAGGGTGCCCATAATGAACGAAATTATAAGATTATTTACATGCAGCATATAAATAGGAGGTAGTCTTCAACGTAAGCATAATAAACCTTTATATGTATCGTATACCGGTGTACCGAATACTTAAAAGACGTGATCATGAAATTTCACATTTCCCGAGGAACATTGTAGGGAAATGGTAAAAAAGTTTCAACTTCCCATATTAATCGCTGATTTAGGTGTGTTACTTCGTATATTTGAAATAAATTTAAAAAATATAATTTCAGACTGCCTGGAGAAGAATCAGGGAGAAAAAATGGCTTGATGTCATTCCAAGTCATTCAAATATCAAAAATTATTCCGTTATTTGCAGTCTTCATTTCAGGCCCCAGGATATAATAAAACATAGTTTAATGCGTTTTACTTTAATCCATCCTTAAAGCATAATTATTATTAACTTATGAAATCAAATTATTGGTTAATATATTATATCCTATTATATTAGTCTCAACCTACATTAAATTGGTTGGTCACCCTAATGAAAGGGACAGAGGGCTCTCGCGAAGCTATCTCCCTCGGACCGCGTATCGACAGCCTGTGCACATTCCAGGTTGTAGTAAAAGTTCCTTGGGCGAATCTAAAAAAAATTCAATTGCGATTCTCTGTGGAACGTGCACGCGTTGACTATGCCACTGCCACGCTTCTGTGCTGCCACCTATAGTACCAACGCTTCGCTGCGTTTAGGGAAACGTGCACGAAGTAGACAGACTGTGCCATCTAGCATTACACTTTCTAAACTTATAAGTAAAATAAACTTGACAATGACACATCTGTGCTTCGGAACGTGCAGGAGCTTTAAATAAGTGGTAGGTAGGTAAAATCATAAAAGGTGGCCAGAATATGTCAAAAGGCCAAAAACTTCGAGTCCGAGCATGTCTTAGAAGTAGAAGAAACAGATAGGTTAGGAATGATGGCAATAACTGACAAAATTGAAGCTCAAACGGAGATTGCTAATGTTTATGATGTTACAATAAGCGTTAAGAATTTTCTGAACACGATTTCACGTTATCGTGTTTATATTATTATTTATGTTTCATCATATCAGCCGAAAGATGTCCACTGTTAGACATAGGCCTCCCCTAAATGGGGGCGGTTCCCCATTTTATCTATGTTTACTGAAACAAAATTATTTGAGGTTATGTTACTTACAGATTTATTTGAAATGAATAACTGTATGTTATGTACTACTACAAACAAAACTTGGGTATTTTTACAATTAATAATATGTAAATGTTGTATACTTATGCACACATATTACATATTAAATTATACCTACAGGATCCTCTCGACAATTATATTTCCAATATTGATTTGTAAATAAGTAAGTCGTTGGTGTGCCTATGTAATATATATATATATATGTAAATATTACATAGGTACTTATCTTTTTTTATTGCATAACCATGGAAAATGAGTTCTGTATGTGGGAAAGTAATAAAATATTACACCATTTGACTTAACTTTTTTTCTATGAAGTGTTCGAGCATCCAGAAATGCAACGATACATTTTTTTTTCGCAATTAAATGTTAGTTTTTCACTCATATATTGTGATTATTTAAAACGTGAAGTCTTAGTTTCAATGTCAAGCATTGATTGCGTAAATGATTCGCATTTGCGCCACCAGGCAGCTGAGCTGCAGGCCTTCGTCGTGCATATTAGTCGATTATTCTAGAACATCACTACGGACATGTCGTCTGTCATGTTTGATGACAATTGACAATGACATTGACAAGTAGTGACCTGGAATTGGTCGATTTGGGCAACTGTTTCTAATTATTTACATGGATTAAAATTGGTTTATTCTGAAATCTGAAGTCGGAGAAACATCAAAAATGGCAAATTTCAACAACCCAAACGATTATTCGTGGCAGACGCAAAATAATAGCCAAAATTACTCCTTCAACGCTTCCAACACCTTTGCTGATCCAGCGCAAACGTTAGGTGAGCTACTTCTCTCAGGTTTATCTATTTTGTGACACACAATTTGAGACTATCTAATGATATTTCTGTTTTAGATTTCCAGACCTTTCCAACTGACCAACAAAACTACTCATTCGACCAGAATCAGGGCAATATGACTGCCAACAACAATCAATACTACAACTCAAACATATTCACGCCTGCTCCAGTGCCCGGGGATCCCGTCGCAGAACCAACCGACTTCGACGAGCCGCCGCTACTAGACGAACTTGAAATCTACCCAGACAGAATACTTGAAAAAACTTTAGCTGTCATGAATCCATTCCATGGTCAATCCAAAGCTGATGATGCAAACTTTCTTTTGAGAGATACAGATATTGCTGGTCCAATAGCATTTTGTTTAGCCCTAGCTGTTTGTCTGTTTCTTGCAGGCAACAAAGCTCACTTTGGATATGTTTATGGTTTATCAGTAATGTCAGTAATTTTGATGTACTGCTTACTATCTCTAATGAGTCGCTCAGAAGGAGTTTTTACTCTGTTAAGTGTTGCTAGTGTGCTGGGCTATTGCATGTTACCCATGGTTGTTTTAGCTGGGCTTGGTATATTCATCTCTCTCGAAGGATCAGTAGGATTAAGTTTGTCAGCCGTTGCTGTGATTTGGTCAGCTCTTTCTGCTAGCAGACTTTTTGTGACCATGTCTGGTGACTCAGAACAAAGACCCCTGATTGCGTACCCATGTGCCTTAGTAAATGGAGTCTTTGCTCTTTTAGTACTCTTTTGATTACAAATCTAATTGAGCAGATAAAAAAAATAATTTGTTAGTTTATTCAGCAAACAAACTGAACAAGCTAACACTGACAATTTCTGAGTTGGTTTGTGAGCTAAGGTTTCTTGTTAAGTAAATACAGGCAAATATCTTAAAAAAATATTCCATAAGTTCTGTAACAATGTTATGTATTATTTTACAGTGTAATATCAAACAATGATTATTTTTGGTTTTAAGTTGCAAAATAATGTTTTTTTTATATATATTAGAGCTTAACAACCTGTACATTATAACAAATAAAACTGTATTAAAATAAACCCCAAAGATGTTTTAATAAATAAACTATATATTTAACTAGGTATTACATTCTGTTGTATAATGTTGGTCTGTCACTGAAGAAGTTCTTGAGGACCATAACTTGTGCGAATGCTACACAAAAAATTGCTAGAGATTCGCCCATAGACCACCAGAATACTCGCTCGTTGAGGTCCTCTGCCCTCTTGCGGCCCTGAGCTTCCCTTAGCCTGTGGTGAGTTTGATGGTCAATGATTCTGTTGAGGGCTGAGTGAATTTCTTCTGCAGAAGTTTCCAGCTGAAATTAACATTTTTATTATTAGATTTAGCATTTTCTTTTACTCAGATGTATGGTATTTTGTCTATTTATTCAACATGTTATGCCAATTTGACAATCAAATTGCGAAAATTATGAAGCCAACTAGACCAGTTTCTAAAGCCACAATAATTTACAATCATACTGTTATAACTTAGAGATAAGAAATATCACAAGTTCTGTTGTTCAACTTTCTATTACTGGGTTTAACCATTGGCTGTAGTAAATTCTTATTAACATGTTTATATTTCCTTATCAGGAGTGGTGTAAAAATAATAAGTCATATTATACAGTTCTGATGGCCTTGATGAATAGGTCGACTTTCCATAATATGGAAATTTGCCTTGGTATGAATGACTAAATATTTTATACCATTTACTGACAGATCATGCTCTGGTGTTGTTCAGTAACACAAAAATTATATTATTGATTTATTAACCTGTGTCAGAACAGTTGCATGGTCTCCAACACCAGGCAATGGTTTCTCAGGACCCACATTAAGTTCCATATAGACAAGTTTGTGGGAGAAGGTACTAAATTCATTGCTAAAGCAAACTTTGTAGACACCTGAAACAAAAAAGTAAAAAAAAAAGTTTTAGTAACATTATGATGATGTTTTAGCATCTATTAGAAAAATACTATACTGATTAACAATCCTTTAGTTATTACATAAATTATTCAGTACCTGGATGACTGAGATTTGCTGGGTTTTTTTTGAAAGATGGGTAAAACAATGTTTTCTAGTAATGAAACGTAGCTAGATTGGTTTATAGACCCCGAAACCCCCTGCATACTAAATTTCATCAAAATTGTTGTAGCCATTTCTGAGATTTGATTATATCAATACATATATACAAAAATTACTAATTTAAAGGTATTAAGTAAATGTAAAAATAAGTATAAGTTATGTATATAAGTACACTTTCCACAGAAATGTAGCTTCATTAGTATTATCTCATTACAAGTAAACTATAATAATATGTATAAGTAACCTAAAGTAATTACTAAATAATAACTAGACTAATAAATAATAGCAAAATTATGTACAAATGTGTATAAAAACAAAATAAATCATTGGGCATAAAAAAAAAAGACAAAAGTGCCCAGAACACTGGCAGCATTGCCGCGTTGAATACCAATTCTTTGGCCGAAGAAAAGCCCTGCCCTCTGGTCACATGAACAGTTAACAAGTTGTTTGCTGATGTCCCAAAAGACTCAGTGAGCACTCGGACCCCATGGGACTAATGTTTCAACCCCAAACCGCTCAATATTATAACTCCCAATTTGAAAAAACTCCAAAGTTGTTATATTTGCGCCGTTCCAGATTTGCAGCAGCTGCACAGCCCACGTAATATTTGTTCATTACAAGTATACTTAATTATTATAAAAATAAATACCTGTTGTTTGTGCAGTAAACTGATGTGAATCATATTGCATTTTTTGTTGCTGGTAAATAATTTGTTTGTTGGGACCTTCTATCTTAACATCGACATCATATTGTCCGCCGGTGATTACCTAAAACATTTAGGCAGTAGTGTTGATATCTTTCAACAGGAAAATGATTGAACAAATGGAACTAATCCAAAGAGGTTAGGAAAAACTTTACTTTACAGTAAAATGTCACAGAACAATTATTTTACTACAGAACTATTTTTAAATAACTCTTTAGTGTTTGTAAATTACCTGATATTCTAATGCCGCTGAGGTATTCTTTTCTATTTCTTGATAAAAACATTCTACTGCACTATCAGGTAACTCGAAGGTAAGTTCAACGCTTTTAGAAAGTATGCCGTTGATCAATGTCATAAGTATTGTAACAAATATTGGTGTGAACATCTTGTTATGAATAATCTCCCAAATAGCGTAAGTACAAAAATAATTGGAATCGTATCGAAAAAATTCACAACTCGCATCGATTGACAACTGACATTTCACCACGTAATTGGTTGCGTTCCAAGAAATGCGTCTTGCGTCAGTCAGCGTACCATGCGTTCATGAAATTGAATTTCATTGTCGTTGGTTTGAGTTGCACAGACACACAATGTTATTCAATACAATTTTTAGTAGTGGTTAGTAAGTAAAAACTAAACGAAAACCTGTTAACAATATGTAATAAGCCAATAAACCAAAGGCATGGCAGCATCTCAACCAAAAGGCATATAGCAGCACCTCAAACACAACACAACACAACGACATTTGTCTCAAAAAGTAGTCCCGTCAAGAATATAATAATTGTGGCTTGGCTTGGCAGTTTGGCACTGTAACTACCGCGCTATATCAAAGAAAAGCGAGTGCGGCAAAGAACAATGGCCACTCGCTCGGCTACTCGTCTAACATGCTTGGACTAGTAAAATCTAACAAAACGTAACGTGATGAAACATAATATGTCGTTTCATTCGCCTATATAAATAATAACTGAGTACGGCCTTCAATATATTTTTAAAAGGTTGGAGAATTAAGAAACTATGCAATATATTTTTGAGGTAATGTTTACATATTATTAATCTGTAGCATTTGTGTTTTCTATTCTACTCTTGTAGGTAGATTGCACGCCAGATAAGTCTGCGCGTGGCTAATATCGGAACTAATCATGGTCTGCCACTTAGGGTGCATACTTATTTATTAATTTGAACATTATGACTGTGTACTTCAATCTTTTGTTTAGGTACTTGTCAAAAATAATCAAAAAATAAGGGCGTAATCGATCGACTTATGATAGTGTCAATTTTTTTATATAAAATCATTTAGTTTCTTATTTAAATCATGGCAAACAATTTACCACGAAGTAACATTAAATTCTGTTAGTGGCTAAGCTTAGTATAATAATTAACGTTAGTTTATACGGTTGACATTGCCTGGGATTTAATTACGATTAAGAAATGAAATCATTAGACTTTACTAGACTTTAGAAAAGGTATGGACATCTAGTAACGTTAGAAAACGGATGCGTTCGAAATTAGGTATTTTATACTGCGTTCTAATAAATAAAGTAGTGTTTTAAAAAAAAGATTATCTATATTTCCCCACCTTAAAGAAAAAAAAGGAAGGTATCCAATAATTACATTAACAATGCACTACATATTGGTGATAGTTTCATCTGGGTGCCAATTTCTGTTTTTTCCTAGTCCAAACTTTCCATTGTTCTTTAGGGACAAAACGAGCGAGTGAAGCGAGCCCTCAAGGAAAGCAAGTGGTACAAGCACATTCTCTATTTATGAGCTGAGGGGAAACGCAAACGACACGAGCCCATGACAAGAGGCTTCTCTTGACGAACATTTCTAGTCAGTCTGTCAACTGGTAATAACGCCACTTACTGCGCCCATAAACTGCTTACTCGGCACATTATTAATCACCGTACGCTTGCGTGCGCTGCCTTTTCACATTCAAAGCCCCCACCTGTTTCATAGGTTACAAGTGCTCCAAAATCGATTCCTCCGTAAAGTCACAAGAGCACTCTCATGGCGAGTATTCGTAAACCATCTTTCCAAGCGTTTGGAAGTTGGTGGTGTCATGCCTCGGAAATCACGATAAGCCGTTGGTCCTGCGCCAGATCTCTCTCAATTAATCCCTGTGTATCAGTGTTTGCGCATACACTAGTGCAATATAATATGTCCCGCACCGATCGCTAATCTCCGTTAAGATTGGCCGCTATGGCCGAAATCTTTCAGGAGGACTATCATTATTATCGCATTAGCCGCCATTCCTCCTGCATCAGTCGCTGTCGTCTCTCTGGATGACGTTATTACCCTGCTCCAAGAGAGCCGTAGACAATCTTTTTAAACCCCGAGCGCCCTTTCCGTTTTCGCTACCGAGGTCCGCCAAAGTCAAAGTCAAGTCAAAGTCAAAGCATTTATTTCAATTAAACCATTTACAGCCACTTTTGAATTGTCAAGGTCGGTCAGTCAAAGAGGTGAAGCTATTTGCACGTTCCAAAGCGTAGATCTCTATGGAGAAGAACGTACAAGAAACTCCATGGACACTCTTTTGAATCAATGAATGATTACAAAGTTGTGGTTACATTGTTCTTGTTGAAATTATTCATAGACATGTGAGAACGATGTAAAAAGACGTGCACGACAAAAGCAAAAAAGGAACA
The DNA here is from genome assembly GCA_947386135.1 of Melanchra persicariae. Classification (NCBI taxonomy): domain Eukaryota; kingdom Metazoa; phylum Arthropoda; class Insecta; order Lepidoptera; family Noctuidae; genus Melanchra; species Melanchra persicariae. The sequence goes on along the minus strand of OX376656.1, from coordinate 10,393,721 downwards.
ATTCAAAATACTAACAAATTAAAACAAACCGTGGCAGTTGAGAGATGACCAGTCCCAGCTAACGGAGCCAAATGATGAATGAAACACAAACTGCACCATCAGAGAGACTTGAGTGAGCATGACACTCCCAACAGCCAGGGCACATTAAAGTCTTACCCAAAAATGACAGTTTGACTTGAAGGTACACAGTACTCACACATGTGCCGTTAATGCATGAAATTATACAATGCAAAATTAGTTCGAGTCTATACAACGAAAAATCTATGTTCTTTCAATATTCAGCGGGTCTCACAACTGCTAAAAATAAAAATAAAAAATAATTAAATAACTAATTTGTGCGCCCTAGTGGCTGTGGAGCAGGACCAGCATTGAGCCAAGCATTTTTATCATCAATGTAATCCCCCAACTTATAATATGCTTGCCTGCATAGTGTGCGCTTAACACAAGATTTAAATTTTGTTTAATTTAATTCTAATAACGCGTGACGTTCCCGTCATTACCGCTTCGACACTTGCTCGAGCCAGTCCAAGCTGCTGAGCCAGTAGTTTTAAATTCGTCTTCGTCTTTATACTAAAAAAAATATATGATGTAGGTACATAACCATGTAGGTACCTAAACTTCCACCGAAAATTGGTTTGAACGAGATCTACTAAATAAACTCTTTTGCAAAAAAAACGGGCACTTTAGATTTTTTTCTCTACTTCAATGAAGAAGAACAAGAAATAGGTTTTGTTAATTTGACGATGTATTGGCATGTTTTTTGAAGCATCCTGGCATGATTCTTTACGTTCCAAATTTAAAATTTGAAAAGAAAAATAATGATTATTGTGGATTATTCTAAAATTGCTTTACTAATGGCGCGAATTGCTGAAACGATTTTTCTGAACTGATTACGATATTTTAAAACTTTTTGGATATTTTCTGCAAATTAAACAATTTAATCTTTCTTTTTACATTAAATACCACTTTTTGATATGAGTGATAAAGCGATAAGGACCGGTAAAATTATAGCCCTACTTGAAGAAGGTTGTTCGCAAACTTACGTGTCTCAGCGGCTAAATGTGAGTCGTTCAACTGTCCAGAGGACTTGGCAACGGTATCTAGAGACTGGTTCGGTCAAAAGAAGACCCGGTTCGGGAAGAAAACGATGCACAGAACCAAGAGATGACCGCTTTTTGGTGAGTCAGGCGTTGCGTAATCGTAAGGCGTCAAGTGTGGACCTGAAGAAGAGCCTTGAAGAAGTAAGAGGAGTAGAAGTTAGCTTGTGGACGGTCAGGAGGAGGCTTTTGGCTGCCAATATCAAGAGTTACCGCCCAGCTCGGGGCCCTAAATTACTCCGTGAGCACCGTGTTGCTCGACTTCAGTTTTCTCGGAACTGCGCTTCATGGACTCTGGAGGACTGGAATAAAGTATTGTTTTCTGATGAAGCTAGAATCTCTTTGTGTGGAGAGGACCGACGCCGGCGAGTGCTGCGAAGACCACGGGAACGCTATGCGGAAGTGTGTTTCGAAGAAATCACTCCTTATGGCGGAGGCTCCGTTATGGTTTGGGCAGCAATTAATTCGACGGAGCGTACGGAGTTAATTTTCATAGAAAATGGAACATTAAATGCACACCGGTACATAATGGAAGTCCTAATTCCATATGCACAACCCACATTGACTGCACTTGGGGAAGATTCCATTTTTATGGACGATAATTCTCGCCCGCACCGTTCTGGCGAGGTGGAAGCGTACATGCAAGAAGTTGGGATCCGTCGTTTAGATTGGCCAGCTCGAAGTCCTGACCTCAATCCAATTGAGCATGTGTGGGATGTTCTAAAAAGACGGGTAAGATCAGTGCAACCTGCTCCACAAAACATCAGGGAGCTAAAAAGAGTCATTGCAGAAGAGTGGGAACGTATTCCTCAAAACGTTATTAAAAACATCGTGGAAAGCATGCCCAGAAGGATTCAAACTGTGATTTTGGCAAGAGGAGGTCACACTCGTTATTAGGTTTTTACATTTGTAACTTTATTTAATTAAAAAAAGTAAAAAAAAAACTTGTCTTTATTGCCGACCACTTCTTATTGTTTGGGCGTGTACGTCGATTTTAAAGAATCCATCGTTTTTTTTTCTTTTAATTGCTCGAATTCACTTCACGCGCATTAATTTACACGATTATAAGTATACAGACTACGTCAAAGAAATAAATTTCATTTAATTAACTAAAATCGACCTTAGAACGTAAATTTCCTTAGGTGCCCGTTTTTTTTGCAAGAGTGTATATATAATATACTAAATAAATCGTAAACCGCAATTTACCTTTTACTTGCTGCTTGCTACGGAACCCTTCATGGGCGAGTCCGACTCGCACTTGGCCGCTTTTTCAAGAAAAAAATTGATTTTGCGTGAAGTCGAAACTAATTTTGCAGTGTTCAAATCGTTTAATCCACTCGGAAGTTTTACATCGTAAATTGAGTATCTACTAAAGCGAGAAACTTTGAAAAGTTTAATTTTGAGTTTTCCGCAAATATCTCAAAAGTCCACGGGCTCGCATGACGCATAGTGTAAAAAAGATTTGATTGCTCGCTGTACCACGACGAAGACCGTTATGGAGAAACTGCAACGAAAAATGCCTATTTGCATCAAACGACGTTTTTCAACACACTTGTCACGTTACAATATCAGTAACAAATTATTGCTCGCAGATTTTTTTCGATTTTCGACGTCGATTTTCGTGGGGGTTGGGCGGCTACCACCCTGATGATGATAATTAAAAATAATTGAATAGGCGGGGGTTGACCAGCGCACTTTTCCGCACTGGTGCAAAATACACTTCATTTCATGCCTAAAAGCAATAGGGTAGGAGTCAGTTTTCGAGTAGGTAAGTGAGTTGAAAACAATATTTTTGTAGTCTTACTTACAACTGCCTCAATATCTTATCCTTCAAGTGGAGGGTGAAGTTAAGAGCATAAAAATCAGGGTACGAATAACAGTAAAACAATTTTATTCAAAAATTCAAGACGATACAATTGGAAAATCAAATTTTCACTTTAAAAGTTCAACGATTCGCTTAACATTAAAGTAAAAAGCCATGATTCCAACAAACAAAAATACTGTGATAATAATGTCTTAAAAGTTACACTTATGTGCATAGGGACTAAAAATGGAGTCTATAAAATGCAGACAATACTTCAAATTAACTAGTGAGTGTTTAGAATGCAAGACCGGCGTCGGCGTATGTCGTGAAGATCTTCTCGATGGAGTTGGCGTACGCCGCTGTCCTCAGATCTAAGCCCAAGTCGAACTTCACGGCAGTCTTCATGATAGCCTGTGCAAAAACAGAAATAAGTTTATTAAAAGATCATGAGCAAACATACTCTCTGTTACCTAGGTAGGTACTTAGTGCAATTTTTCAGGGAAACGGACGGGACGAACTTTTAATCGGAAATATAGCGGTTTTTAAACTCTTTATATTTACTAGGTCTGGCCAGCAGCTTCCCTCGCGAAAAAGTAGGAAATTATCCGTACCTACTCCCTGAATAAAACTCCCAATATCCTTCTCTAAGGTCCAATTTGACTCTAAACCAAAATTCATTAAAATTGGATCAGTGGTTTAGGGTGCAACTACACCAATCGACCGATCATCGATCGACATCGATCAACGTTGGTAACATCATCGATTGGTGTGGTAACATCCTGAGGCGTGACAACGCGTAGACAAACAAACATACTGTCGCATTTATAACATTAGTAGGTATAATGTTGTATGGATTTTTGTTGATGCTTACCCTAGCCGACCTCTCCATGGTGTAGTCGAGACCGGAGTGCACGATGTCTTTCTCGGAGGCACCAGAGATCCTCTTCTGGAAGGACTCGGAGGGAGTGACTGGAATGCGACCTCCGACGCGCCCGAAACGCCTCTCTAGCGACTCTTGTACGGATTCTGAAAAAAAAGAAATACATACATGTTGATACACTTACAAAAATAGTTTTATTACGTAGGTAGGTACAAAACTCTTTGTTTACTCCAGTTGACGATAGTACTTGTTGGACGGTGGTCGAATTGTCAGTTGTCAAAAATAGTGATGCAGAATTCGGTGTGAGATCGAATGTCGTTATTTTTATTCCACGCTCAACCGTATGGAGGTTATTTTAGGAAACATCACGAGTCACCACATTTGTAGAAATTTAATGTTATCTTCGCCACAGTAAAACTTGAATGAAGTAGTACAATAGATTAAGGGAAACTGGCCTTCTATTCTCATAAAATAAACAGATAACGAGCCTGCAACGTTTGCGGTCGTACGTTTGCGCCGATACACTTGATTGTACAAATAATGTTATGTAATCGTAAGATATGAGGAAGGATAAACACCTATGGAATATGGAATAGATTTCTATAAAAGCGAAATTCGCGCCTAAATCATCGGTACACTCATTCTTTTTACCAAGCTGAAGTGCACCGGGTACCTAGTGTGGGTATGAACTTATCATAGGCACTGAAAGCACTCTACTACAGCTTTAGGGCCCAGTTTCCCTTCTACAGTATAGGATATGTATTGAACTTACCCAATAGGTGGTAGTTGGACTCGCGCTCATACTTAAAGGTAAGACGTCCGTAGGACACGTGGTTGAGGTTCTTGAGCCACTCGAAGAAGGAGACGGTGACACCACCAGCGTTGATGTACAGGTCAGGGATGACGAGGATGTTGCGGTCGATGAGGATCTTGTCGGCAGCCGGGGTGGTGGGCCCGTTGGCGGCTTCGGCGATGATCTGCAATGGAAGAAAAGTTTTTGGTGATGAGTTTGGTGTTTACTTATTAATGGGATATAGAATATGTTTATCGGAGGAATTTTGAATTTTTGATAGTTGTTTCAAACAAAAATTAACCGACTTCGTTTATGTCACGCATTTATTTGACGTTAGTTAAATCCGTCCTAGGCAGGTATTGATGAAGCGCAAAAACGGAATGCCACGTCATTGTTTTTTTTTTAAGACGGAAAATCACTAAATGTATCCTTCTGGTTTGGGAGGAGCGGAAGGGAGAGTCAGACTCTTACTGACTAAAACCCAGCCGTCCAAATGCCCTTTGCGTTCCAAAGCCGCGGTAACTCGAAAAATAAATTGGAAGGACACATACGTAAACATTAGGACTTTATTTATTGTGTATTTTAGTTCATTTTGTCTGGTGAGATTAGAAAATATGGAATTGGCAGTCTCATATTATGACCATAGCAAAAAAAAAGTTGAAAAAAATTAATAAAATTTTATTATTTACTTATTTATTCTTTCTTTCTTAAAAATAAATCTTACCAGAATAATGATTTATAACATTAGACTTATCAGTGTATGAGAGTACATCAGTACTTAATTTCATTGAATTCCCACGTTATGTAATTGGAATGATAACACTGAATCAGAATTTACAAGGTCTTGGACAAAGTACCTACACTATTTTGTTGTGTGATAGATAAGAAACAAGGTTGTTTGACAAGAGGTGTGTAAAAAGGCAAGTCCCAGATAATTGTATTGCATTTTTGTATGAAACTACTGTTTTTTCCACTTTTTCGAAGTACATAGGCTCCTAAACTACAGCTGGGTACCTAGGTACTTACGAAATGATTTAAAAGCCAGCTTCTTTTTCTCACAAGAAGGTGGCTTATGTCCCACCAGTGAGAACAGCTGATCATATTATGCTGTTTCCGGGTGCTCAAGAATTAATATTAGTAGCATTGTTACCTTAGCGTTAATCTTGTGCGCGTTCTCCTTGTGGATGACCTGCTCGACGGCGGCGGGCACGAGGATGTCGCACTTCTCGTACAGCATGTTCTCTCCCTCGTACGCCTTGGCTCCGGGGAAGCCCACGATGGTGCCGTTGTCGATTCTGTAGTCTTCCAGGGCCTAGAACAAAGCAGTTTCGATTGAGTACCTACTAATTTATTTATGAATTATATACCTAGTCTTTGAAGTTATTCATCCGGAACCGATAGATAGAACATATTTTCATGTTAGTACTTACATTTTTTTTTTATATAAAGATATGATTACTCAAAAACTATCTTAGACTAAATAACTCTAAAAAAGAAAGCTGAGAAAGTGACAATAACTGTAAATAATTATGGGCTTAGCAGTACAGAAGGCTAAGTGTAGAGTGAAGAATACCTACAGTGATGAAAAATGCTCAGCCTGTACGTGTGTCGTGTATCCGTCAAAGCAAAATCGTAATTTATATGTACCTATGCAAAATCAGCTTAAAACAACTAATCGAAGTACTTATACGAGCTGATTACAGTATCTATTAGTTACAACTCCACTTGTTAATCAATAAGCCAGCTGATTCACGCGTACAATATTAAGATAACGGGTCATAATGAAAACCCTCTTTTTGTAGATTTATTGCCATTTGATTAATTAATTTAATCATAATGATATGGCGACTTATTGTCATATCATAACAGTATTAATGTTTTTTTTTATTGATGGCCTTTGATGAACCACGATTTTATTGTTTCCATTTACGGGCCAAAGAAACTGCCTATTTTTAGAGTTCCGTACTAAAACGGTAGAAAGGAACCCTTAGGTGCGACTCCGTCTGTCTGTACGTCGGTCACAGCTGGATATCTCAAGAACTACTCAGTTTTAGATGACGTTTGCCCAACGATTGTAAGATAAGAAAGAAATAAAAACATTTTTGTTTGCAATATGAAATGAAATGAAAAAATCGAAGTGAGGCTACAAAGGCATGTGGGGTATTTTATGAAAGAGCGCTATTTGCATACTCTCAAACATTTTTTCTTTCTTTTTTAGGCCGCAAAGTTTCGACTTTCGACGAAAAATGTAAAAAAAATAGGGTCCGGGGGTGACACTATTTGTTTTACATTTTTCGTCCCTTATCTCCGAAGTTTGCATAGAGAAAAATTTGAAATTATTCTATGTGATAGAAGTTTATGTAAAGATTACAGGAAAAATAAAACGGTCATCATCATGATCGTACGGAACCCTCGGTGCGCAGTTGCGCACCCGCGGTGAGTCTCCGCTCTTGAACGGTTTTTTTTATTGATGTTCGCGTTAGTTCACTATCTGACCTGTCGGTAAGCAATCATGTGGTCGACGATAAAGCACGCTTGTCTAAAGACCTCCCAGGTTATAGTTATCAAGAAAAACCGACCAAAGCAAGTCTGTTTCGTTGTTACAACAATGTTGCTTTTTTTACATATTTACCTACTCTTTAGATCTGCAAGTGGATGAGGTGCATCGGTCATCCTTTTTGGCAAGTTTACTTAATTGTCAAATTGTGTGTTCTTAGTGGAAATTAAATATTCCCAGATTTGGTTGTCACTTTATTTCGAATAAGTAGGTACCTACCGAAAAAAAATCTGAATGTTTATCAGGACATGTAGATATGATATATCTGACATTTTAGTAGGTGTAACAAACAAATGAAAATCATTCGATGTCTCGTCATTTTACGCTGCTTTGATAGTGTGTTTTTTCTGGGAATAATAATAGAGATTCGGCGGTCGGCAAGGCGAGATATTTTAACACCTGTGACCTTGCTGATAATGACTACGATTTTTGTATCGCTCTGTGATTTTAATATTTAAGCCTTGATAGTACCTAGTTGGGTAGATAGGTGCCTGAGACATTTGCTACATGATATTATAAATTATCTATCAATAATATGTCGCAAATTTTAATGGTTAGTTTTGCACATAGTAGTTTATAAAACTGCCTTCTTGATCTAGGTAGGTAATGCTGAGCGTGGCGTTTTGGCTTTGATACTCGCTTGATGTTATGATCACTGAGACTCATCATTGCATAGGTAATAGCGACAATCGTTGTGTTCATTATTATAACTAGTTATGCGAAATTTAATTACAAAAACGTCACGGATTGATAACGTGACTGCAGGCTGTTTCACGCTCAATTGAGAGGCTAGTGATGGGTGTCGGAATCAATTAACATTACTTATGTTATGTCATAAAAACTGGTTAAGTGCGAGTAGGACTAGCAAACGTTGGGTTCCGTACCCCGATTTTTTTTGTCTAGTTATGTTTTGCGAGTTTTTTTTAGTTTTTGTTATCTGTTGTTATACCTCTGCATCAGTTTGATGCTTTGGTTACCTCATTGCACCAGAAGGAGGGTAATGTGTTGTAGGTATTATCTTTTGTATGATGGAGCCTCAGACCAACAAAAAAAGGTAGACGGCGCACTGCGAACATCAAAGATGAAGCCATCTTTTTATCTATGTGTGTCTCGAAGGGTTGCCATTTTTTATTTTTTTTCCCTCTAACTTGGGAAATAATATTTTATGGGTAAGCTAATATTGTGCAAGTCAGCACAAGTAAGATATTGTTGAGTATGGTATTGTAACTTAGTTTTTTAGAAAGATCTATACCTAAAAACAAATTTTAAACTACTACTACTACTAAACTAGTTAAGTTTTAAAAGGTTGTCGAAGCGTAACAAGCGTAAGTCATTATGTAAATTGTTTTAAAATAAAATAGGTAATTACATTTTAAATCAACTTTAATAAATTGAAAAAGACCACCATAACAAAATCACTGACTAAAGAAAAGTAGGTAATATCAAGATAAAACATAACAAACGAAACAATAACGTGTAAATGTTATGTTTAACATGCTTACAAAATAAATATTATTTATCATGAACAAATGAAGTCTTTTTCAACACATTTGCTCAAAAAAATGCATTTACGAAGACTGTATATATTATTCGAAAGTTAAATATGACGCACCACACAATGGAACGTGCTTAAAATAGGTACTCTCACATAAGTACATATTTTACCGCATACTCCGTTGAATAGCGCCGTACGTATCCTATACAGTTTTTTTTTTAATTTTCTTATAGGATTATAAATAAGTACGAGAATAAAATATTAAGCTGAATGATTGAACATACTTGGAAGCGCTTTTGCACAATACGTTTGTCTCAATTTAATACTAAAGAGAAAATGAGACGAAAGATGTAGTTTCATTTGCAAATTCGCGCTTTTTTCATACTACAAACGTCAAAGATTGTTGCGACTTTCTGACTATCTAAAAACTAAAAGTTTTTTTCATTACCTATTGTACTTTTTTCTCGCAAATGTGTTGAAAAACTTCAAATCTAAAATATTTTATATATTAAAAAAAAGAAAATAGGAATAAAACTCGAAGAAAAAAATCATAAATATTTGTTTAATCGAATGGGGAAATATTAAATCGTATTATGGCAATCCTCACACTTAATGTCACTGCTTTCGTTTGTTGACGTTTTTGTTCCAAGTAACCTAAAATTCATAGTTAATTTATAATAAAAACGATGTTATTTCAAGTACTTACAAGTGAAAAGTGATTCCGTGAGACTTTTTATGTGATTTGCTATTGTTTTTACAAATTTTTACTACACAGGAAGGCATAATTATATTTTTCTATTAATGTTTTCTAGACGACGGCTTGTGAAGTACTAAGAGCGATGAGCATGGTTTTAGTGTAGGTGTGTGGGTGAGCTTGTGTATTTACTTGAAGGAGCACGGTTTTGTGGCTTCACTTTTGATGTTCGCGGTGCTCTGTCTACCTTTTTTTGTTGGTCTGAGGATGGAGCGAAAAAAAAACGTGGAATCCAACACGTTTCTTATTTATTTTTAAGTACCTATTTCTATTTTTATTACCAAGGTACTCTTTGGATACGAAACCTTGGATTTGTTCGGCGAACCAATCCTGTCTATTGAGAGTTATGTAAGGTTTTCAGAATCCGGACAACAATAAGAAAACATGCATGAGAAATCTATTGCATGACTGACTAGTAGGTAAGTAGGTACCTACCTACTTAGTTACGCTATATTTTTTATTAGTAATAATAAGCTGGTAGGTACGTCACAGTTTTCATTGTCATTACATTTCCGCTGATTGTCGTTTGATTGCCTACAAAAATCAACATGTAATAATAGGGATTTCCAGTTTTTTGTCACACATAGTTTGGACTGCTGATTTTGGTAGGTAGGTAGGTACTGAATTTGCGAAGAGAAGATCGTAGGTACCTAACGACATGCTTAAGTACTTACCTACTAAAACTTCTACTTACTTAATAGAAAAATTGTTAGAATATGACCACTCTTTTTGGTAGGGACTTACAAAAGCAAAATTTTAAATCTATTGCCTATTGCTGACAGTTTCTGAAAAAGCGCTATTGTGGTTTGTTTTTGGAAAATAACAACGTTAAATAACATACCAACTTGACATGAGGTTCACAAGCAGAAAACAAGAATAAAACAAAAAAATTACAACCGAATTGAGAACCTACCTACTCCTTTTTTTGAAGTCGGTTAAAAAACCCGGAGATTCCTAAATTACATAGTCATGCTAGGAATTTTCTCCAATAAGAAATCCATGTGAATTTACCTTGGGGTCAATGCCGTCAGGGTTGTAGATGGAGCCGTCGTGCTCGATGATACCGATGCACGTGGCGCCCGCGCGCACGAGGTAGCGGCACGTGTGCAGGCCCACGTTACCGAAACCTTGCACGATGAACGTCTTGCCGCCCCAGCCGGGGGTTGTGCCTGGGGAAGGAAATTGGAAAGTAATATACATACATCGGTATTCATAAAATAAAGTTCTTCCGCGGCGTCGGTCTGTTTGTATGTACGCGATAAACTCAAAAACTACCGAACGGATTTCCATACGATTTTCATCAATGGACGGAGTGATTCATGAGGAAGATTTAGGTGTATAATTAATTAAGGTTTTGTACTAATTAGCTGAAGTATGATCATTTTTGTTGAAAATGTCGGAAAAAGTCACGCCAACTGGGAGCTTATTATGCTCTGCTACAGTGCTACCCGTGCAAAGCCGGGGCGGGTTGCTGGTAATATTGTAAAACCAGTCCATTGTCTCACTGCTAGGCAAAGGTGAGGCTCATAACAAGACATTTTTTTTTTCTTTCATGCTAAGGCATAGGTAAGTATGAGTTGGCAACAGATATCTACGTAGGTAGTATATTTTGTTTGTCAAATGCAACATATTTTTGTTTTGTTAATCTTAAGGTAATCAATCAATTTAAAAATAAACGTGACATAACACACCTACTGATAGGTACCTACCTACTGCACAGACGTAGATATGAATATCGGATACCTACAACTTTATCTGGTGAATTTAGTGACAGGAAGGAAACCATATTTCATATCGCGTGACAGTGGTAAAATTGGCAACCAATGAAGTTGATCAAGGTTTCCTTATAAATTGTGTTCACAGTGGAAAGCTGAAGTAGCTACCCTAATGATGATTTTCAAATATTCAATTGTTGTGTTAAAAACAAAACTGGCGTGTAGAATCGAAGTAAGATAGAGAGAGAGAGAGACAGGTTGTTACTATATAGATAAAAAAACATACATTTATTCTGATTAAGAGCATGAGACAGTTATGTATTCAGAATGCAATTAAAAACTAACAATAAAATGAACTAACATGAACATGACCCTGAAAATATATAAGTACCTACTTACATCTATATGTATGTAGGTAAGTACGTATTATTTTATATGTTGTGATGCGAGATAAAAAACCTAAAGATTTACAACCCCTGCTCTGTATCTATGTTTGCAGTTTGAGTACCTACAAACTAGAATTTATCTCAAACCGAGGAATGCTATTGTGTTTGCGTTGAAATTATTGTACCTATATTTGCTATGTGGGTAGAACGTCATTCTCGTCAGCGATTCACCGTGACGTTATAAGAGAAAGTTGGGTTTTATAATGAAAAGTGAAAATTATAATTGTGCTATTGATATTTTTTCTTTCTTATCTTAATTAATAAGTACGTACCATAAAAGCGAAAGTGACTTTGTTACGCTTTCACGCCTAAATCGTTAAATCGATTTTGAAGACTTTTGGTAGGTACAGTTCTCGTCAAATAACTTTGCCCCTCTGAAGTTGTGTCGAGTGGTTGCGTAGTAGTCAAAATTACGAACACACTGCAACTGCGCATGCGTAAGAGACATGGGGGCGGGGCGCGATTTTATGTCTCAGTCTTACGTTTACGTTCGATGCATGCTTGCATCCCGCTTGCTCCCGTGTACGTGACTGCACCTGCGCGATCTTTGCAAATGGCTAACTCCAGAGGGGCAAAGTTATTTGACGAGAACTGTAGGTATAATTAGACTTTATAATTATTTTTAAGCAAATCTATATTACTGCGACCAAAGCCTACTAACTATCCTCCCAAAGCGGGAATTTTAAACAGGGTAATATCATGAAACATTGATTTAAATATCAAGACAGACTATACCAAAAACTAGTTACCCGAGAATCAATCTATAAGTAGGTATCGTTCTAGAAAAATGATTAGTATGCGAGACCTATACCAGTCCTCTTAGAATATATCACTCGTCTTATTACAAACCTGCTTAATGAAATGTCAGAATTATCATGTGACCAATACGCTCGTAAAAATAAATGAAGTCAGCCTCGACTGTTACGCTAGGTTTATGTTATGCACTTAACGCCAGATTATGTCCCACATACATAATGAAAAGGGCTATAGTCTTTGACTTATAGTCTATGGAAATAGTTCATGATGTATCTTTACAGAGGAGGTCTGAGTTCTTGTTTCTGTCAGTGGTGCTATATGTAAAGCAATGCTAAATGTCGGGAAAAAGTATAAAGAAATTTTATCTGTCGATGGGTGTCCTTCGGTTGTTTATTGAGTTAAAAGTAGAGAGAAAAATTGTCAAATCTCTGTTTGTAATTTTTGACATGACTGTTTTATGCTTAGCTAGGTCCAACTGACAGGATTTTATCGAATTAAAAACTTAATAGTTTGTCGCTGAGATTCCTACGAAGAAATATTAGGGAAAAGGAATGATATTTTTTTTGGTACTTTCCCTCCACACTCTGCAACTCCTGAAAGCCAGTAGCAAGAGCGGCGACAACCAGAAAAGCGCCGAGTCAATGAAGTACGAGTATCGGAGGAACGATACTCGTACTTCATTGAACGGTTTTTTTTTCTTAGGTCTAGCCTGTAAGGATATTTGTATGTTTAGAGTAAATAAATAAATAATAACAACGACAACGACACGGTTGGCGCAGTGGTTGAGCAATTGGCTGCTGCGCTGCGTGTCGCGGGTTCGATTCCCGCACGGAACAAATATTTGTATGGCCTACAGATAGATGTTCCGGGTCTGGCTGTTTGTGTATGTGAGTTTGTATGTTTGTGAACGCACCCACGATACAGGAAAAAATCCTAGTGTGGGGCAATGTTTTTTTGAAAGAAAGAAAGAAAGAAATAATAACTGTCTCGACTAACTATGGTCGTTTATAATGCAGGCAGTGCAGGACCGGGCGTTATATCGATGCTTGAGATAGACCTATATCCAGCAGTGATGATTTTGATAATACTTTAAAACTCAGATTATATTCCACAAGGATTGGACAATACATAATAGTTTATGATTTGGCTAGTGCAGCACGAGCCACTGTGATAAACTGATGATAATGTCCAGAATGGATCGTCTGAGCGATGATAGTTTGTAGCTTACCGATCATGCTCATGTAGTTGGCCTCGTTGATGAAGTTCTCCAGACCGTGGAACACTCCCCTGCCGGTAGCGGACACACGACCGTGAATACCTCCCTGTTAACAACCATAAAGACGCCATTAAAGATTACATTTAGGTAGGTACATAGTAATATTAGCGCTGAATATAATAAATAAAAAGAAAATCCCAAGGGTAGGGTTAGGGTTTCGTTGTTCAAAAATTCAGTCGAATTTAAATATAAATATAATAAACTTTATTGCATTAAAGGTGTTGCAGTAGATACAATAAAGACAGTTGCACTTCACAAATGAACACTGGTATACAACATAAATGGTTGGGGTACTGTCCTCTTAGATAGGCTACATAATAGCCTGTAGTAAAGAGAAACAGTGCCATATCCCTCAAGAATGGAGAAATCAATTATTGCTTAGTGTTTAAAATAAATGATTTTAGTTTTAATAACATAAAGCAAAATGATAATAATAAAAAAAATAAAATATGGAATATGCCTGAAAGTATTAGAGTCTATATCAGATATGAGTAAGTGTGCTGTGTGGGTGAGTGTGATGGTGTGTTTGTTTTAAGTACATAAGAAGGAGAATACACAAGGCACATCCGAGGACATTTTCAATCCGAGGACCTTTTCGTACGTCCTCGGATTGAGCCGACAAATTCATCGTATTCTCCATTCCAATTGAGACCCTCCTCCTTTTTTGGAAGTGTTAAAAACAGGAAATGGCTTGATGGTCTCGCTAATATTATACCTAATGTAATGTTTTATGAATAGGTAAACTGCACAAAGGCAAACTTAATGCCTTATTTGCCTCTGTCCATTACAAATGAGATGAGTGATGTGTATTATGCCCACTGCACTTTGGATTTACAGTCATCCTTAGTGCAAAATATGATGATGGTAGGCTTCTTTTCACGAATTCATGGCTTAGTCTTGTTTAACTAAGTAGTATAGTAATCGGTGTAATCACTGATTCCGACTTTGTCTAATCAGTTATCCATCTGCAATAACTCCTTAAGCCAGTCGAGATTATGTACTTACAACAAATGTGACAACAATCTTCTTGGCCGCAGCAGTCTATATTCTGATTGAAAATAATTATCTTCGATTCTGATCGAAGTTTCGCTGATTCTGATTGAAATTGTCTGTGATATTTTGAAAAATCGATCGATTCAGAATTCTTACCTGGTTGATGGGCTTTCCAGTAACGCAAGCGTGTGCGTTGATGTCCTGGAAGCCGATGGTCTTGGCGTAGGTGTCAGCGATCCACGACATCTCGCGCTCGCCGGTACCCATGTCAGGGGCGGGTACATCCACACCGGGCCCTGAGAGGAGACAAAAGATTCAATCAGGTGAGTGAACACAAGACTCAGCATTGGAAGGCCTCCCACAAGGTGGACCGATGACCTGGTGAATGCCTCAGGAATCTGCTGGACGCGAGACGCACAGGACCGGTTGATATGGCGACAGTTGAGGGAGGCCTATGTCCAGCAGATGACGATAATGATAATGAGAGAACACCAAAACTAGCGAAGTTATGTAAAGATTCTGCCGTAACTGGTTTAGTGTTTATCACAGTTCTACAAAAACAAGGAGACAAAGCCAAAATAGTTCCAACTTTCTGACTCCTTGAAAATTGAATAGCATAATTATGTTTTTGGTTTTCTGAAAACACATAGTACGTAAATAAGTCTAGACGTGACACGGCTGTAATTAAATAACTGTTTTCTAGAAAATGTACCCTCAATGGCCTGTCTTTTTTCTTTATTAACCGAACAAACAATTTCAAGCAAGAAAAGGTAGTAGGCTAGCTACCTACCTACTGACTGTAATATTTTGTGTTATTGGGGAAATAATATAACGACGTCGTCATTATCATATTCTCAAGGTTACCTACTTATGTGAATTATTCTAGAACAAAACGTCACGTCGATGCCATGATGGTCGACGATGCCCAGATGTTACCGATGGAAAGTATTTTGATTACCGTTATCAAAATACCTAAGTAATACCTACCACATCTATGGAGTCAGTCGTGCAAAGAAAATTTCAATTAAAAGTCAACTACTAGTCCTACTACTAGGCACTTACGATTTACTACCTACTCGATTATGGCTTAAATTTTCTTATTCATTATCTGTAATTAGATTGGATTTTTATTATTCACTGGGTTTATCAACAGGTTTGAATCGGTTGCTAAGAAGTATTGCTCGAAGAAACGTATTATTCACTTATCGGTCTATCGATGTAATCCATCTGATAACCGGAATTGAAATTAAGTGTAGGTAGTAGGTTAGTAAATGAAATCTGCACATGAGCACTAAAATGTAGGTGAAAACATTGTTTTGTTACAAGGTTGTATTTTGGATATTTATGTTTTTCGAGAGTTTGCCTCAATTTATTGCTGATCGTGTTTATTTGCAATTTCCTCACGATGTCGACGCGTCATGTCTAAACATACTCACTCATATCTATAAAATCGCAATATTTCACTTCGTAAATTGTAGCTGGACGGTATCACGCGACAGTAGGTAATTTCCTTTGTCGGTTATCGACCTAGGTAAGTGGTCAGTTGACACTCAGTGAACTCGGCTATACAAGGTCGAAACGAGACGTTGCGATTTACATATAACATCGTCACTTTTGAGCAAATAGTTACTGCTAACTACAAAATAAACATGTCGATTGGAAAAACAAGTTTATGTTTTTATCCCTGTCTGTTACTAATAAGTAGGTAGGTAGGTTACTTACTTATGTCTGTACATTTTTATATGACCTACTAGCTGTCCCCCGCGGCTTCGCTCCCGTCAACTGGCTACCTACCTACCTACCCTACACCTACCCTACACCTACCCTACACCTACCCCACACCTACCCTACACCTACCCTACACCTACCCTACACCTACCCTACACCTACCCTACACCTACCCTACACCTACCCTACACCTACCCTACACCTACCCTACACCTACCCTACACCTACCCTACACCTACCCTACACCTACCCTACACCTACCCTACACCTACCCTACACCTACCCTACACCTACCCTACACCTACCCTACACCTACCCTACACCTACCCTACACCTACCCTACACCTACCCTACACCTACCCTACACCTACCCTACACCTACCCTACACCTACCCTACACCTACCCTACACCTACCCTACACCTACCCTACACCTACCCTACACCTACCCTACACCTACCCTACACCTACCCTACACCTACCCTACACCTACCCTACACCTACCCTACACCTACCCTACACCTACCCTACACCTACCCTACACCTACCCTACACCTACCCTACACCTACCCTACACCTACCCTACACCTACCCTACACCTACCCTACACCTACCCTACACCTACCCTACACCTACCCTAAATTTTCTAATTTTTTTTTTTTTTTTTTTTTTTTTCATAAGAACCTTCTCCTGACCATAACAAACACAACAAAAAAAGAATTATCGAAATCGGTTCAGCCGTTCACACGTGATGCCGTGACAACGCGAAACGGGTTTCATTTTTATATATATAGATTAATCAAAAAATACCTTTCAATGCCTCTCACGAAGGTACCTAAGTTGTTGTAACCTTTAGTGCTAAAGCCTTTAGTGTTTATTTACCAATTACATAAGATTTATTTTTTATTTGGGAATTTTCACATGTCGGGGCTGGAGCGGATAAGTTAAAACAACTAACGTGGGACGCATCGCTTTGTAATATTGAAATTTAAAAAAATGTTTCATTCAAAAGACAGTGAATAATTTTCGATTCTACAGCACTTGACCTACATAATTATACCTGCTTACTGGCACCTGTATACCTTTATCAATAAACTTACATTGTCAGTCAAACGTTATCGTTTCAATTTTCTTTTCAGTGGCTGTGTTAACTTGTTTACTACACCGTCCGATCAATCGTCAAAGGTAAGATGGATCAGCCGAATCGTTTATAATACACTATACGAACGAACGTCGACCAAATCATCGATTGTACGTCCAACGAGTTTCAATCTATTGGCGTGGTTACACCCTAAGGAATGCCAAAAAGCTCTTTCGGATGAAAAAAATTACGATAATGCATAAAACTATGTGCAAACATACCAATAAAGCCCTTCTTGGCGAGCTCGAGGGTGAAACGACGGGTGATCTTCTCCAGCTCATGCTCGGAGTACTCCTTGGGGTTTATCTTAATTCCGGCCTTGGCGCCACCGAATGGCACATCGACACACGCGCACTTGAATGTCATCAAGGCGGAAAGAGCCTTGACTTCGTCCCTGGACACATCCGTTGAGAATCTGATACCTGTGGAAGGAAAAAAGAACATCAATTAAAATACCAAGCGTTAGAGAAAATCACCTGCTAGAAATTTAAGTTGTATAGAGTAAAAATTAATCACGAATTTTTTTTGGGATACTTTGATTAAATGATACCGAGCATGTACTGACACGAAATTCATGCATTGATTTTTAACACCTTATATAATATTGTTAAGACTGGTTTCTGTCTTGCCATGAGGAATCATGCTATGGCTTTACTGGATTGTGCAGGACAGAGGCAGTCGCACCTTGTAATATCCACTCCGGCCCAACATGTGAAAATTCCCTAATATAAAGTAAATCTTATGTATATGTAAATAAACATTAAATTCGCGATTAATTCGCGACACACCGGTGTGTTGCCGGGGCCGGACAGGATATACTGGCATACATTTTGTACCCGGTAAGGCCTAGCGCGCACTGCCTTGCGTTTTTTAAACGCACAATCTGTGAAGTATGGAGTGCCATAGAAGTGCGCGCACTGCGGTGAAAAAAAGGCATGCGGTGGAGTCACCGTTGTCCTCTCGCTGCAAATTTGCGGTGAATCTACCGCAAATATTTTTGTATCCTATAGAGATCTATGAAGCGCCGCGCACTGCGGTGAAATAAACGCAGTGATGCCTACTTCATAGCTAGATCTGGCTATTTTTCGGTGTCAGGCGCTACTATTTAATAAAACTTGTAGCCAAATTTTTTAGCTACATTTCTAGAAACTTTTTAAATGACATTGAATGTTTTTGAAAAGTGATAAATGTTGCTATACTTAATTGCGTTTTGCCAAAATAAATACTTAAGAAAATGGGTACCTACCTATTGTAGGAAAATACTCCAACTCAAAGATCAATAATGAACCTCAGCCATCGACATCTTCCTCTTCAGTTACATTAATTGATTAACGGCATTGTTATTATTAGATTAATTTTAATTACCTGCTACGTTTATCTTAAAAATAATTGTAAGTACCTACTGATTTTTTTACTTCTGTGTTTGACTTAATATATTATTATGCAAAACGTGATTATAATTTGACCACATATTGTTACCTCCCTTTCTACTATGTAGTAAGTACTAAGTAGCGATCAGCTACTTTTAGCAACTTTTTTGGGTCAAAAAATTTGGCTATTTAGCAATTTTTTACAAACTGTCTAGCTACTGACTAAAGGTAGCAGTTGGCGCAAACTGTCTAACTACTGACTAAAGGTAGCAGTTGGCAACATTGGCACTGAGACACACTCGGTTTTTTTTTTTTTTTTTATAAAACGTTGCCCCACACTAGGAATTTCTCCTGTATCGTGGGTGCGTTTACAAACATACAAAGTGACATACACAAACAGCCAGACCCGGAACAACTATCTGTAGGCCATACAAATATTTGTTCCGTGCGGGAATCGAACCCGCGACACGCAGCGCAGCAGCCGATCGCTCAACAACACACAGACCAAATAGGTTGTGCAGTTCTGCTGCTGTTGGTACGTGGCACAGATACCTATGTCGTTACCTGGTGTTTCACCGGTGCAAATATTGACATTGAACTTTCAATTAATGCAATCGGAGTCAGACCAGCAATATGGAAGAAACATGTACCTGAATATTCGGACAGAGTATTCAAGACAAGGATATGGGAGGAAGTTTATGATATTGTTATTTATAATTGGAGCGACTTAACTTTATCAGAAAGAAAACCATGAGTAGGTATGTTTAACAATTCGTTTTTAATTTCTTAGGTTAAAATCTTTTATAATAACAATAGGTATTCGAGCTATAATCTAAAATATAAAAATCTTGTGTTACGGTGTTTGTGTTCGTACCTACTCTTTCGAAACGGCTCGTCCGATTTTTATGAAATGATGTGTGTTTGGTAGGTATGAGAATAGTTCGTAAAGTCACGGTAAAAATATCTACAGTAGGTACCTATTCTATCTTCATACAAACGGTCGGAACGCGAGTCATACCTACAGTTCGCGTCAAATAACTGTGCCCCTCTGAAGTTAGCCATTTGCAAAGATCGCGCAGGTGCATTCACGTAGACGGGAGCAAGTGGGACGCAAGCATGCATCAAACGTAAACGAGCGACTGAGACATAAAATCGCGCCGCCATAATCCCCACCCCACGCATGCACAGTTGTAGTTTGTTCGTAATTTTGACTACTACCAAAGACTACAATAGTATACTGACTACTACGCAGCCACTCGTAGCCAACCTCAGAGGGGCACAGTTATTTGACGCGAACTGAACGCGCCTCGAGTTCAGGGTGAACTCAGGACACAACCAGTTGCGAATGCGCCGCAGTGGCGAACGAACGGTGTGATGATTTTGTAAGCAGTAAGCGTGCGACTTGTGATTATGTTATTGAAATAAGTACTTACCTACAAGTTCTTACTTAATATGACAAAGATAAATTATAGATAATGTGCTTTTTTGGTTGCTTGAATTCTTCAATAACGCACCCGGAATAACATTTTAGATTGCCTCTAAACTCCTTTAATAGGTAGGTATTTCGCTTTTTTCACCGAGTGAAATACTTGGATTAATAAATAAATAAGCAGAACGGGTGAAAAAAGTGACACGAGTAAACTACCTACCTAAGTACCCGCTCGGGTTAAAAAGAACTATTAAGTACTTAGGTAGTTTCCTAGGCTAGGCTATGATCTACTTACTTGTGTACTCAGCTACTTACATATATTATTGAATTAGACGAAATATCATTGTGAAATGATTACCTATGAGACTAATAAAAATGGTAGGTAAGTACCTACCTAGTAAGATTTTGTAGTAGGTAGATAGAGGTTTTGATTGCTGTAGGTAGCGATGAGATGGTTGGTTTGCAGCGTTTCGACATATTACTGTGGTAAAGTATAAGTACATATTTCATACCGCGCTAGCATACATGCGGGCGAAGCCGCGGGCGGCAGTTAGTGTAGATATAATCAAGGTTAACCTAACTTAAAGTACCTAAACAAAATAATTAGGTGTATTAGTGTGTATCAGTTTATTTGTACTTAACTGTTTTTTTTTGTTTTACTCAGATTTGAGATAGGTATGTATAAAGTAATGTTAGAGACGAATCTATGTATTTTTTTACCTTTTGTTAGGTAATCTTTATTTAAACTACAAGCTGCTTCGGCTTCGCCTGTATGTGTGTTCTTAGCGGTGTGAAATAACAACCTACTAAACTTTACGACCTATTCTCATACCTATCAAATACACATAAAAAGAACCTCATTCTTTTTATGAAGTCGGTTAAAATATAATATAAATCGATCGAGCCGTTTCGGAGGAGTATGAACACAAACACCGATTACATTTAACCACAACCTATTTAAATTTTATCATACTGCCATGCAACTGAACCTCTTGCTGAATTAAAATAGTTGGCAAAATAATCCCTATTTTGAATGTTGTTCATTAGATCGCGTAGATGTAGCTCGCAGGCTCCTTAACTGAGTCCCATAAAGTTTATCACGAAATCTGATCCCATCGTGTTTGCGTACGTAATTATGCAATACGCAGCAGGCTTTTATACCTAATTCGTTCACAAAAACTGATTTTCACGTCTAGGGCTCGGTGTAGGTAATATTCGCCATTTATTGGTCAGAATCCCAAATGTACATTCCACGACATTTCATCTTGCTCGTGTGAGTCTATAATTGAAAACTTTTTGTGTTTCTGATAAATTTCGCCGTGGATAAGGCCGTATAATATGCTCAAAGAGAGCGAAGGCTTCATCGCCTACAAATACATGGCATCTCTTTGTCTTCGCTATCGTTAGGCAATTTAGTATAAATGGATGATTTTTCCACATATTTTTCAAACTATTTGGATTTAAAAACCAAACAGCTGAACGGATTTTGATAAAATTTCAATTGTATTAATCGAAAAGTAGGATATCCTTCCACATCAAACAATATTTTTTTAAATCGGATCATATATTATGACGGAGATATGAGGTAACAAACACAAAAAAAACACGCCCGAAATGAGAACCTCCTTTTTTGAAGTCGGTTAAAAACGTGCGTTTGTTTCACCGCAGTGCGCGGCCCCGTGAATGCGTTTATTCTACCGCACGGTAGAAAAAACGCAACGCGTTCCACCGCAAGGCAGTGCGCGCAAGGCCTAAGACTGGAAACGATCCACAATATAGTTCGAAAATGGGAAAGCAGATTGATAGATTGCAAAATTTGACAGAAAGTAAGTATCGTCTATCGTCCGGGTGGAACCAATTGGTTCCCAAGTAAACCGCGAATTGATTTAAACTTTAATTCTATATTAACAGTTTATTTTCATTTTCATTAAATTGGTACCCCAGGACGTTAGATAAAGCTATTTGCTAAGCTATTTAAATGTAAACTAAGTGTGCACTGAAAAGCGAAACTAAATGAAACTCATTGTTTCAATTCATCAACTGCACTTTTTCACACAACATTACACAGGGCTCGGTAGTAACATGTGCTTATTACCATAAACGTGTTTGTTAACAACACCGAGTTGATTGTTTTTAATGGTTCATTAAAAATACTGCCCCAATTAATTAATTCGAGGAAGTGGCAGTTAGATGTTGCTATCTTCGTAAACGTCAGACTTGCGATCAATATAGTAAATACTTGCTCCATGAACTCACTCTTTTATTTATTTTTATCTACCGACTTGTTTTCTCTATTTCGAAGTGGTTAGATAGAATGTATTTAGATAATGTTGTCTATCGCAGAGTTATCTACGACGTAATATTATCTACGTATACGATTGTTTTTGACTGATAATTTGATAAATCGATATTAAATGATTGCTTAGTTGGAACTACTTCGCGGATAACTAAGCCACTGAGTTATAAGTACGGTTATTTAATTAGTAAGCAAGCTAGTGCTTGCGAACGCTCACGCTTCCCAAAGCTAGTGCTTTTGCAATCGTCTTCGTCCGCGCGAAAGTATAAAATTATCTGGTGGACATGTACGGGCGTAAATAGCAGGTATTCTATGTCCTCATACTGGTCTACTCGGGTGCCAGGTTTCGTCCAAATCTTTGGTTGAGGCGTTATGGATAACAAACATCAAAATAGATATACAACTTCCATATTTATTTATATAAGTAGGATATTTGTATCTAATGTTTTGTTTAATTCAAACGAAGCGTTAAATAGTTCACAAGATTTCAAATATTAATACATCATGTGAACTGACGTGTCATCTCAAGTAAGATTTATGTGTTTACCTGATCTTGCAATAAAATCAATTTTGATGAATGTTTACTTCACACTAAACGGGGTTATCCGCAGCGAGTGCTATGATAAGGGCAAAAGAGCTATCTCGACATTTATACATAGTATGATGAAATGTTTTTGTTTCTTTTATGTCACTGGTGACATCGCACCTGATTACAGAATACCTACTCAATCTTAATTCCTCATTTATATTAAGAACGAAGAAGCAATACATATTCTGACTGTATTTCATCATTCATTAATCATTAGTAACTAACTTTTGCCCGCAGCTCCGCCCGCGTGTATTTCGGTTATCGCGTAAAAACCTATGTCCTTTTCCCTATCCCAGGCAATACATCTGCCAAATTTCATGACGATCCGTTCAACCGTTTTAGCTTGAAAGCGTAAACAGACAGAGTTACTTTCGCATTTATAATATTTGTAGGGATAATATGCCTTGTACTTACGTATAGGTACTTATATAATTTCAAAGAAGGGGAAACTCAGTTTTACTGAAAATTCTGAAGTGCCTGTACCACGTGTTGCGATTCTTGGCTTTTACCACCCACCTTAAAAACCAAGAATCGGTCGTAAAATGTAAAATTTAAACTTCATATTAAGTAGTTTGGCACGATTTTTTCTTTTGGAGACGCGGAAGGAAAACGAGCTAATATTCAAATTCGAATGATTAAAATAATATACAATAATAGGTCACAGACTTTTATCCTCCTCCTTCTCATTATTTGTTTTTCGTTAAAACAAATAAACAAAGGGACATTACTTTTTTTTTGTTTAATATTGTAGCTTACGAAGATTTGTGTTATTGTTACATTTAATTTGCATTGCTATAAACATAATTATCCTACTAGTCTACTCAAGACCGATTAGGGACATTCCTTTACTAATAGCACAATCTTTCGTAGTTCGGTAATAAATTGCTGTAGGAAATAACCCACGGCTAATTTAGAGGCACGACTCCTGTAAACTTCAGTTACGTAACAACATATTATATAGCTGTGTCCTAAAATAAGTGTATCTATACGTATACGAATAGACAAGCACCATGAAAATAAGCATAGGTAAGTTATAAAAAATCTATTAATATTATAGGGAATTTATGTGACAAAATGAAGAGCTGTTTTGCACGGCATATTTCTGCTTTGTTATTAATAGCTCGACCGAACTATAATAAGTGACTGAAATAAACCAATGGGCCTTGTTCGAGACACATTTCAGCTATTTTCTGCGCTAAAGTAAAGATAAATATTTTATGTTACGAGTAGGTACTATGAAATTAATAACTCATAACTAATTGCTAATTTCATGTCTAGTCCCGATACCTACTTGACTGATTCGTAATTTTAGATTATCTTCTCGTTATCATCTTAATTAACTAATTAGTTTTGTTCGTACCTAGTAGGTAACCTATGTACCTACGTAGACAGGTACTTACAGCCATATTCATAAAAACGTTATAACCATTACTCAGCTAAAATACTAATAGGCAGATTTTTATTCAACATTTCCTATGGAGAATTTGAATATAGAATCTCATTTTGTAACAGCCGTTTTCATAAAAACTTTATAACCAATACCTAGGTAGGTACATAAATATCTAAAGTCTATATAATAAGTAAAGTGATAGGCAGATTCTTTAGTCAACATTTCGTAAGGAGAATTTTAATTTAGAACCTTTAATTAAGTACCTAATGGTTAAAAAGTTTTTATGAATAAGCCTGCTAGAAAATAGAGTGGGAGTTTTGAGATTTTTTTTGTTTGTGTTAGGTATTGGTAAGGGTATTGGTATAAATATCATTACCTAATACCTACAAACAAAAAAACCCGTGTAGGTATACTGATGCTGATCATGTAATTTTTTTGACATAAGTACCTAGTTGATTTCCAAGTTCCGGTCAGAAGTTAATTATGCTTTAATAGGTAGGTACCTATGTAAGTAGAAAACTTGCGTATTCCATCAAGAAAAACTTTTGAATAAGCTTACAATAAAATGTCGCATGGCAACAAAGTTTTTTCCTAGTTCTCGGTGCCATTTTTGCAGTTCAATAGTCGCGTGCTAAATAAATGTCATTCACTGGCACTGAATATAGCATCCATCGAAAGTATAATGAGTAGGTACAGTTTCATTGAGCTGTTCTGATTGAAAATTGTTTGTTGATCGAAGACTGCAAGCACAGATTTATGCCGACACTAATAAGCAATTGTTTACGTTCTTTGTAGAACTATAAATCTAAGCTCCTAAGGTGATAAGCAGCGCATTATCATGCGAAAACCTTGTCTATGACAAGTCATCATCTTATAAAAGAGTTGCATTCGTCTTGGACTTTCGCTTTCCAGAAGCTAATTCCTTTGGTAAACAAGAGCTGCATACCCACAGTCAAGTAGGGGGCACGGCATGGGCACAGTATTACCACATAGAATAAGTAAATACTTAGCAAAACGTGACTCCTTAATCAAGTTGTTGTCAAGTCGTGTGCTTTTCTAATTATCCCCAATAGGCTAATAATATACGAGTACGCCCCTACATATTATGCCCACAGCCCAGGTGTCGACTATGAAAATGAAAACAAGTCTTGTTTAATTTTAGCAGTTGCGCAACACAAAATGACGCGAAAATCTGCGTCACGACCACGCCTCCCGTTGCCAACCTGCTGAGAACCTCAGAATGTTTTATCTTGTTATGTGTCTAATCTCACTACCTACACGAAAGCCTGTGACAAGAGTCACGTAACACGTGATGTATCGCGTTCTTAATCGACTTCGGTGATTTTAACAGCACGATAAAGCTGTTGCTAGCCGACACTTGGAGGTGTGTTTTTTAGAAATGGAACACACCTCCAACGGAACGAAATCTATTGCCCCCCTGTGGTACTCATCTTATCGGGGGCTCGATTCTGCTATTGCAATCGTGTCTCAATGACCGGTCAGTGATCGAATATTTGACAACTTTGACACGATTGCAATAGCAGAATCGACCCCCAGGGGGTCGATTCTGCTATTGCAATCGTGTCTCAATGACCGGTCAATGATCGATTTTTGACGTATAACGTCAAACTTTTGACACATTTCCCATACAAAAACTGTCAAAGTTGTCAAATATTCGATCACTGACCGGTCATTGAGACACGATTGCAATAGCAGAATCGAGCCCCTGGTCTATCTTCATTTGTTTGAGTGTACCTACGTTCCTTAAAGTTTGTATTCTTCAATGTTTTCGACAAATGGCATAATATTTACCTACTGGTGATAAAATTAAATTAGTTCTTACATCTGTTTTTGTAGCCATAAAAGCAATTTCGTTAAGCTAATTTGCTGGAGTAGGTACACCTCTTTTATCGCCGTAGATATGTAAGTACTTAGATTGTTAAAGATACGGAGTTTCTAATTCCGAAATGGATTAAAATATTATAAAAACTATATTAAAAAATTCAATTCATGCTTTCTTTCATTTACATTTTGCTAATGATGATGAATAATGGCTGATGATTTGATTGTGGCATTAGTGGACCAATTTGATTTTCAATAGCTTAAATGGTTTTTTTTTTTAGGAATGACCACTGGCAGGTTAACACGGGTGGGGCTATTAACAATCCTGTGGTGGCCTCAAATGAATTTAAGGCCAGGCATGCTCCGGTTTTTATATTTCTGTGGAATTATCCTATTCATATCTAGGCACATTGTATTTGACCTTCTTGGAAAGCGTATTTACTCAGCGTTTATTTACCATTGTTTGCCATTGCACTAGAATGATCTTCCTTCCACTTTTTACTTCCGTTCTTTATTGATACTTACCACAATAGCGTGCATGGCAAATACGTAAGTAAAAAGTTCTAGCGAATATAATATAATTTGTAATATATATTTTTTAAATATAACAAACCGATGGCGCTATGTTTGGCTTTGGATAGCCAAAGGCAAACAGCGCCGAATTGTGACAAAGGTGAAGAGTCCAGAGCAAATTTAAGAGGGATTTAAATGAACTAAACTTTTGTTAGTCTAGAAATTTCCAAGTTGTGTACGTCTGTCTGTCTGGGTCGACTTTAGGCTATTGAAAATTCTTTATGGAAGAGGAATCGATCGTCGTTCAGGAACAGGCATTAATGGGCTGCTAATGGATTAATTGCAGTATCCAGACATTAATAGCAACAGGGCAGGTAATAGGAAACAGTGGCTGCCCGCCTGAACTCTGTAAATTATATTTTAGAGTTCATAAAATTGTAATCAATGAGCACACGTGGAAGTTTAACGAACAAACAATAAAAATATCCTGTCATTGGCGAGTTGCGGTAATTATTCCAAAAAATCACCAAAAATACTTAAAATATGTAAATAAATGATGGATTAATATAGGCAATGTGATGGCAACTTCACGTTTAGTAACTTTTTCTTCTTCAATCTTTTTTGTAGCTTATATGGTGGTGTACCTACTTAATTAAGATTACTTATTCTATTCTAATAACGTGTGGTGAATCCGCCGTTCTTTTATTAAGTAATTTCCTTGTACCTACTACCGTTAGAAACTATAAGCTAATCGGTGGTTCTCTTGAAAATCGTTTTAATATGAATTCTTAGTGTATAAAAATATTAAAAGAGCCATTCTTAGAAATAATTACTTACTGAACAGATCATTGGGTGGGTCAACAATATTGAGATCAATGGAAGGCACCAAGGTCGATTTGGCTCGTGCGTCATAGTCCAAGACAACATCATAAAAAGATGTCGGCGGCTGACATAACGAGGCAGGACTATTACTAGCTAAGGAAGGTTCTAGAATGGGGTACAATGACCTGATGAAGCCAAGACGGGACGGGTAGTGTAGAAAAACTGACCGAGGTAGGCGAAACGCCGAGAAGAATTTAGTTAATGGAAGGAGGGCCGAGGGGGTCAACGTAGGAGGTCTACACTTTTTGTAAACTGAGTTAGAATGAGGAAGATTCGTCTAAACACCGGTAATACAGCGCTTACAGGAGGTAACTAGTTGAAGTGCATTGTTAACACATTCATGAGACTTGACAACTAAGATCGCAGTGCTTATCTTGGTCCCGTTTATCTTGTTATGTTTCCGGTTACCGGTCTGATTAACATACCTACTTTGTAACATATCGTATCACCTGTTTTATCTGAAGGGACACGTTGAGGCGTACACCCCCACATTACGTCAGATTTTCGTCTTAAGTAATAGGGAGCGCAACTGGCTGCCGAGAACAAAAACATGGACTCCGAGCCCTACCTGGTCATTCATAATGAGTAAGAATTAAACAGTAGAAGCAAAAAAGGTGAGTTTATCATGGGTTCTTGATAGGGCGTCAGTTTTTGTAACGTATTTAACATCTGGTAGCCGGCTAACTGTTTGGTTCCTGTTGCAAACAAAGGAGACCCTTGAAAACAGGTTACGGACCATTATAGTGCTTCAACCGAACAGCTGTGTTTTTATTCGGGACGAAATAGGGAGAGGGTGCAATTTTATATTTCACTGAAAAGTGCAGTATTTAATGCAGTTGTTATGTAATGGGCCAATGACAAATGATGATGATGAATGTTACTGCTCAATGTAGTGTTGCATTATGCTACAAAATAATTATGTTACATTTAGCATATTATGTATATGGTGCCGTTTTGTGTTGATAAGTCGCTATTCGGTAGGTATGTCTGGTATTATTATTTTTTGGCCATAAGTATCCTGTCTAGTAGAGCTGTCTAGCAGTCGTGATAATAATTTTGAACAGAGAGTAGGTCAATATTAATCGAAAGGTCAAGTTAAGCTACATCTACTTCAGCAAACAAAAGTATTTCTGCCAGTTAACCTTTGCGCAAAACCTTTCATTTTTTTTTTCAAAATCCTATGGTTTGTTAGAATTTTGCCGAAGTATTTTTTTGACAACATTGTTGCAAGCCGCATGTAGCTTTTCCTTATAACATCGGTTAGGTACAATGAATTACGTAACGCCGATATTTTGCATATTATGCATAATTATGTACCTATTCAATGATATTTTCTTCAAACGTATGCTCAATGGAATTTATTGTTGTTAGTGCAACTATAGAATAAACTTTAACAACAAATAAGCGAGTTGAGTTCCGCCTCGGGTAGACGTAAAAATTATCCGGAAAAATAGATAACATAAGCAAATTTTGGTACAATATCGTCACCTGTCGATTACAGCTGCCTAATAATACCTACTACATATTTAAACATGGACGTATTCACAATATCGTATTTTAATAGAAAAAACACACTCCCCTCGTCCATAGGGTGTTCATTTATCGCTAGCTCAAAAGTAATAATAGGAAAGAACAACTTATTTTTAGGTTAAAAGCGGCTCGAGGGGCTAAATCAAATCGCACACACAATCAACGTGAATGGCATAATTCAGCTAGGTTAATTCAATATGTGACCAGCAAATCAGGTTATAGTTTTCTTTCCTAGGACTACTTACCTACATTTTTTGGCAACTCCCAGACTAAAAGCAACATACAAAAATGGCTCCTACTAAATTCATTTTTCTTATTTTTGCGATTTCTAAAGGTTTATTTTAAGCATAGAAAGCACAAATTCTACGTCCACATATTTTGACTAATATAACATTACGTACAGTAGGTAACATCACGTGTCTCCGGAGCTATAAATAAAACTTCCTATAACTATAAGTATTATGTGGATGATGTAAGCAAAGCTAAATGAAAATCGAATAAATATGGCACCTACCTCCTTTGGTTGGAGTCCTGTGAGAGGAATGTTGTGCTCTGTAGCCGCGAATCATTTCGTAATCGCCGGAATCGCGCCTCAGTGGAAATTGGATTTCAATGATGTGGTCACATGGCTGCATGAGCTTCAGGATACCGGCTACCTTCTTTTTCTTGTCTTCGATGGATGTTCTTGACTTCATGTCTTCCACCAGTTTGTCTTCGATCACCTGGCAGGCTCTGTGGAAGAAGTACTCCACCATGTCGAAGAATCTCGGGCTTGCGTGAGTCGGGATGTCTTTAAGCCTCTCGGGAATTTCATGGCTTGCGTATGTACGGCAGCATACGTTCACACCAGCAGGCGCAAGTTTGAGCATGGTATTCACTCCCTCATTCTGGAGGCTATTTTTCAATGGTGGAACCACCGACTTGGCGATATTCTTTAGGTGCAGCATGGTGGCTGTTTTAATTAAGTACGTTAGTCGGGTTAATAATCGGGCCGCCCTACTCTACACTAAATGTATAATACACAATTCTATGTAGTGTTATATAGACAGTAGTGACGACCCGCCCGACGGAATCCGACTCACTGAGTAAAGCGGCGTAAGGCAAAAAAATAAAAAGGCCCCTTTGCGTGATGCGGATATTTGGTCTCGCTCCCACTTGGGCACACGATAAGAATAGCGATATCACTTCGCTACGAAGTTGGTCACACTCACGGGGCAATATCGAGTCGTTTGCCGGTGGCGTGAATCAAGTGAATTGACTAAAATGTTTGTGTTGGTTAGTTGGCGATCTAACATCTAAAAAGCTTAGATGTCACAAATGACTAAACAAAAGCATATCAAATAGTTTCCTTGATTGTAGGTATATTCTTCGATTATTACAATGATTAATTAATGTTTGATCGCAATCACTACTGGTTATTTAATGGATTAGTGTAATATTATTGGCCATTCTTTTTTTGCACAACTGTCTCAGATGGAGTGTGCGTTTTATTTTGACATATTATTGAGTTTTGATACCTGACTTACTGTTATGGATAAGTACTACCAAGGTAAGGTTGTCTTTAAAAGATCGCTTTTAGCGATAAGGCCGCCCACTGTGTCACCCTATGTAATGTTTTCTTCATATATATTGTCTGTAACTTATATGGTGTAAGTACATAATAAAGAGTATTCTATTCTATTCTATTCTAATATAATTAAAAAACAGAACTTGTAAGACCTAACGTAGATGCCTCAGATTTTGTTACTTTTTAGGGTTCCGTACCCAAAGGGTAAAAACGGGACCCTATTACTAAGACTCCGCTGTCCGTCTGTCTGTCACCAGGCTGTATCTCTCATGAATCGTGATAGCTAGACAGTTGAAATTTTCACAGATGATGATTTCTATTGCCGCTATAACAACAAATACTAACAACAGAATAAAATAAATATTTAAGTGGGTCTCTCATACAACGACCGTGATTTTTTTTGGCGTGTTTTATAGATAATGGTACGGAACCCTTCGTGCGCGAGTCCGACTCGCACTTGGCCGGTTTTGTAGTAGCAGCTCATAGTGAAAAGCGGGAACAATAATTCAGTAATAAGTACTACAACATAAGATGCGACTTAATTTTGTCTATGACCATTTGGCAGCACTCCACAGTGGATCAACACTCACTCAACAACACTCGACTCGACTAAACTGAGAAACAACTTCACGCTACAACTGATGAGCCAGAAGCAGCTGTCTCGACTGTCAAAATGCAGGTTTGATTATTTTTCTTAAGAATTAATTCACCAGTCAACGTTTAATGCAAGAAATCTACGCAGTGTTAATTTTAAAGAGAGTTACCTATTTTAAAAAAAATATAGTGCGGTGCGGTTTTGTTATTGAGCCAATTTATACAATTATCTGTAGATTTTATATGCCGTTAAAACATGACATTAAATTATTGTTGTAGGTATTTCGTAAAAATAGCTAGTTTCATCCCTTCTCCCTGCTTACACGTGTGGAGGGAGAGAGCGTAAACTAACAAAATACGCAAAATAATTACGATTGGAGCCAAATTTAGAAATTGAAATGCTTAAAGTACTTGAAATGATTTGCATTTTGAACATTGACGCAGTCTTACACTAGAAATTTAATCCATTGATCGTGTATTTTGTTCTAGAGAATAAGGGAAAATCTAGGTAAGTTTCTTATATTTCAGCATTTTCTTTATAGTGAAATCGTTTTGTTTTTTATAATTTACCGTACCCAGTTACCGTTTTTGAGTTATTTTGTACTCACTTTCCAGCTCGAAAATGACGTTCCCCAGAGAAGGAGTAACTGCGAGCCAAATTGATGATCTACCCGATGAGTTAATTATCGGCATTTTTAAATACCTGCCGTTGGAGACATTACTTGAGAGTGAAAATGTATGCAGTCGATGGAAGAAGCTGTCTCGAGCCGCCACACTTTGGCGGGGAATAGTTATTGTCTACTCCGGGAAACCAGGACAAAGCGAAGTAAGCGAGAAAAACCTGGAAATCATACAAACCCATAGTGAATGTATTCAGTGTCTGAAAATACAATATGTGTACAGCTACTCTGTGGTTAAATCAATAATATCGCGATGCCAGAATATCACCTCAATTGAACTTGTAATGTGTCGCATCTCTAAAGAATTCGAAGACGATATTAAAAATTGGACGAATTTAAGGAAAATTAACTTGAAGAATTCTCTTGTTTTGATGAATAACGTAGATGTTTTGGTGCCGTACGATAGTTTTAAATATTTGAACTATCTGGCTTTGTCGGATTTTGGTCTACCCGTCGCGACACGCGACAGCTTACTCCGATGTAATTATTTAAGTCACATTTTTATAGAAAAGGTTAAAAATCTTGACTTAGAATATGTTAAAAATTTGATTAAATCAAAAATTGAAATTCTTAACTCCCTACACATTTATGGGGGCGACGCTGTCGATGACGAGTGTTTGTCTATGTTGTCAAACTGTCGTTTGTTACAAGATCTTGCCATAATACGTTGCGAAAATCTAACTGATGCGGGACTTATCAAACTAGCAGATTTAAAACAGTTACGACATTTACAAATTTGGAATAACGTGAACTTCACCGAATGTAATCTTCATAGAACTTTATCAAGTCTTAATTTAATCAAACTGGAAAGCTTAAGTTTATCAAGAATAGGGAATATTTCACCTGTGATAGTTGATGTGATCTCTGAATATTATAAAAATCTTAAATTTCTCGCTGTTTATCAATGCCCTAAAATCATAAACACAGACTACGAAAAGCAGCTAAAGTCAAAATTTAGAAATATTGACGTCGTCTTATATTGAGTTCCTATACTCTATGCCCGAAATAAAAAACCTAAATATTTGGAAAAAACGAAGCGCGAAATTTAGTTAGTGCGAATAATTGGATACTATACTGAGCCCAAACACTATAATTAGAAAAAAAAGATGTTGATTGACGCAAGTGCGCCCCAGTAAGGTACGGTCCTTATACTAACTTCAGAGGCATTATTAGAGTACCTATATGGGGTTTGAGCAGCACTAAACTTATAGCTTTGAAAACATATTTCGCAATTTATTTGTTGTTACGATTAAAAAAAAATACATAAAATCCACATAAGTATATTTCACTGTATAAATAATGGCATATTTATAAGTCAAATAATTACAATTTTTCATTAATTCCAGACGAAAAATAAGACAGAACTTATTACTTAAATACTTGCTAGTCGAATTGATTTCCTCTAAATGGAAACCATGCTTATCAAAAAATAAAAAGAAAGTGACCTTAATATGCTCATATACAGATATTTTTTCTATTTCTTTTTAAATGATCAGATAACAACATTCATTATTAATCCTGCCGCTAATTTCTATGGAATTTAATTTTTTCTCTTAGATCTGTAGTTTATTACATTGATTTGTGTGTTATTTTGTGATGAATGTGATGATGTTACAACAATACATTACTTACGAGAAACTAACTAAGTTGTTTTTTTTTCCTTTGTCAATTACTATGCTGTTTTGAGGGCACATTTTGATTAAATACTCTTTAGAGTAAGGGTGCGCGACAAAAACTATAATTTTTCTAAAACATCGTTAAAATATCTTAATACATAAATACATACATATCGTCAAGTCACATACCTCGCGTCTTACAAAACACTACATCACAATTTATGTTTTATTTCAAACATATCACAGCATCCCGAAACATTTGGTACTTATCTGACATTCCTTTGTTTTAATGACTACTTTAAAAGTTCTGGTTAAAAGTTCTAATGACACGAACAATGCGATAGTTTCACATTTGAGTTTAAGATGTAGAATATGATTACAGTGCCAATACTTTACGCTAAACTAACTTACTAACTACAAATTTTTGATACGCTCAAAATTTGTTTGTTCTAGGTATTTTACATGAGTTTCCTTTGTACACTGTCTATTTTTTGGTTTCAAGCAGGAACAAGTATTTAATAAGTCCGGTGTTAAGTAAATGTGTGACAGTGCTTTAATTTATTTGAAAGAAAACGTTAAAATATTGTTAAATAAATACGCAAGTAAAGTTCATGAAATTTTCGAAAGAAAATTAAAGTAGTTAAACTGGCTACGAGGTAGTATTACATAATTATGTTGAATCCAAAATAAATAAATAATATTTCTTATAATTTATTTATTTTACATGTACATATTTTTTACAATTTGTTTTAAAAATCTTTGATTCTTAAGACGTACCTACGAAATGTTACAGTGGAGCAATGATCAAAAGAAAATCTAGAAGTATATTTTATTGAAAACGCAAAACACGTTAACAACTCTGCAAATTCAAAACGAAGCAGTGAATAAATCACAATATCATGCATGCACGAAATATGTCAAAGTGTAAAAGTTACAACTAGATTGAAAGTCGGCTGAAATTAAAATATAAACACAAAATATTCTGCATGAAAAACCCACGGTTCGATATAAATATATTTACAGACTTAGAAATACATACATAGATGGACCTTTTCAGCCATCCTAGTTATACGGGTGACGAGGGAAAATTGACTCAACACCCGTAACATTAACACATAAAAGCAACATAAGGGTCTCGAAACTCTTAATTTGGGAACGCAATCAGTTGGATCTCGTAACAAAATCATTAGATGACCGACCAAAGGGAGAAAGCCTACAAATAAAAATCACATAGGTTACTCGGGAGGGGGAGAGGTGGTCTTCGAGCTGATCATCGCTTGCGGCCGCGCATGATCTGCAGCGCCTTGGCCATGAGCGGCGCTTTCTTGGGCTTGAAGGAAGAGGAGCCGGAGCTAGGCAGGGGCGCCAGCGCGCGGGCTCCGGCGCCGCCGCGCAGCACGTTGGGCGCCGCCGCCAGCCCCGCCACGCGCGCCGCCGGGCTGCCCGTCGCCAGCCGCGCCGTGCCGTGCTGCGCCTGCAACCGCACCCGAGCCTCAGCCTCAGCCTCACCTTCACATCTTATCGCATACTAAGTATATCCCGTACGAGTTAACATGGCAACTGGCTCGACACATTTCGAATGACGTTTTGAGAAAAATTATATTTCGATGAAAACAATATGAACACGTCAGGATCACTGTTACAGTTGCGTTTATATTATTTTCATCGAAATCGAATGGTTCAATTTAAATTAAAATACCAAAACGTAATTCGAGCCAGGTGCCAAATTAACGCGCACGGGTACAATTGGTCATTTCTTTTTTCTAAAATTCCCGCATTCGGGTTTCCGATTCCGGTTTCGAAGCGTTCATCCTTAACTTATGTGATATTGTTACCACATGAACGCGAGTTCACGTGTGCTTTGAAGCGATCTCCGAACAAACGAAAAAGCCGCACATGTCCGACCGAGAGCGAGGGCGCTCCGGGTTTGTCCGAATGCGGGTAAACAACTAAGTTTACACATACTTGCCCGCTACCAGACTTGTCAGTTCCTCAGTATTCGTCAAACTTTATGGCAGCGTGAAGTACGTTATTTATAGCCAGCTTCTGAATTGAGTAGTTTAGGTTAAGAACGTGACAAATCCTACTTTAATTACAAAATTTTACAGGTTTTCAGGCTGAAGTAAAAAAATCATCTTCAAATCCTTATTATATTCTCTAAATAGGGTAGACTACTAAAAAAATCTAATTAGTCCGTCAGATAGATTTCCAAAAATATTGGAGACGTATTTTTAATTTGTTCACGTTAACATAAAATGAAGACAATACACTGCGTTGAAAACTCGCGTGACGTCACGCCTCGGTACACTTTAAACATAGAAGTGGCATCACAAGCCTCCACTCCTGATCTTTGATGCGTTTTATTAAGAGGAAAGATTTGTTTGTTTGAATTGAATAGGCTCTGAAACTACTGGACCGATTTAAAAAAATCTTTCACCATTAGAATCCTACATTATTCCTGATGAACATAGGCTATAGAATATTTTCAAAAATGTTAGGGTTCCGTATGAATCCAGGGTTGCGGATTTTGTTCGAAAGAGTTACCGCTGCCCTGGAACGCAAAAGGCACTAGGAGGAGCTTGGATGGGTTTTAGTCAGGAAGAGTCTGACACTCCCTTCCGCTCCATCCAGAGCGGAAGGGGTCATTTGAAGATTTTCCAACCTTAAAAAAAAAAAATGTGGAAAAATACCAAAAAACATTCTTATATCGCGTACGCTGCGGAAACTATTGACAATAGAGCAAAATGCTTGGTCCGATGAAGTTGAAACACGGCATTTAAATGATTTCGATAAAAAAAATAAGAATAACAAATGTTTGGATTTTTCGTAATAAACTACATGGTAAAGGGTGAAGGAGGGGTGATAAAGTTTTTAGGGAAGGACATTATTGCTTGCTTTAATTTACGTCGGAATGCTATGAATAATTGAAACAAATGTAACAAATTTTGCATAATCAACCCCTGACGGGTGAACGTGGTGAACAGTTCGTTGATCATGGGGTAGACAAGTGAGATTCTATCAACGGTGGCGCGGCGAAGGCGATTGTCAAATACGTCAAAAATTTATAGGATTAAAGTCTAACCGGATTCAGTTGAATGCCATGTATTTTACGAGGAGCGGCTGCTTATCAGACCTCCACAGCCCATTAACAGATGCTATCGAAATGTCACGTGAACAAATTCTTACATTTTGGCATTTCGACAGTCGCATGAATTCGCTAATTAAATGGCACATTGTCTGGGGCCTCCTGAAACTCAGAATAAGCAGAAATGACTAGGTAATTAATGAAAAGCGTTGTGCTTAATTTTCCAAAACTAACCTTTAAACAAACTTCAACGCCCCCTCTACCCCCTTGGTAGAGGGGGCGTTGAAGTTTGTGGAGTACCTACTAAATCCGCGCGGACGAAGTCGCGGGCGAAGTGCTAGTTGATTTGATAAAGCAAAAAATACGTGTCCAATATTTTTCGATAATCTTACTGATGACGGACTAAATAGAATCATATTGTTTTGACCCAGGAATCATTCTTAATGTGGTGTACAAATAAAAATAAATATATAATATTATTTAAACGGTAATTACCTGTTTCTTGGCGATGTTACGCGGCGGTTTTGCGACGGAGTCCACGTACGCCATTTTAGTTTGCTTGATGGGGGCCTTTTTCGCCTCTTGAGCTATTCTTATATTATTCGTGAGCGATTTCAATCTGATTTCTTGTTCCTCTTGGCACCTCTGGAGTAAAATTACAATTTAAGATAAGAACAAATTGGCAACTTTTATATTTTTACTCAAGCATAAAGGTTCACATTGCTGCTACAACTGCGGGGATACACATTAGGTAAACTTGGTTACGAAAACATGTGTAAAATTGATTCGCACAAAAATTTTGTTCTAGTCTCGAAAGATGGACGAGGTCTACGATGGAACAGGCGTGCCCAGAAGATGAATATCCACTCCTGTAATGAAAGCTGACGGGCGGGTAGCAGAATAAATGTGGAGAAATGCTTAGCACCACAATTTAGTTACGACTTACTCACCGTATACATTTCCCTCCAAGCCTCGTTTTCCTGACGCTGCTTGTTGCGGAAGTTTTTCTGGCAGAACTTCTGCCACAGGTGATCGGTATCTTCCATCAGATAAGGATTGTAATGTTCCAGTAAAAACAGCTGATGTGGGGTCGCCCTGTCTACAACGGGCTTTAGAATTTCGTATGGCACGCCTCCCGTGTATTCAAGTGCTGAAATGTAAATATAATATAGAACAATGCGTTTATTTGAGTTATATTAAATTGAGGTATGAAAACATGTCATATATTGATATTTTTTACAAAAGAACTCTTTGTTATAGAGTATATTTTGTATTATATTAAAGTAGGACTAGTAGTAGTATTGAAAAAACCAAAGTGCGAGTCGGACTCGCGCACGAAGGGTTCCGTTCCATTTTCTATAAAAAACGGCAAAAAAACACGTTGTTTTTAGTATTTGTTGTTATAGCAGCATCAGAAATATATCATCTATGAAAGTTTCAACTGTCTAGCAATCACGGTTCATGAGATACAGCCTGGTGACAGACAGACAGACAGCAGAGTCTTAGTAAAAGGGTCCCGTTTTTACGCTTTGGGTACGGAGCCCTAAAAATATCTGACTAATTGGGTTGGGCACAATATACTGCAGCAAACTTACCATCAATGTGTTCTTGAAGTACATTTACGCACATTTCGTAAAGCGACGGAATTTTTCCTCCTATAACTTTGTTGCCTGAATAAACTTTGGTTCTGAAAAAAAACAACAATTTACATCATAATAAATAACGATAAGATTTATATAACTTCAAAATCATTAAAAAAAAGTTGAAGACAAAATTGGGTGGAAAAGTTCTGAATCCAGCAACCTAACCAACATTGCTACTTATTTTGGAAAAAATCGAATGAATTCAACGTAAACTACTCAATGAATATGAATGTCAAAATGGAAGGCATTGCCACTGATTGTACATAACGCGACAACTCCACCGGATCGCTAATGTATTTTGAAAGGAAACAAGAAACATAATGCATTCAAAATACAGTAGGTACTAAAGACATGTGGTTATCGACTGCATTAATTACTTCTGATTATACTATGATACTTTATTTTTTTCCTGTAACTGCTGAAACATAGAGCATAAAACACCGAAAATCTCTCAAACTCTTTAAGGAAGTGCCGGTGGTAAAGTAACTCTTACTTTTACAGGACAGGAAAAACACCACATTCATTAAGGAAAATATATTTAACTGGTTTTAATAGAAACATTACAAGACAATAACCTATTTACTTAAAATGACGAGTTTGTAAATAATACTTTGTTGTTTGTCTTAAGTAATAAAAAAATAAATTTGATCTAGCTGTGCATTTTCTAATATCTAATTAATTACCGCAAAAAGCAATTCAATTAATTTTATTTGGCCATATTTTTTTCCCACAGCAGCGATGCGAGAGTTGTCGCATCCATAGTAAACGTTCTAGAATCTAGAATCAAAGAATACCTTTCCAACTACGTATAGCTTAAAGTTATAGCTCTTATGGCCGGTCCTCCTTCATAAATATTTTAATGACACTTGTCACACAGAACCACAGTTGTATCGAGTATCGAGCAAACGCAAACAGCCTGCATGCAATACGGCCACCTACTTATGCTGCTTCAAAATGTATTAAAAAATGTTATTCGTCGCTGTCGGCACACTGACGAGACCTTGACCAGGAAATGTGTCGCGCACGGCCCAGCGCTTTAAATGCCTACCATTGTACCATGTGTAACTGACTTACCTAGCGTTTTTAGATGAAATAACGAAGTTCATAGCGTCTTCATCGCTGAAATGTGGCAGTGGTCGAGGTGGTGGCCTCGGCTTGTAGTTGGGCGATATTTCAGGTAACGCTGAGATCTCAAGCGCGGGCAGCGGCGCTAGTTTCGCAGTAGGAGCCAACATGGTAGCGGGGCTATACTGGTGAAAGTAGATATAGAGAAGAGATATCAAGAGTAAATCCAATGATATGCCATTTTTTATTATTAAAATCTAACGACATAGAAGAAGAAGATGGCAGAAAGAGACAAAGTGTCTGTACGGCCAATACCTGTTTCATTTCTGTAAGTCGCAACGACGCTTTGTCTCTCTCACACTTTTCTACCCGAGTGCCTGAGCATTCCCAATCTAGGTGGGATAAGGGAAGCTCAGACCGTTATTTTTGAGCATGATTGAAATCAATCCGATCCGAATAACTTAAAAAGTTTTGCTTACGTCATTATTCGGTGAAGCCGCATCCTTTAATAGCTTCTTTTTGGATTTCGCGGGACTGATCATACCGAGAGCTTCAGCAAAACTGGCACCTAAATAGGAAAGCAACGAATAAAATACATATAAAATTTTATGGACAAAATTAATGGTTTCATTGAGCTTTTTGCAGTTTATTTACCTGATCCGCAGTCAATCCCATCATCGCTATTGTGTTCTTCACTGACTTGTATTTGAACTTTTTTCTTTGGTACTTCTTCATTCTTGCTGCTGCTTGACTTACTGCTCTTATGAGAGGAACTTGATCTGTGCTTGGACTTCTTGTCGTTCTTATCATCATTCTTCTCAGAATGGCTCTTACTGCTATTCGACTTATGATCACTTGACGACGAATGTTTTTTCTCACTACTATGACTACTCGACTTGTCCTTGGATGAGCTACTCCTATCTTTTAACTTGTCCTTGCTAGAGGAACTATGTTTTTCCTTAGAACTACTACTATTACTAGTGCTTTCTTTAACTTTGTGTTTAGCTCGTTCAGAGTCCTTTTCTGATGAACTCTTGTGCTTGTCTTTCTCTGAAGCATGCGAGTGACTGGAAGATTTATGTTTGTCTGACTTGCTGTGTTTATCAGAGCCTTTGTTCTTGTCAGACCCACTGTCAGACTTGTGGGAGCTACTCGACCTGTGTTTGTCAGAACTGCTGTGTTTGTCAGAGCTACTGTGCTTGTCTAAACTGCTATGCTTGTCTGAACTACTTTGCTTCTCTGAACTATGTCTAGACTTGGATTCTTTATGGCTTTTCTCTGCATCTGATTTGTGTTTCTTTTCAGAATGTGACTCTTTTTCCTTTGAACTTTTGTTTTTGTCGGAACTGTGACTTTTTTCTTTATTTGAAGATGCTTCAGATGAATGCCTCTCTTTTGAATGTGAGCTATGATGCCTGGAGTGCTTCTCAGGCTCCGGTGGCCTGCTTGAACTGGATGATTTGTGATCTGCATGCCCATCGTGAGAAGAGTGCTTGGATGAAGATGACTTATGGCTACTGTGTTCTTTCTTTATTTCTTGTTTGACTTTTACCTCTTCTTGTGAGGAGTCAGACATCTCCGAGTCACTCCCGTCACTCTGTGAGCCGTCGCTATCGGAAAGACTGTCACTTTCAGACTCTGCTTTCTTAACACTAGCATGAGACTTTCTTTTGTAATCATCCTCACTGGAACTAGAATGTTTTGAACGTTTGTTATTCGGCTCTTCATCCTGAAAAGTGACCATAAATGTTTTTTTTTAATACTTCATAATTTTCGTTAATTTACAACTGCCTGGTTGGTTGGTGGTTTTATTTCTTATAGGTACATTCACGACTCTCTTTTAAACACCCGATGCCGCCAATCAAAATTAAAAACTATTATGATTCTCTTTTGGAATATTTTATATACTAGTAGGTACTTTAAAACCTTTCTCTCAACTTATATTTTGGTTTCTACAAATCTTTATATGATGTAATTTCAGATCTTCCATGTGTCACTTAAACTAAAAGTAGATTCGCATATAAATCAACAAGGGATGCCCACTTTTAGGAGAGTTGATACGTTTAAATATCTTCGACATTTATTAACCAGTGACCTGAAAGACGATGCAGACATTGAACGTAGGACGCTGTCTGTTCGTGCGAACATGATAGCCCGCAAATTCGCTCGGTGTGCGAGGGACGTGTTAATATCTAAGGCATTTTGTACGCCCTATTATACTGGCATGGCAGTCTGTGGATGGATTACGCGCAGGAACAGTACAGCGCTCTACGTGTCCAATATAACAACGCGTTCAGGGTGCTCTTGGGGCTGCCTGGCTTCTGTAGCGCGTCGGGGATGTTTGCCGAGACGCGTGTAGTTTGTTTCCACATAAACATGCGCAAGCGGTGCACATCCCTGTTGCGTAGAGTGCGGGCCAGCCGCAACAGTATCCTGAACGCTTTTGCTGAACGTTTCGACTGTCAGCATGTGAACCACTGCTGCATGGTTCACGTACTGACTAATATTAAGATATTATTTAATTTTGATTAATCAATTTTAATCAATCTAAAGTTGCTTGAAATAAATAAATAGGTAAAAAAATCATAAGTACGTAAAAGAGCTGAAGAACCAACAAACAACAGATCGGACAAAAATACAATCAACATTTAAATGCTGCGTAGGTGTTCTAGTAACACAAGTGATAGTGTAACCACAGATAATGGAAATAAACAAGATAAAGCTTACCTCACTACTGTGGTATCGACGTTTGCCACCACTGTAGTTACCATTTATTTCTCGGTGGTCTTTTGGTTTCGATGAAGAGTTAGCCCTCTCATATCTATCGGATTTGGTCCTGGAATCATCGGAATCTTTTCCACTTCCATGTCCGTTTTGTGTTGAACCTGAAATACAATAAGGGATGCTCAAAGGATGTTTAATTTTTACACCAAATAATCTTCATGTACAATGAGTGCCATTAAGATTACACATCATGACATCAAGCATACAAACAAATAAACTATTTTAATGTGTGCTTGTTTAGGACCCATAAGTTTTTAGTACCTATGCATAACAGACTATTATTGCCACATTGGCAGAGTTGCATTTGCCTGAAAATTAATACAAAATTAAATGCGAAGTTAAGTATACCTATCCGAAATTAACGAATGATCACACTGCTGTGCACTGTAGGTATTGTTCTACTTCTAGAACCTACATAAAGGTGCTCCTTCACCTTGAGCATTCGCCTGTAATTAACGTCTGAACCGAGCATTGAAGTGCGCAACCTGTAATGTTACCTGTAACATTTTGATACAATTTGGAACATAAATTTTGAAATAATTTGTGTCACCAATATCGTTTCTTCCGTTTTTTGCGACACAACGACCGTATCGTTTGACATTGTAAAAACAACTAATTCAGCTAGACCGAGCAATTAGTATCAGGATTCCAGTAGACTGGAATCCTAATCCTACAGAAATGTTCTGGATATGATTGTTTTATAACTATCAACAAAACAGTACCTAGCTATTCCAACGGGGCCAAGTTTATTTAAAATACCGATAGATCTTTACTATCCAGTAAAAGTTTAGATCAAATAAGAGATTGCTCATATTTCAGATATCTCCAACTAACCAAACAGAACAAAAATCTTCAGCCAAATTAACACCATGCGAATTTGAATACCAACCAAATATTGAAGAAGAGAAACAACTGCTCAATTTGTGTTGTTTATTTAGAAAAAAAACTAAGTACCTACTCATCTATTTTTTATTAAAGTCAAAATCAAATAAAAAGTAATTTATTTAAATTAGGTTGACAGTCAGCACTTTTTGAACGTCGAAGGTTTTACATAGGTAGCGACCATCCACCAAAACGGCTGCCCGTCACCACATCCTAGGTTCCAAGCTGGGAATAAGAATTAGCCCAACAAACTCCTCAGTAACAATGTGTCTGATAAGTTGGAAGAACTCAAATTTATACAATTGCATGTCATGTAACATAGTCCATAACCCATAACACAGCAGCATAGAAAATAAAATAATAGAGGTCCATCATTTAATTAAAATATTTGCCATTTTTGTAAGCTAGCACACTCATCATTGTCATTATGATGCCTATTCTCTGAATCCAATCTCTTAGTAGCACTCTTCTTCTTCTCTGTAATCTAGTAATGTGAATATAGCTATCATTTGTAGAATAAACATTTTAGGTCCTAGGTTTTTTCCTGGATATATCAACAACACAAAAGTGAACGATTCCCAAGTGTGCAGTTCACTTGGGAATCATTCAACTTAGTGCGAAGGAATTGTTGTAATTAATTCAAAAATAACTTTCTAAAAACTGCATACAAACAAGTTAATCTTTGTTTATATTAATGTTATTAGTATAGACAAGAATTAAATGTATTAGTCACACAAGATTTTAGTCTACTTCAATGCATGCAAAATCGGTCACATGAACCTAAAGTACTTTGACTATCTCAGTAACTTGAAGTGTATCAACTATTGTTAATAACAAGTGTGAATACTTTCAATTAGGTAATCAAATCAGTCCAATTTAAATAAGACTCAATGACTTATGACTGAATACTGTCAAGTGCATGGTGCATGCACTTGTGCAAAACATTCAAAAGGTTTTTTTGCTAAGGATCAATAATGAAATGAAGAATAATTTAAAATATATATATTTCTTTAAGTATTAAATCTAATGAATAATTAATTCTAATAAAAATTGCCCCAATTGTATAAATATATAAACTACAACCATCTATCGTCCGGGTGGGACCAATTGGTTCCAGTAAACCACAAATTGATTTCAACTTTAGTTCCATGTTTTTTCAGTTTATTTTCATTAAATTGTTTCCCCCGGCCCGGATGATATGAGGTTAAATTATAACATACTAGCACTTCGCCCGCGACTTCGTCCGCGTGGGGATAGTAGGTACTCCACAAACTGCAACGCCCCTATAAATATCCCCTTATAAAGGTTAGTTTTGGAAAATTAAGCACAACGATTCTCATTATTGGTTCAGCGCAACTGTTCACCCCGTTCAGCCCGTCAGAGGTTGATTATGCAAAAATTGTTAGGTAAATGATCTGTTGCAATTATCCCACTTTTAGTTTATTCATAGAATTCCGACGTAAATTGAAGCAAGCTATAATTTCCTCCCCTAAAAACTTATTCACCCCTGCTTCACCCCTTATTATGTATGTACCTAGTTGATTTTCGAAAAATCCAAACATTTGATATTCTTATTGTTTTATCGAAAACATTTTCGTGCCGTGGTGTT
The DNA here is from genome assembly GCA_947386135.1 of Melanchra persicariae. Taxonomy (NCBI): domain Eukaryota; kingdom Metazoa; phylum Arthropoda; class Insecta; order Lepidoptera; family Noctuidae; genus Melanchra; species Melanchra persicariae. Next base: position 10,348,921 of record OX376656.1, on the reverse strand, counting down.
TCAACGTCATCGGACCAAGCATTGATACGATTCTCCCCAGTTCGCTCAAGCCGCGACATTTTTCTTACTCCGAGCATGTTTATTACCGTCGTAACTTTTGAACGAAAGGTCCGATTTGAATGATTTAAAGTGTAATTTACACGGACATAATCAACCTTAATTATCAAACCATTTAAATGGATAAGGATTAATATCATGGTACTATAATCACCATTTTTATTTCACCATGGGATTTGCTTGACTAATATTAACAAAAAGCGGTCATGGTGACTTATCCATAATAGTTAGACATATGGTATCGCGGACTTTTTTGTAGATATTGATGACCTCTATAAAACTGTAGTACATCACTTTGCTCTATTGTCAATAGATTCCGCAGCGTACGCGATATAAGGATTTTTTCTCACACCTTGGGTCACATTATCGAAGTTTTCATACGGATCCCTAACTTTTTTGAAAATATTCTATAGCCTATGTCCATCTCTGATAATGTAGAATTCTACTGGTGAAAGAATTTTTCAAATCGGTCCAGTAGTTTCGGAGCCTATTCATTTCAAACAAACAAACAAACAAACAAACAAACAAACAAACAAACAAACAAACAAATCTTTCCTCTTTATAATATTAGTGTAGAAAATATTTAAAACTCTAACAACAAATTACTGCTTAAACAACAAACAAACAATGTATAAATGTGTGTGAAATTAAGAAATGACAAGTTAAGTGATGTGAAGATCATTGCACAGTAATTTAGAGAAAAATTGAGTAAAACATCATGCACTTATAAGTATCAAAGCATTGATCCTATTATCTCCTGCCACTCAGTATAGAAGTATTATTACATTTGGACCCAAACTTTATAGCTAGCAGCTACCATACAATTTAATCAAATAAATATTTTGTTGTTACTTTTCAGTTTATAAATTTCTTGGGATAGTTTAAAGGCTAGTTCAAAAAACATTGCTTTAAGGCAGGAGTATTGAGATGAGGCAAAAAATCTTTACCAGTACTTTTGTTCAAATAACATAGTATACAATATCTACTTTATAGCAATGCACAATACCATTCATTGTAAGAGGTAAAGTGACATAAAACTATAACAGTATTTGCCTTTTAGAAATATTGTCATAACAGTTATGAGCTGGCCAGACCTAATGAACAGCACACACTTAATGTACACATACATATTGCTATGTTTAATCACGGCGCCAGGAATTAAAGAACTTTAAGGAATTTTCTACATTGAACTTTTGTTTAAACATCTCATTGCACTTTTTCTTTGTATGTTAATAACTGGTGACCATAACATGCAGTGCCGTGCTTTGTAAGAGCACATTTTAAATCAGTTTAAGAAAATAAACACTATTATTTTTCATGCTACAACAAAAATATATCAATCAAAACAAATACAATGCTATGCCTTCAAACATAATGTTTGTAAACAAAAAGATCACATAAAATTAGGCAGTAACATGTAAGTGACTCTTTAATTGTAGCACACAGTACTATATCACTAAATACATAAAAGTTTAAAATGTAGTTAGCTCACTGTCATTATTCTGGTCCGTTTCCTGGTCGCTCTCCTCGGCTGCGACCATCAGCTTCCACTTGTACACAAGGGCGCGGGCCGCCTGCCCCACGTCGCCCGCCTCCTTGCGCAGCGCATTTACCGTGCGACCCACCCCAGTCTCCTGGAGATGCTGGACTGTCACTGCCAAGTTGAACAACTTGTCTATACATTTCAAAACCTGGAAATAAACAAATCTTTAATGTATTATACCATGAATTTCTCTGTGCTTATTTCAATTCATTTGCTGTCATTGTTGATCATGGGGGATGAGAAATAAATTACCATACGTATGTTCACATCAAAGCCGTATTTTCAAAACCATCAAATATTGTAAATCGGTCTGGCGACATCTTGTTTTATTATTATTATTGGATCGCATTATTACGACAATGTCGCAAAATAAAATTATTTAGGAATTATCTAATTTATGTGGGAATTACACCAAATGGAAGATGAGTAAAATGAGAACTCACTTTATGCTCGTCGGTAGGATATTTTTCTATTGTATGCTGGTAATGTTTGACTAAATCAAGAACAGACGCCATGCTTCACAATTATTATCATCACAATGTCAATTCTTTAACAATAAAGACTAGATGCCAGCTGGTAAACGGGCACCATTTTTATCATACACATAGACGTCAATGACGTTCGTTCGTATCACAAATGTTGGCGACATGGGCTTTTCAGACACGCACATCGAAGATGATATTCTGGCCTACTTCACATTCACAATAAGACAATATCATGCAGGGCTTGTTAACGTTACCAAATAACAAAATAATAACCGTTTTATAACGTTAATTTCAATTGTGATACCATTGTAACGTTACAAAATTTACCGGTATTTGATAACATTACCAGTAATATAACGTTAAGTAACATTTAACGTAAAATACGAGAATTATCGTTTTAACGGTAAAATAATTAGTGTTATTATAGCCCGCGAACTTTCTTGTATTTTTTGCTATTTGAAGGTCAGTGTCAGGTTGTAATTTAATTAAAAAGTGATACGCAACAATAACAAATATGTATTTACATAGATGTAACCATAAGAATCATTTACTCATCATCATGAACTTAAATTTAATGTGTATAATAACTAGATTTCCGAAATCTAGCTAAGAGAAAAGAAATGTAATTATTGTTATAATTATGTACCTACTTATGTAATATTATGTATATACTTATACTTGTACATATTTTTTACTGTCGTGAATCATATTTTGATCAAGATACAACCTGACACTGCACCACCTCACAGAGATAACCGTTTAAAAATAACGATAAAATTAACGTTAAACTACAAATAACGTTAAAATGGTGCATAAATAACGATAAACCCATTAGCCAATTGCCATAGCACAATAGCCCATTACCAATTTCGCCGAAATTTAGAAGCTGCCTAAGAACGACACCTGCAGCGTTGCCAGCACTAATACTACTACTGCATGTCGCCAATAAGCATTACGGTGTTGGGTGGGCCAATTTGGTATTCAAACAGAAGGAGGTTCTATGTTCGACAGTATGTATTTTTTATTTACAATACAATCAGCGTCTGCGTGACGTCACTACTGTATGACAACGAAAAGACAACCATAAGTCTTTGAGTTATGACAGTTCATGACCAGTGACAGACAGGAGTGACTTATAGTCCGTTTTCGCGCGAAAATTTAAACTATCAGTTTATAAATCGCAAATTTGGCAAAAATTAAAACGCTATCTATTATCGCCCGTTAGATTTACGGGCGATAATAGATAGCGTTTTAATTTTTAGGGTTGCCTACCCAAAGAGTAAAAATGGGACCCTATTACTAAGACTCCGCTGTCCGTCTGTTATTCACCAGGCTATAACACATGAACCGTGATAGCTAGATAGTTGAAATTTTCAGATGCTGTATTTCTGTTGCAGCTATAACAACAAATACTAAAAACAGAGAAAAATAAATATTTAAGTGGGGTTCCTATACAAGAAACGTAATTTTTAGCCGTTTTTTTTTATAGATAATGGTACGGAACCCTTCGTGCGCGATTCCGACTCGCACTTGGCCAGTTTTTTAATTTATGTATGGTCTATTTTGCATGGAATTCTTCAAAATGAAAGCAAAATGGAAATTGCATGTTCCCGTCAACCGATTTGGATGATTCCTTTTTTGTTTGGTATGTAGCGGCATCAATACAAGAAAGACTCGGCGTTTTTCTGGTGGTCGCCACTGTTGATTCTGGCTTTCAGGAGTTTCAGTGGATGGGAGTGTGTGACGGGATTGTCCCACAAAAAAAAAATTACGTCATTATCAGTTCCTAATCGTAATCTCAAGCTCTTGAGCAGCGACTCACACAGCTAGCCAGTACCCACGCCACGGCTTCTACGGGTATCCCGACCACTAGCATGCAGCGGACGCGCATTCCTGATGAGCATCCTCAGCCTCCATCACCATCCTCAACCTCATCAGCGACCTTGGCAGGCATACTGCACCTTCGGCCAGTTACATGAAGCCAGCAGTCACGTCACTACGTCGCAACGCTCCGATCCACTGGAGCCAGCACCGCTAGCAGCACCACTCCGACTCACTGGAACCTGCAGCATCATCCCGACCACGGAGTAAATTACTCCGTGATCCCGACTCACTGGGATATCGTAACCCCGACTCACTGGGGCACCGGAGACAGTTCCCACTCACCGTGTACTGTGCGACTTCCGGTTCCGACTCACTGGAACCCACTTTCCACTGGCCTGGAAAGCATCTCAAGATGTATGAACGATCCACCACCGACCCATCGGTCCGACCACTATCGACCTCCGGTCTCCGGAGGGGAGTAATGTAGCGGCATCAATGCCGCCACCTAACGAAGCGAAATTTCCTATCAGCAGCGAACTACTAACGAAATCCTGCATCGCGGTATCAGAGTTTTCCTTGCGATTTGAACATATTAGTCCAAATATCAACTATGGGGCAGTTGCCTACCACACACAACAACCGTCTGGTCGGATGATCCTCCCTTTTCAATGGAGGCTTGCGAGACTTTACACTCTTAACTCCTTTTTCCTATAGGTAAAGTATGTTGGACTGGACTGGTCCCATTTTAATTTGATGAATATCTGATCAAAACTTTGGAAGTAGGCAACGCGAACTCTCCAATAAATGATAGCGAATATCCCGGGATTGCTGAAATCGCATAATGTTCGTCATTCGTGTTTATCGTTGTGTAGGTATATGAGTTTCAGCAATCCAATATTCGTTCTTATCATTACACCACATCGGTACGCTGTGAAGGGGTAGTAAAGCTTTACTACCCCTTCACAGCGTACCGATGTGGTGTAAGTAGCATTGCAAGCTGTATACAAGCTGTATTTAGGTTCGTTTGTATACTAGAAGCTGTATATTCAGGCTGTATTAAGGCTGTTTAAGCGCTTATACAATCCTTATAAGTAAAAAAAGGGCCCATATTATACAGCTTTTTGCGTTAGTAGAGCTGTATAGTAGCTGTGGAAGCAATAGAGAAGCTGAACAATAGCTGTATTACAGCTGTTATTCGGTGTACAAGGAAACCATTGTACTACAGATATTATCTTATAAGAACTTTGTAAAGAAAAGTGTTTTAAATAGGTTTTTGAAGAGAATTACAAAAGAATCAAAATAAAACTAACTATTTTCGATGACATACGTAGGAAACGTACTGAATGGCGACATTATTATTAATATTTATTACTAGAAGTAAAAGATATTCGTGGACTTGTTTATCTGATGGTGTATATTGGGGAATTGAAAGTGCAAATTAAATTTATTGTGAACCTGCGTATGGTTTCCGGCAAATAATTCACGCGCCAGCAAAATAATCGAGCTCATATAAAGAAAAATACTAAATACGGTAAGTAAATGTTTGTTTTTAAGGTTAGAATAAAAATAATAATTTTAAAGTAATAGATGTGAGGGCACACTGATCATTATTAATGCTGATAATCATGATACGGCTTTAGCTGTTGTAAAACATTCCTTTAGTTTTGCTGTAAATTTTGTTTTTGTACATTCGAAAATGGCGATAATTTGCTAAACAGCCTAAACGGTATTTGCAGAGCATTGTAGTCTGAATAGCTGTACTAAGTAAGTAATAGATTACATTGAACAGCTATTGGCTTTTAATCAGCTTTTAAATAGAATATTTTATTCCTTAGGCTGTATACCAGTTTTTTATGCATAACTTATAATTCTCTTTAGGGTTACTTACAAGAAATGAAAAACCCTGAGCTCAAGATGACTTTGATCCGTTCCTCACTTTATCAATAATATTTTATCAGCGCTCACGCATTTCGTCTTAAGAGTTACTTAGTTGTTTTATTTTATTCCTAAGTAAAATTGTTAAGTATTATTAATGTGTTCTGTACCTGAATTATACCTGTTTTACTTTATTTTCAGGAAAATATGCCGTTTAAAATTATAGAAACCATAGAGAAAGGGCAAAACAGGCTTTGCATTGTACCAAGTTTGTGGGAATCAAGGGGCTAGTTAAGATGGCCAAGAAAGCGATTATGGATCAAAATAGTGACACAGACATTGTACGCGTCTAATGTAGGAGAAACAAGATATAGAAACTACTTGAAAATTCGTCGTCATCATCATCATCTACTTGCGCTGCTGGATGAAGATATATCATCTTCAGATTCCGAAAGTTGAACTAAATCTACACATTTCCCATTTTTGCTTTGATGTTTTTGCTGCGGAACCCTCTTCGTTGGCCGTCGATGGCATTGACGATTTCTATCTACCTCAATAAATGATAGTTCACTATCGTAACTGTTATTTGTTTGATAATTTGTAATATTCAAATATTCCCTTTCAATCCTCCTCTTGACTACACCAGATCTTTTTATTTTTTTCCACATATTGTATTTGTGCACAATGAAAATATTAATTAATGCAATCGAGCGAACATTAGTCTGTATTACTAACATATAGTAATACAGACTAATGTCGTAGTATAGCTGTCATTTATTTTTTTAGTTTTAAAACACCCTCATAGACGGAAGTCATAAAACCACTGTATTTACAATAGTGTACAATTACGCCATAAAAATAAGTTTGAGAACGGAATTTGCATTTACCATTGTACAGAAACAAGTGTCAAGTAATACTATAATAACACTTAGAGCTGTAATAAGTAAGTGATTACATATAAAATACAGCCTGTATACAGCTTTAACGATAAAACCAGATTGAAGTGTCACAAAATACTTAAAGTTGTATATTAGAGTTTTAATATTCTGTTTAAGCACCCTAAGCTTACGCGGATCCCTCAATAAGTATTTTATACAGTTTGAGCTGTATAATAACTCATTAATTACTCTTACAAAGACAAAATCATTTTTTGACACTCTTGTACGTCTCTAAAAGAACTCTAAGTTCCAAATAGGCTGGTATATTGATGTTGAAAACGCTTGCGTGCTGCTTGGGGTAGTACGAAACATAAGAATCGACTTGATTCGAGGTATGTACTAGGAGATATCAAGGATGGTCGGCATTTTAAACAGAAGATGTGATGTAGGTAGTTAGTGCCCACTTGCCCAGTGTAACCTTTTTATTTTCTTAATTCTTATGCCTTGATCACACCTAACGAGTACAGTGGCGAGTCAGTGTCCTCGGCCGAGTGTTCGGTTGGTATAAACACTTTAACGAGTGCTCGGCCGAGTGCTAGGTCCAGCAGAGAGGCGAGAGAGTCACTAGAATCCCAAATTCCCAATCTGTTTACTAGGCCGAGTACCCACCTCCCCTCTTCATTCTTCTGCCCCTGCTGCGACTCGATATCGCGCTCGGCACGCATGAACACGCACTCGCTTGTCACTCGCCACTCGTTCGTTCGTCACCAAGCAGTGTGTGTGTTTATGTTTTGCGTTTTCAAATCATCCTAATCTCAATTAAAATGTCCGCTAATAACAAATAGAGCTTGGAAACAACAAAAAAATTCAAGGGTAGTTCGCCTTAACATCCATGTTCTGGTCTAAATTCTTCGGTCTTCATCTTCCAATAAATCCCACAATATGTTAATAATGTCTGGTAACCGCCGCCCAGGGCCTGATTTACCCACAGGCTAACCCTAGGGCGCAAGGACCAAGGGGGCGGCGGGCGCGGCACTGTATTGAGACTTACATAATAATATTTTCACACCACCTGATCGAAAACGTCAAATTATATGTCATGTCAACCTAACCTAAACTGAGTCATTTTTGGCCGGTGGCACTGCCGGGCAATAATATTGTACTGGATTTCATTATAACCCGCTGGTCAATAATGTGATTTAAATTTGGAACCTCATCTGTCTGCTCAATTGGCGGTATATTAGGTTCTTACAACGCCTTCTCTCTCTGTCTCTCTCTTTCTGTTCCAGAAAGAGGAAAGATATTCTCGATATTCTTACTACTTAGGGATGATATTCTCGAATTTCTACAAAATCATAAGGATTGACCAGGGTCCAGGATTGAAGACAATATTATAAGAATAATTGATTATTTACGGATTATTGTATAAAAGGATAAGAATAACACTTAAAACCCATCTATAGTCAATTTATTAATTTATAAACTATTTTCTCGAGCATCTCCTATGACATTCTAAATTCAAATTGCATACAGCCAAGCGTCCGAACCCATTCTACCAGCTGATATAAAGCTCTGTATAAAGCTTTGAGTACACATAATTATTATCGGATATTGCAAATCCGTATGGTATTAAACTAACTTTTTTTAAGTAGGTACCTATACAGTATAGTTCGAAATACATATCTCTACTTAGTGTTTGTAAATTTAAAATATTTTGTTTTTCGTGTTATGGCTTCTTATTTTCTCACAGGAGGTGTGAAAAGTAGAGTATCCTCCTCGGGGATAAAGGTGTCTTTGCCTTGGGCTAGCTTGAATCCCTCGCTGCATTCAGGATTCTTGTATTAACTCCCTCGCTTCGCTAGTGAGTTATACTCTAAACTCCCTCGCTACGCTCGGGAGTTAACTCCCGAATCCTTCATTGCGTTCGAGATTCAATATGACGCCCGTGACACAAGACACTGCTTTATCCCCTGGGTGCATAATCTACTATTGGTAATTTTGGGAAAATACGTGAGTTAAAATATAATTCCTGCGTGCGCTCTCACACGAACCGCACCGCGCGTGGCGCGGCCCTGCGCCCCTCCCACATCCACACCCGGCTGCAAGTTTTAACCGTTTTTTTTGCTATTTGTTGTTTCTTATTCTTTCTTTCAGCATCAGCTGCCTAGCGTTTGTGGACTACGAGAAAGCCCTCGATTCGTTCGAGACTTGAGCTTACTTGCTGCAGTCTCTCCAACGGTGCCAGATCGACTATCGGTACATCGAGGTGCTTAAGTGTTTGTACGAAAACGCCATGTCAGTCCGACTTCAGGATCAGACCTCGAAACCTATTTGCCTGCAGCGGGGTGTGAGGCAGGGAGACGTCATTTCTCCGAAACTGTTCACGGCCGCAATGGAGGATGTCTTCAAGGTTTTGGACTGGAGAAGGCTAGGCATTAATGTCAAATGTCAATACATCACTCGCCTTCGATTTGTCGAAATAGTCGTCAAGGCTGAGACTATGAAGGACCTCAGTACAATGCTCGATAACCTCGGTAGCTTCCGAAAGTATGGGTCTTAAAATGAACGTGAACAAAACCAAGGTCATGGTAAATACCCATGTAGCACCCACTCCTATCAAGATCAGTGGCTCATGGCCCTACACTCGAAGTTGTAGACGAGTACGTCTACCTGGGACAAACGGTCCAGTTAGGTAGGGCCCGGCTAACTTCGAGAAAAAGGTCAACCGTCGAATCTGACTCGGCTGGGCGGTGTTCGGGAAGTTGCGTGATATCTTCTCGTCTCACACCACAGTGTCTCAGGACGAAAGTCTATGACTATGGAAATGTGAAATGGAACCGAAACGTGGTTGCTCACAATGGGCCTCATCAGAAGGCTTAAAGTCACCCAAAGGGCAATGGAGAGGGCAATCCTCGGAGTTTCCTTGCGTGATCGAATCAGGAATGATGAAATCCGCAAGAGAACCAAGGTAACCGACATAGCCCGAAGGATCGCCAAACTGAAGTGGCTGTGCGCAGATGGTCAATGGGGCCGAACGACACTTGGGGGAGGCCTATGTCCAGCAGTGGACGTCTTTTGGCTAAGATGATGATGATGATGATGATTCTTTCTTTCATTTCGTTTGGCACTCAGGTGAGAGTGCGGTAGTGGGCTAGGTGGATTCAGTAAGAAAAAGAGTGATCATTAGGTTAGTGAGGAGTTACTGTTTATGATTACATGATAATATGCGTAATCGTCTTTACTAAATAGTTGTCAGTATGATAATCGCACGTTCGCGTCTCTGGCGACTTGATTAAGAGCGGATTTTAAAAATGAAACTGAACGCGATCAGTACATCTAAACTGCGTTCAAGAGCTGTCAGCGTCAATATTCCATAGAAAAATAGAAAAATAGTGACACTGACAGCTCATAAACGTGGTTTATACGCTGATCGCGTTCAGTTTGGCTTGGTGAAAACGGCCCTTAGATTGGTATATTTTTCTTAACGTTCTCGTTTATTCTGTTTTATTGAAAACAAAATGAGTGGTAGGTATGCGAGTAGGTACATCGACTGCGAAAAAGCCAAGTGTCTTCCGTTTACCTTTGATTCAAAGATGTTAGGTTCCGTAAGCTCTCTTCTGTACTTGTAATTTAATTAGTTGCACCTGTAAGTGAATGAAGAGGTAGGACAGGACAGGCTAGAGGGCGCAAATTCATAGTTAGCCTCGGGCGGTCCGAACTCTTAATCAGGCACTGCCGCCGCCGGTTGAAAACTCGTTTAAATTCCTTTTTTTTGCGATCCATTGCAGACGTAAGCGTGATCAAAAGTGAACTGACTCGCCACTATAGTAAATACGTGTGACCACCCCACTCGGTTCGTCGACTCTCTCGGCCGAGAGTTCATTTACTGACTCGTCACTGTACTCGTTAGGTGTAATCAACACATGAGGGGTCAGGTAAAGCAGGGTATTGAGGCTGTACGTACAGTTCTCGTCAAATAACTTTGCCCCTCTGAAGTTGGCTCGAGTGGCTGCGTAGTAGTCAAAATTACGAACAAACTGCAAATGCGCATGCGCAAGAGACATGAGGGCGGGGCGCGATTTTATGTCTCAGTCGCTCGTTTACGTTCGATGCATGCTTGCGTCCCGCTTGCTCCCGTCTACGTGACTGCACCTGCGCGATTTTTGCAAATGGCTAACTTCAGAGGGGCAAAGTTATTTGACGAGAACTGTAGGTATACATCTCTAATCTGTGCGACACATTTTTTCCGACATCCACGAAAACGAAGTCGCGAGCACAGCTATTTCACCACTAAAACTAGAAACTTCAAAAAAAACCTATGGTTATGGTTTATAGGCGCTTTGAAAGGACTTTATAGTTTACGAGTCGATTAATAAAAAATATTTTTGGCAACGATCATTGCCCGAAGCAAGCGTAAGTACCTACTATAGGAATAGGAAGCCTGAAAATTTTTACTAGGTAGGTACCTACTGAAAAAATCTTTAAAATTACCTAACAGAAAACTTTTTTTTGATGAACGAAAACTTTCAAGAATTTATTTTCGCGTAACTGACATTCACATAGGCGCCCCGCCAGCTAGCAGGTACAACAAACAAAAAAGGCGTTACCACTACATCGCTGCCTTCAAATTAGTTCCATCAAAAACTGATACCTGGTTTAAAAATTATCGAATTTATTCTACAAAACTTTAACTAACTTGAACTATAAATAATATACCTACCTACATATTTACAATTGATTAGAATGAAGATATTAATTCCTTATATTTCACTCCAAAATATCTAATTAACCTCTACTTAACTTAGTTACCTACTTAGATACCTACTTAATGTACAATCATTATCGATTTTTTTAAATTTCCAAGAGACCTTTGCGTGGCTTGATTTTAAGGGGCATGAGATGAAACCAAGGTAGGTCAGGAAGGGAAAGGGAAATCATGGAAATCATTAAGTATAAAAAAAATCTAGTTCCACGGCACCAGTTATAGGTAGATAATATCTGTCATATCTTAGGTAAGTACCTTTTTTTATTTTTTATCAGTGATGGGTTTGCTCTTGACTCTAGTCTATGTCAGAGATGACAGAGACAAAGTCTACGATGGAGCGAGCTTACCTATAGGTAAGAAATCAAACAACCGAATTATGAGATTTTATCAATTGCTCGGTCAAAATACTTACCTACATACCTTCTTGTTTCGAAAAAACACACTTATTAGAGGCTCGTAAAGGTCTTATGGTCAATGTTTGAATTGTATGTAGGTGCTTACCTTTCCACCAACAATTACTAGGAACACACGACAGTTTACTTCTAAGTTCACAATCACATCATTTTGTTAGTCAGGATGAACACTTACAATAGTCACTCAAGGAGCAATAAGTAGGTATCACATTCACAGAATTTTAAATAAGAAAACTTTAGCACCTCTAAATAGGTACTATTTAGAAAATATTCAAAACAATAATTATAACAATCTGCTGATTTGCGTAGCGTCATCGCTTCGTCTAAACAACTAACTTCACGCGGCGCGGGTTTCGAACTTGCACGAACTTCATTAGTTATGCCTGGCTTTAAATTTCAATGAAATCTTATGTAAGTAGGTACACTATGTACTAGCCTTTAGCTTCGTCCGAAATAAATATAAAACAAGGGGGGAGAGCGACCTCGCTTCCAGGCCTGGTTCATTTCATGGTCCGGAGTCGGAGCGAGGAGGCATGGGAAGCAGTCACCTCCTTCTGCGAGGCAGTAATGCAAGCGAAGGAGGAGTCGGGCCGCGTGAGGTAGAGACAAACCTCACGCCCCAGCCGCCGCAACAGAAGAAGACGCCCCGGGCGTCGGTAGGGACAGGGCGAATCCCGACCGGTGTAAGCGCGGGCCTGCGGATGACCAAAGCTAGGCCCGGGTCGACGGCGCGTTGTGTTCCACGCGCGCCTCAAAGAGATGTCAGCATAGTAGCCGGGGCTCGCTAGGGCCAGAGCCTGCCAGGGTTGCGGAATTTGTTCGAAAAGGCCATTTGGAGGAACACGGATGGGTATAATAATCAGTAGGTAAGACTCTTGACTTCATGGGAGAAAAACTGCCAAACTTAATCACATGAGGTGTCACTATCATTTACACAAATTATAAATAATAGCAGCCATAGTTTTATTTACTGAAGAAATAAAACTATGGCTGCTATTATTTGAAACATTTCATTACACACATACACAAGACACACATACATTTAATTAAATCCATCCGTCGTCGTCGGTATGGCTTCGATACCTTTGGAACTGTAAGGGTACTTCCTAAAAAGGTTTATTTACACATCCCGGAGAGAATAAATTCGAAAAGTATCAGTAATTCGTAAATAAAAGGGTCGTGTGACCTTTCAGTGTGAACCCTAATAGGTCGAAACTTGGCATTTTTACTGAATAAATATTTACTAAAGCCGCTTTCACAACAATTAAAAAAGTTTCAATTATTAATGGAGTACAGGAGATACGTCTTTGCGTTATACTTATTTGTCTTCAGTCAGAAACTGGTCAAGTACGAGTCAGACTCGCGCAATGAGTTCGAAATCTCGCATAAATCGGACTCTCGGGTACTTGCCACTTAGAATCATTATAAGTACAATTTAGCTAGACAAAAGGTTTCCCAATGGGTACGAATCCCATCGTATGCGAGTCCGACTCTAACTTGGTAGGTTTATCGCAGCAAAGGTTACGAATAGCAAGAATGCATTTCGGTTACAATTTTCTTTTCATAATTTAATTCATAAAGTAAAGCGGCTTTCAGACTACGCTATACTATTGTGCTATATAGTATAGCAAAGAAGGACCTAATGCTATACTATATAGCATGGCAATCACATTACGCGATATAATCGCAAGCAAAATGATCTGCTCGTATCCACAGGATCACGTCCAGAGAGACGTGATTTTTTTTTTTTTTTTTTCGTTATGACCACTAGCAAGTTAACACGCAGGGGCTATCAACTGCTCAACCGGACTAACCTGTGGTGGCCTCAAATGAATTTAAGGCCCCCAGCCAAGGCAACAAAGCTAGCTACAAGCTAAAACTACTGACCGCTCGCTAAGGGCATTCCCTGTGGAATACGACCTCGGCTTAGCGGCGTCAGTTTGGGACAGCAAGGGACAATCAGGCTGGGTCGTTTTATTATTTAGGGGTTATTAAAGCTAAAGGCTCAGCGGCGCGGGCTGGCTCGTTGGCAAAAGTCGGGGAGGGTTTTGAATGGGGCGTCGCGACGGACCTCGGCGGCGAGGTCGGTATACGGAACGCGGTCTGTGTTTGTTTTTTCTAAGAGTGCTGGTTTCCCTACAGCTTTCCTGAATCTTTGTGATCTCGTCATCGGCCTCGACGAGTGTATGCCGAGGACGGCGAATCTTACTAATACGAGAGGGAGTGTATTGTGAGGCCTTTGAAATCAAAGGGTTGCTGTGTTTCTCAGCTGATTCAATAAAATGCTTTGTAAGACGTTTCATTAATTGTTTAATTGTCGGGATTTTAAGGTCGACATGAAGTCGTTCATTCCTAATAAACCACGGGGCGCCCGTGGCTTTTCGGAGAAACCGGTTTTGGACTACTTGCATCCTGTGGATTTGCTTTGACTTTGTGTGTGCGAATGTGGCACACGCATAAGTCATTATCGGGCGAACCAGAGAGACGTGTCGTTTCGGCCATATTTTATTATTATTACTTCCTGCCGCTCCACCCAGAGCGGAAGGGGTCATTTGATGATTTCCCATCCTTAAAAATAAAAAAAAGTATGTAGATATTATTAACAAACAACCTTATTGGGTAGATATGTTAGTGCATATCTAAATTATTACTATTGCTTATTAGTTATTATCTTTTATAGTTAGGTTAGGCAGAACATCATATCGACGTCGCCGTTCACAGTAGTGATCACAGTTGTATTGTATACAATATTTACGTGAAGTTTCAACCGGAATGGGCCAACTGCAACATTGGAGTATAAGATCCTAGTTATAAGTATAGGCGGACGCTAGTTAGTTGTCATCTCCAACGATTTATGGAGCTGGTTGCGCTGTGGGTCAACAGGGCATGGGTGAGCCCCACAGCCGGCGGCAGACTCACGTGACCTCTGTCAACGACTATCTACCTTCCCCTTACGCTTTATTTACCCACAATAGCCGCGCCCACCCTCTATATTTAACCTAATACTCATCCTTGGTCTTTAACCTTCGACATAGCTTTTCATAAGTGCAAGCCGACATCAATTACCTACTTTCGCAATATTGGAAACTTTATTGTTCCACTGTACTCGTAGGTTTGAGTTTAACCTTTGTCTCATGTTGAGTTAGTTCACGGGCGTATTTGCTCTCATTTATGTCTAGCAAAACATACTCCTACGCAGTTAACTCATTCTGAACGGCGGGCGGTATAATCGAATATAGAACTCAAAGAACCTATTATGCTAACTAGCAATCAATGTGTAAGTGCATGTAAGTAGTAAGTGCCCGTTAGCTCGTCTGGCTTTCAAGTTGCCACTTACAAGGTAGCAAAATGCGTGTTGTAGTTACAGGAAGCTCATCGAATTCTGTGCAATTGAAGCCACTATCTGAACGACGTGTAGCTTGACAAGAGCGGATACGTATTATTATATAGTTAATTATATAGGTGTATAGAAATGTATCGGGTGTATGGTGGCTGGCGCCCGCTTCCCACGCGTTTGCCGTTGACCCTTCTGCGTACCTCTGCTTCCCCTACACACTGGTACACGGCGAATCCTGTGTACTGCTGGTTGGTACACGTCTAGCGCTAATATCCCCGTTATCTGTGTGCTCCCGTCTCCCTTCGTGCCGTGTTGTAGCCCAAACTGCTTCGACGTACCCATAAATCGAGCATACCTGGTCCGCAGTATTCCTTAGAAGAGCTAATAGGAGCTAATCATTTAGTTCAATTTAAATGTGAGTTGAATGCGCCTTGGCTTTTATGGGGGCAATATTTTTTAACCGTTTGGTGCGTCTGAAGTGCCTGCGCGGTGCTTGTCTTATTATAATAAACATCTTGCTAGCGCTTTCCACGTAGGCGTTAATGTGCTTTGTTAAGGAGTGGAGCGGTAACGTAGATAAAGCTTAGACATTAATTACCCAAGTGACCAATTTCCAGTGAGTGTACTTTAATATAGGCCCAGATATTCTAATGCTTAACAAGCATTTGAATATCTAGTGTTCGTGTCATGTTCCTTAGAACTATATTGGCCATTTGTCCTGAAACTTTAGTTCAACCATTCCGACATAACGACTCGTACAGTTACGAATTATTATCTAAGGTTATATTATTATTACAAACCTTCGTCCCGGCAATAAATCACCCTCGAATGTATTCTTGATGGACAGCAGTAGGTATATGAGTTTACCTTTTTAAGATACGTCGACTATATTTCATCCATTATAATTATTGCCCTGTATTTCCATAGATCATTATTCGCAAGGATAGCCGGACTTATTCCTGGTTGTTATTATGCTCGGCCGGCAACCGGGCCGATTGTTATCATTTGAGAATCACACTAACAAGTAAACGTGAACTGGTAATGGGAGTCGGGACCGTTGGTACCGAATTCAATACAGCGTGCGGAAGCATTGCGACGGTAATCTGCCCGCACAGCGCCCGTAGATCGAGATATTTGCTTGTATGCAAATGGAGGCCCTTACCGTGCGACCGCGCCGGTACAAGCTGATGTGATAATACCCAACGGTCTCCATATAGAGTGATACTAACACAAGATACACGTGTAGATAAGGACGATGGCCGACAAGCCGTAATAGAGACAAAGGGACAAGGGCCCATTGCCGGACCGCTACACTGAAATAGGCGCTCATAACAATAATTTTGTAATCATATTATTTATAGCATCAAATAACGTTATGCACCAGATTAGCATAGCAGTTCCTTATCTCTGTATAAGTCAGCAGGAAGACTCATTATGTAAACAAGATTGCGAGAAAAAGTAAAAATAACTCAACAGTCCGGTTCGTCTACCTTCATGGACTTCCTGCGCGGAGGGCTAGTGGCGAGGAAGTGTGTCCTGGCGGAGCAGGCGCGGGCGGGGCGGAGAAGCGCGTGCGCTAAAGCTTGTTATCTATAATTTCCCAGCAGACAAGATTAATACAGCGTTAAAAGGATCATCACTTGAAGTTATTAAGGTGTTGTTCAGCACTTGAGGCATTTGTCCAAAGGTCAAACCATAATACCGTGGTGTCCATATACTCGCATAATTTAATACATATTTTACTTCACACCAGTGCTATGCATCATCGTAATTTTCTATGGGTATGTAGGTTCATGAAATTAATTTCTCGTTAACCTTTTAGCACCTCAGCTAGACAAAGTAAGGAGAAACTTTATACTTGGTGGATGGATGGGAACTATCAATAGGAATCGCCGCAAAATTACAATAAGTACCTACCTACTCATTTGACTTTTGCATCAAATAATGTGTTTCAACATGAGTATCATATGGTGGGTAAGTGATTAGACAGGTGAGATTATTTTATGTTGTAAAATAGAAACCGCGGGCGCCTCGGCGTGCTGTGTACAGTCTGACTAATAAGGTGTCTGATTTAAAACTGCAATATTGCTCGGTTGGTGACAGGCGGATAGCTCATTGCTCGCAAGAATCCTGCAGTTTCCCTAGTTGACTTTTACAAATTACGCAGCGAGATACGCAGGTTGTGAGATGTTTTCTTTCATTTTTAGACCAACATTTATATTTTAATGTTCCCAGTCACCTTTCTTAGCGGGGTGAGTAGTTTTACGATCGCAGGAATTTTGCGCGTTAAGTCATATTATAGAAGTGATGGAAGAAGAGCTATCTAACAGGGCCGTTTTGGACAAAAACTCAATTAGAGTAAGAAATATACCCAACCGGGCTCAACTAAGGATAATCTACAATCAATCAAATTGTTCCACTTAAAGCGCTAAAAAGAACATCCCTAAAATGTTCTTGAGTTGATTGTATCCACGACCTTAAATATATCTAAACTACAATATCTTAATGAGATCAGCGGCTACCATGACGTGTTAGAGTGTGAGTCGTTCGAGCGAGAAGGAGGGATGGAGCTATACACCCTATATAGCTCCATCCCTCCTTCTCGATCGAACGACTCACGCTTTAACACGTCATGGTAGGGCCCCAGGATCACAAGAATAACGTTATCCTATGCCTGAGAATGCGTTACTGTAATAAGCAGTATCACGTCATCCCAGCCACACCACACATGGCTGACAAATATCACTCTGAATTATATCAGCGAGGAAATAAAACCATGCAGGGAGTCTATAGTGCGATAAAATTACAAGTGAGAATAGTGCAAGCATGTGCCCATATTAGTCGCCGTAAAAGGAGCTAATTCAGATAAGTTAGATCTTCCATAATTTGCACGGCTGTCCGCCGAGGAGAGGCAAAACCATAACGTCTGTATCAAACTAATTTCATGCAAATAAACCTTTTTATCTTTTTTCGTATCGTAGTTAATCCAGTTTATACTTACCGTGAAAATTGCAACAAAAACTTGGCATTCTTATAGTACAGGCGTATATGTAGCATACGTTCCAAAAACTTTGATTGCGCTGTGAACAGAAACATATTAATTCGTTCAACCGACAGTTTTATTGAATAATAAGTATCGTAAACAGTTCCTGAGGCGAATTAATACAGCGACCGATCTCTCTGACCTTTCGTGATTTAACAATATTGTCTGTATATGAAAGTAATTATAACGGTAGCGATAAATTATCAGTGCTTTACCAGTTCTATCGCATGGCCATACAGAGATAGGTGCATGTATGGAGTTCCGAGTGAATTCAACTTTGTATGGTTCCGTACATCTTCAAACTTGATATCATGATACAGTTATTGTGCTCAGCGCGTCCGGTCACTCATCGAATAAAAATGCAATAAATTACTTTTTTTCTCTTCCCATGAGACGAGGGTTATTTTAAGTTTCATGCGCTGATGTAGTTGTTATGTTTTTTTTGTTGGATAAGTAGTTGGTGCTCGTTGATATCTTTTGTAGGGGTTGACGTCAAATAGCTTAAGAAATGCCTGCTGATGGAGCTGGAACTCAAAAAAAAGTTTATTAAACGGAGGAAAAACCACAGAATACCATGCCTCAAAGCTTTACCAGTTAATCACGAGTGTATACTTATTTTTTTGTTTTTTTTTTATTAGTGATGGGTTTGCTCTTGACTCCAGTCAATGTCAGAGATGACAGATACAAAGTCTACAATGGAGCGAGCTTACCCAGAAGGAGCCTGTTCACTCTAACTTTGAAGAGATTAGGGTTGTAAGCTATTGGAAACACAGACGCAGGCAGAGAGTTCCACTCCTTTTCTGTGCGCATTATAAAAGACGTTTGGAAACGCTTAGTGCGAATTGGTGGAATAGCTACAAGGTAGGGATGGTAAGATGCAGTGCGTCTGTATGTCCGATGGTAGAAGGGGGCCGGTAGGATGAGGTCGTGGAGTTCTTCGGCACACTCACCGAAGTACAATCTGTAGAAGACCGATAAGCAGGCAACCTTGCGGCGATTAATTTTCACCCAATTAATTAGGGTGACCTAAATTTCCAACAATGCTCTGGTATTAATAACATCTCTTGTTTCACGCCCTCCCGTGGCTAATTTAAATGTTGCGGGTGGTGAGTGTTCGGCAGTATAATCCTTACTTCATAACTAATAATATAAATGCGAAAGTGACTTTGTTTGTTACACTGTCATGCCTCAATCGCTGAAATGATTTTGATGAACATTGGTACAGAGGTAGATTGAATCTTGGCTACTTTTTTACACAAATCTACATTAACGCTAGCGCAAAAGTTAGTGCTATAAGTATAAAAAAAGTTTATTGGCACAAAATGCGTTTGTATATGTCGTAGGATAATTTGATACTTCGAATCTTCGAGGAAATCCTAGGGGTTTTGCGAAAACGCGGATAATTAGACATAGGCGAAAAATTATCAAAACTTACTGGACAAAGTCAGGATTTTTGCGAAAATACTCGTTACTATAGTAAGATTTGATGTGCTCAACACAGATTGGCTACAATTTTGCTGGCTGACTTCTAATTGGTTCCTAGTTTTACAATAGGAGATCTCAGTCGTAGTAAAAAAAATGATCCAATTTTAGGGTGTAATCCATAAATTGGATGAAACTGGTTAGGTAAACAATTAGTTTAATAGTGCAACAATGGAATTGATCAGTCTTGTGAATTAAAGTCTTGAGATAAAATCACTCATTCATCAGCCTTCTCTTCTCTTATACAGCTAAACTTAAGATATATTGAGGCAAAATTATTATCACATTCTGGTTCACTTATAGTGAACAAAATAACGAATAAAGTAGGTACACTATTTACGATAAAAAACAAAACACTTCTGCAATTTAACTCAGACACAAACGTAAACAAAATAACGTGCGGCAACAAATGATTGACATTTAAGACGTCAACCAATCAGAGACGATCTCTTATTGAACGCGCTGACCGACCAATCAGCGTTCTTATTTCATAACAGCCAGCGTTTCGTTTCGCAATATTGCTATAATAACGAGTATTTTCGCAAAAATCCTGACTTTGTCCAGTAAGATTTGATAATTTTTCGCCTATGTCTAATTATCCGCGTTTTCGCAAAACCCCTAGGATTTCCGCGAAGATTCGAAGTATCAAATTATCCTACGACATATACAATACCAATACATTACACACTATTGTTATTATAGGAGTAACTTATCAATTTTTACTCGTAAATTGTACAGAATGCTATAGGTAGATGGCGCTAATTCAAACGGTTAAATAAAACAATGAGATTCGAGTAGTTAATTAAGTTTATTTTAAGTAGATATAGGTACTATCATTATCTAGTTATCCCACAAACGGTTGGTCATGGTCCATTGAAAGACAAATCTAATTAATAGTCCTTAGAATTGTAGTGTTCTTTTTAAGGAATATAAGAATACATTTCTAGAAAATAATTGCAGTATCGTGGCGGGTTGACAACCAGTGACTCGAGAGCCCCTAGCGATGTCGACGGAATGCCACGCCAAGTGCAATTTTCCACCGCAACCAGGTTCAATTGTGATTTTCATTACGGGTCCCAAGAGTTCGCGACCTACTCTAATTAGCTTAGATGCTTATGATTAAACGACTCGGTCACGACTCGTCGATTTACCTCAAATCCGTCGCGCTGTCCTGCGAGGTCGGCCCATCCGTCAAGTAGGACACTAGCTGGAAGCAATGCTGATCTATCCATGCCATATGTTCAGAAACAATTGCTTGCTTCAATGAGGAACTTAAGGTAATCAGTGAAACGTTGACTACTGAGGTTTAGCATACATCATGTTGTCTGCAGGAACATGAGCTAGGAGATACTTTGCGTCTAGCTGGTTGACGTAATGGCCACACTACTCAGACCGCTCCAGGGCCTAGTGTTCGTTTATGAGTTACAAACATTGTTGTTTGTTGTACCACTTAAACAGATGCTGTCAGGCACTCATCTATTAACATTTAATATGAGCATGATATAGTGGGCACCGGAGGCAGGTCACTAAGATCGTAGGCAGCGTCTGCTAAGCCTATGATGGATGTATGGATGTCAACGTGACACTGTAGTCGTAATATAGAGGAACCTTTGACCCAAAAAAAGTTTTTAGGTAAATCCGATACTGAATCTGAACCGTAACTTTTAAGAAAGTGTACTGCATTAAGTTGTATGACCTTTTTGAATGGCGATGGAAACATAAGATAGATTGGTAGGTACCCAGAGATCGACACACGTACCTGCAAATAATTAAGATATCTAAGTAATCACGACCGCGTGTCGAGAGGTTGTGTCCGACTTTTCTCCAATTAACCGTACATAGGTCTGAAACTAGAACTTGTCTGAAGACACCTTTACTTTCACACAGTTTTTGTGTAATTACCTACAGTTAGGTATCATCGGCATCCGGCTGCCTGGCAGCAGACAATTGCTTCTAAAAACCTCTCGACGAAATACTGTTGAGAGAGGTAGGTAATTTGTAAGCTATTTTATTTGAAACAAGTTGCGTGGAAGACTTTAACAAAGCTAATTAATAAAAATAAAGAAAAATAATAGCCCCAACTAACTATCAAGTGACAAGCGAATTAGAAAAAAGTTGTTTTCGTTGAGGTCTAAAAAAACATAACTGACAGTCGTCTCGAGTTCTGGTGTAGAGGTTTTTTGTCTTATGTAAGTAGGTACATGATAAATCAGCCGTTCGATTTGAAAGCAAGTGTGTCTAATAAGTAGACCGTTATCCTGGGCCCACGCCTGCTACGTCAGCTAATAAAACCGGACTTTGGTTCATTATTTCAGAAAATCCTGCAAAGTCCTAGTTTTTAGGCTAATTTCGAAAAATAAGGATTTGAAAGTTTGTATGAAAAGCCGTACCGCGCAAACGCTCTTAAGAAGGTACCTATATCAGGTCTGCCCTTCAACACAGTATCGTAGTCGAGTCACATTTTAGATCAAATCAAATCAAATAGGTTTATTTGTGTATACAGGTGAAAAAGGTGGAACAATTACATAGTTAATGGGTCTCTGTGTCCTGCCATAGTAGGTGGCATACAAACATTAATATAATTACATTTCAAATGTGCCAAAATATTTTAAATTATATTAATATCAAATATAGACTTAAGTTAACATAAGTGAGTACAAACTTCAAAACATAAAATTCATAGTTGGCATAATTGGCTACCATTTAAAAATTTTGACGAAATTACTGAATTTCTACTTATACCTGTGAGATAATAATATATCATAAATATCAGTCTCATAATCTAGTAGAATTTCTCTGACTGAGTAATATGTACTTTTTAACCAAAACAATTTTAGTTCTTTTTTAAATATTCTTATGTCACTGATTTTTCTGTATACCTACTTAATTTCGTCTTCCGGTCTTTGGATATCGAACTGGAGAGGTCCAGTCCGGAAATCTCAATGTACGGAAATTAGTTGGTCACTGAAGTAAACTCGGCTTTTTCCCACGGCTGCTGCATACAATTTGCATAACTGAAAGTCAAAATTAAGAGGTAGCATGAACCAAATTGAGGTTGATTTTTTGGGACACCACATCCTCGATAAGATTTACCGCAAGCATACATTCTGAAAGGTGCAAATGTGGCTGATGACATTAATTTGCAATCGATTTTGCACGTAGCTGATGCAGTTGGGTAAAACTTGTTTCCATTCAGTTACAAAAATATTTTTCGATTAGTGAGCGTATCGAGGTGTCTACCTGGTTGATGTAGGTTGTGGTCTCCGGCTGCTATTGGCGTGGAGCGGCGAGTCCACTCGACGGTCGCCGCAAGTGTTTGTTCACATCTCTGGGTCACGGTCAACGTTCGCTTCGCCATGCGAGCTTGTTCGCCCCTCAAACCTAGTAATCACTACCTAAATATCGCAAACCATATTAGCTGAACCTAATTATCTACAACCGACGTCTAATTTGTTCTCAGTAATAAGTTCGCGCCGAACGCTTTTTGTTCGAACAAAAACTTAACACAAATGATGTGCCAATACTGTTATTTTTGTTTTGCATATATCTGTTTCGAGAAACATCAATAGGTGTCGAACAACGTCGCTACATACAGCTCGCTCTAGTCACTGTGAGTACCTACGTGTTGGTTTGTCCATTACGGAACACATCCCGCCTTTTGTAATGATGTTTGGTGCTTACATCCGTCAAGATCCTATCTCGATAAAATAAACTAATGACTGAAACACACCTGTTGTTCGCGTAGGAGGGGCTTGTAATAACGATGAAGATAGCTTCCAGCAGTGTGATGGTCGCACAATAGACCTGAAGCCGTATCGCATCCATTTTTGAATGTGTTTTTGTAGTAGGTAATAAATATTTATTTATCATGTTTCATCCTATGACGTGGGGCCGTGCACTTTATCAATGTTCGCTTCAATCGCTACGCATACGCGAAAGTACTTGCTTGCAGATATATAAAACATCTACATCGTTTTTTTCCTTGAATCCTACAAAGCATCACGCTTACTCATCCTGATTGACGGGTTTAACAGTCGTAATTACTTACAAAGCCAAACCAATTCGCCACATTAGCTTCCAACATTCCTACCTACAGCACCAACCTACTTACAGAAAGGCATAGGGGCTACTTTTGTACACAATGCAGTCTTCTGTTAAAAAATACGATTACGAAATTGATAATAAACTTGTGTAAAACAGAGGTAATTGTACGAGTAATGCGGTTGACGCAATGTGGTTTGTTCTGTTGGTGGTAAATCTTGGCTGCTTGGACTAATTGGCCATATTGTGCTATTACCGGCGTAATGGTGGAGAGGCCATTAGGCAGCACGAGTCGCGGCGACGATACCACGACACAGCCAACGACCCGTCCCCGCAGACAACCACACAGATTTGCATATGACCAATCAGACAAATGAGAAACTATTTTTATGTAAACGTGATACACGATTTGAGGTCTAAGTTCAAAATTGTTGTTTTGTCAAGAACGTTTTCACTTAAAACGGTGGTGTCAGATGTTGAGTAAACAGTAACGGGATCGAACCAAGTTTGCTGAGCTGCTTAACCCGCATTACAATAAACCCGTAGACACACCGATCGCAAATGACTAAGAGTTATTGTTGAGTGCCGGCGCTCCCCTCGGGTGCTGCTTTAATTGGAGAAACGACGGGTCAATGGGTGATGACCGCAGTTCGCAGGTAATGGCAGACTTAATAACTTCACCTGAATAAATCACGCGCAACCGTTACTATTTCCTAGCCAAATGAATGTTAATTTGACAAGACACGAATGGATGTGCGAACTAATAATACAGTAATGTCGAACAATGAAGTGCTCACGAAAGTAAGCAAAAAATTAATTCGATTAGAATGTAAAAACTGACTGTAATAATAACACATTTATTTTCATATTGAATATAGGTAGGTACAATTCGAAGAATAAAAGTGACGAAAGTAGATACAATTTTATTTAATGCGGTTGACCAAATTGGCTTTACATTGTTTACAAACGTTTCTACTGTACAACGTTCAGTATAAAAAATATTGGTAGAAACACATCAAGCCAGTATGTTTCACATTTACAAAACTATTATGCATTCACATACTTTCTTTTATAACAATAATCACTGACGAAAATTTTAAAACACATCGCGTAGAAAATGTAACGAAGGAAAGCTTTCAACGCTATAACTATGTAAAGGTCGCCATCTCGTCATTGTGATGCAACGTTTAACTAAAATAAGGACAACAGTCTTGTAAAGCTGTATAATAAGTAATAACCTATCTTACTATTTACAATTAAACTGATGCGAGGGAGTTACAAAACGTGGAATAAAGCCGCATGCTACGTTTATCATATTCTATGACAACTGTTTATGTGTTAATAGAAATAATTATACCATATACATTTAAGTACTCGCTTAGTAGCTAATGAAAGGCACATTATTCTCGATAGTACGAGCTAGCCGTCTGAAATTCAGCTACGTAAGAATTAAAGCGATAGCGCAGTATCGGCGCAGGCGCATAGCTACTAGCTTCGTCGTCGTACGGGAATTATTCGAATGACTATGAATATCCTCCTGCAGCAAATTGGTTATTTGATACCAAAGAGGTGTAAAGTCATCTACTCCTGTTCCTTAGAAAACAGTTAACATTACTGGAATTTCTCACATTAGGTTTAGCGGTTTTTGATGTTTGTGCACTTGGGTATATATTATATTATTATGTATTTTATTACAGTAAAAGACTAAGTATTTTTTTACACCCAAAGGTATCCGCTAACCATCAGTTTAATTAAGCTACGTCAAATATATATATATTAATACATTTCCAAAAATAACAAGACATATCAATAATATATTTGTAATATATTACAATAATTTAAAACGTAGGTGCCATTTCTTGTGCTCATTTCCTAATGACTGTGAACCAAACACAACCTCTTGACTCAACTAATAAATTCAAAGAATAACACACATAAGTTCGGTATAATCTACATCTAAAAAACGTCTTCCTTTTATGTGCATAATGTGTTTAACTTACCTACATTTCACAATCCATTTACATTTTTATATTCCAAAGTTATCCTTTAAAATACGCCATAAAAATATACCGCTAAATGCAAATAATGTTTATCAAAAAGAATTTATCACATATACATAAAATAAAAAGTGAAAAATCTTAAACGTCGAAGAAAAGTGACTAGTTATAAAAATGGCCGGCGAAATATAAGCTGAATAACGCCGCCGTTTGGATGAAAAGACTTCCATAGCATGCTGGCGACTATAATTTACGAGTATAATATGGTCGAAGAGATTGACATGTATTTGGCAAGAAAAAGTGTACAATGTAGAGAGACAAGGCGCATTCGAGTCCTATGCAAAGTGGGTGTTGTAGGCTATTATTAGCCGAGCCGAAGGTTAACGAAGCGTAATTTAAGAGCGGCGCCGGATTAGGTATTTTCTGATCGGATTCCAGGTCCGGACGTCGCAGCAGTTAGGAGTAATTAAGCGGTCAGTTATGAGGTGTAATTACATGTGGAAATAACACTTATGTGTGGCATGGGGTCGTTGAACTGTGCAGCAAAAAATGTGGTAAAAAATTACGATGAAAAAGTTGCCCAGCCTGGTTGTCAAAACACACGTCACAGGAATATGGATGTGTCGCCTGCGGCGTGCGCGCTTCCGATGTAGGGCTGCTACGTGATCATAGATGTCAAATGAATAAATTCGATGGCATAGACATTTCTATGCAAAAGAAGTTCAAAGAATGATAGAGCTGTCTCTATCATTCTCTGAACTTCTCATATTTTAAGACTTTTCTTATAAATATGAGTAAATAAAGTTGCTGCGTCATAATTTCCCTATCCCTTGTAGGTGTGTAAGACATTGTAAACTGATAGAATCATGCGATTTAAAAGCAGATATTCATACGGGCAGCCCTAGATCTGCAAGCCGCCGCGCTCTTATCGGTTCAACAGTTTATTGATCGCGAGAGGCTTCGGTAGTCGCCGACGCCCGATCATTGTTTGCTAATGAGACTTCGGGAGCACAGGTGGTCCGCCGCGATCTAACTCAGTTAACTAAAACAAATATGATGTCATGTTGACAATAATAAATGACCCACATTAATTTATCCTAAACGAAGGAGTATAAAACGTCGTAGTACCTACGGGTACATAATACGCTATAGTTTAGATCATCTAGCGAGTTACACGGCTATTGTTCTCTTTGAAATTTTTATTGTTACTTCTAGAGACGAAACAACTCTATGCTAACTTATTTAACACTATCTAGTACAAAGTTCACATTATGAACTATAAAATCGCATCACGGTGAAAGCTTTACGCCACAAAAGCACATTCAGAGGGCTTAGTGTGAGTTTTTTAACGTACTCGATCGCGTTAACGTAAACGTTCGCTTATGTCAAATTGTATAGAAAAAAACAGGTTGTCCGTGAGTTTCACCAGACGGCGCTTATTCAGTTTCAATACAAATTGACGTTTACGCTAACGTGATCGAGAACGTTAAAAAACTCGCACTAAGGCCACTGAGCTTGCACTATAAAATATCGTTTTACTTTGTCCGGTGCGCGATTTCCAGCTTTAAAAATGCACAGAACAATGCACACGATCTTATACAGGAATGGAAAAACAAACTAGGTATAGGTACGATTGACGGAAGACAGCTTACATTCTAAATTGGTGAAGGTTTGCCGGTTTGCCACCAGACTGCACTTCAGTTCACTGAACACTTAAACGTTGAAGCCCCATCACACATGCATGGAAAAACCCACGGGATGAATTTTGATAGGCTTTTGTGGTCATTTGTATTCAGGTTCGGAGCTCCAACGCATCGTCATTATAACTTTGTTTTAAAAAGATCTGAAACACGTACGTAGCACCTCTTTATATTTACAAATTGTTATAAAATTTATTCACAAAATATATAAAACTTTTGACAATATTTTCTGTTACCGATCCGATAATCTATTAGTTATTACGGAATGTCATCCGTTCTTCTCCGTTATGAAATCTGAAACGTGATCGACGCATTCAATTCCGAAGTGCATATTGGTTGCAGTTGTTACGTGAACCGATGAAATATGTCTGTGGTGATACCTAGCAAGAAGTCGAACATTTCTCCGGAGTCGTTTTCGGCCTCCGTTTTATCGTCATCTCTGAAAACCTGCGAACAAAATATATTATAAATTAATCATTTAAATTTTGATGAACAGTCGTGATTGCCGGTTATGCGAATTAATTAAGATAACGCGGATTGAGATGATAATGTGTCATACGCAACATATAATATTTGACAGTTACACGTCGATGACTTTGCTGTTATTTTGAGCAAGAAAGGAACGGCATTAAGTGCGTAAGTAAATAGCAGCATTGCGTTGCACAGCGCACTACACTTTAATATCTGAGACTATCTGATAACATCAATTAAGGTTTTAGTTACAGTGAAATATGTTGAGATTAACAGGTTAAGTGTGGAACGACCGTTATTTTGTAGTTCTCGTATATTTGTACGTAATTCACGGTTGTGTTTCAAATTGAATTGGTATTCGCGATTTATGCAGGTCGTTAGACGATTGTTGATATGTGTTTTAAGATTAATTAAATTAACCACAATGCTAGCTAGTGTATTTGTATCGGTTTCTGGTTATTTATTTATACCAGTTTGCAGTAAAGCCTCAGGCTGTGTTCTAAATATGCGCGCTATAAATGTTAAAGTGTCTCGCAGCTTAAAGTAATGATAGATTACTAACAGATCGCCTACAAACACAGTGCTCTATTTTTCCGACTCGATTCGTGGAACCTACGAGATGGCCAGTAAAGGTTCCTGCTTTTACTTACTCACATTTTTTTAAATTCAAATAATAGATAATTTTTATAAACATTGGTTAGCCAAAATAGTTGTCAGTTCACTTCAAACATTCAATTAGAGAGATCTCTTTACACGGTTTGCAATGTGTGTGTGAGTAATTGCATTTCGCAAAATCTAATGTGAGAATCATACCCAGTTTTTATTGCAGTGTGAAATTAACAAAGGTAATAGTTGCAAATCACTGGAGGTTCACAAGCAAATGATACAATGATAGCACATAAACGCGCCAAGATAATAATTTAATCATGATATTAGCCACGCTCGAGGGCAAATTGCTCCGTTTATTTGGAGGTGAAAAAGAAAAAGAGTGTGACATACATTTAAAACAGGAGAGATGGTATCGCAAAAAATTTAATGAATGGGACACGCCAATGAGCATATTTCGTGTTCATTGTTGGCGATTTCTCAGAGCGATTTGCTAATAGCGGCTATGAGCCCGCCTCCGGTCACCTCTCGTGGTGTTGCGTGCCGACTACCGGCCTTACCAACGTACACAAAAAAACATAATTATTCCTAAAACGGTAACACTTAATTGATCCTCCATGTGTAGATAGTCTTACGGTAAAATTTGTGTCACGTTTTTTCGAGTGCCGACATTCGATCGTCGCTTGAGTGTCTGTTCCAATGTAGCGAATTTATCGATATGTTATTAAATTTAATTCTATATGTGAATCGTAATTATCAGTAAAGATAATGTACTTTACGGTTAGCAAGTTTAAAGTTGATTTATTCGTGTTTACCGAATCTCTTCCGCACTATAATTAGTTTTATCAGATTTCAAACACCGTGTTTGAACACAATTGAAATAAGCATAAAATGTTAGAGACTATGCTATTACATTTCAATCATTTCGTAATACTACACTTTTTCATGTTTTTATTCGTAGTTGAGCTTAGTTTGTATCTAACAAAATTTACAGACCGTAAAATTACGGCGCAATCGCTGTAACTTCGACTAATGTGAATGTTGGAGGTATGGCGCGGAGACCACAGGCAGTCCGCCGCGCGCCCAACCAAACGTAGGTATTAGAACGGTGGGAATGTTCTTTTTTATCGAAACGATCAAAATTATATTTACATTTCTATATTTTCACGGATGAGTCACATCGAGGTGTTGTGAAAGCAACTAAAATGTGAATACTATCAATGTATTCAAGAAAAATTGATTGATCAATTTAAATATAAAGAATGTTGGTGTCGGTGCGGTGTTGCGGAAATTAGCGAGGCTGCAGTTAGCGAGCGTGGATGATTGAGATCTGCGACATTCGTGCGCCAGCGGCAGTGCCTGCGCAGGTCATTACGCCGAAACTTCGGGCTGGCACGCAACGGTATCGAGACGAGCCGCCGAGATGTTTTGGGAAAATTTAACGATATAACGCCAATACTTAATCAGCTCAGTGAGTTTTTTATTCTAAAGAAGCTTCACATCAAAAGTCCTTGCTATTAGTGAAATAGAAACGATGCTGCGTGAATTTCTTTTGGATTTTTGATGGACATTTTGAGAACTCGGTTTAACTTTTTAAAGTGATTTGTAGATGAAAGTACTAATGGACGTCGATCGGTAATCTATAGAGGCTAAGAATAGTTCAGATTTTCTTTTTGCTAACCCGATAATCATACATTCATTTTGATTGACGACTGAAGTTCCTATGAATAGATCTGTGTCAGCCTTCGAAACTATAAAGCCTGGCATCGATACGGAAGATCTAGAAAGCTTTAATATAATTTAATTCTGTGTACACCAGTCAATTATAATTACTAGAATATTGATGTGTACAAAAAGTTAGTTGGTTGAAGAAGATAAATGCTGTGGCGATGGGAAACGAAAGTGTGCCATCACAGTTTGGTTACAAAAAGAATGATATCGATCACGTACAGAGCTGGAGTATTAAATTTTCCGCTTCGTTTTGGCGACAAACGGTTAGTGAACGGTCCAGCGCACGTGGAGCGCTTGCCACTCGCGACCACCTCAATTCGGCAAGTGACGCCAGCCGACCGGACACTATGCCGAGTTTTCTACCACCTTTTGAATTATTTACTGTTCGTTTCGCGGAATTAATTTCCATGGCATGACGAAGCTTGACCTTTCCACGAAAATGATAAACATGTTTATCTTACAATTGATCTACGATACGCTGATTTCAGTTCAGCATTTCTGCAGCTTTAATTAAAAAACAACCGATTGAACAAAAATAAACAAGTTTGTTTTCAACACAGATGCGAAAACAGTTTAATTATTCTATTTTGTCTAGGAACGAATGTTTAATTCCATTAAAATAGTTTTCTTCCAATCAAGCAACTAAAATGTTATCAGATTCTGTTAGTGTATGTATGCGGCTAGCACCACTAGTGTTGCGCCGATCGACGAGCTGCGCACAATGATGGATGACTGTCCGGTCCACACACACGCCAATCATGATCCGCGCGATCGCCTGCAGCGACAACATCCAATACATGATACGGTAAGGATCTACATCGCCAACACCCACTTATTTAACCGTCCTGCTTTTATTTTCCTCTATTTGTTTTTGTACCTATTTAAATATACAACTATTTTTAGTAGTCGAACCAATACTAAAATAAATAGTATTATTGCTTGTTAGGCGCCCGGGGTTTGGATTCACTTTTTATCGTATTTTAATTAATTCTTTCTCGGCGTTCCTTTTGTTTTACGTTGCATTATTTTATTTGTGTCAGTTTTTATATGCACAGTTTTTTCCAGGTACCACTTGTGCTTATTTAATTTATATTTAACAGAATAAAGAATGAAAAAGTTATTTATTGTTTAATTATAGTTCAACACGTTCGACGTTCATTTGAAAGTAAAAATCGAGCAAATACCTAGGCGGAGCTCTTTATTCAGAATAGTTCGGCAGATTTATGTCGCGAGACAATATGGGCCGGCCGTTCGAGACCCATACATACTCTTACACAAAAAGTTAATGAAAGTCGAAAGTACGCTTTCACTTGTCGACGGTATTGTATTGTGCGTCAATTGTATACAACACTATTTCAATTGTATTTCTTAAAGTTTTTTAAAACAAGGGTGGCGTACTCCCAGACGGTCCATTAGCAGTCTGGCGGCAATGGCACGGAATTAGCCACAGCATATATTTCAAGCAGGTATCGCACACAATGAGACTCGTTCTAGATAGCATACGTATTATTTTTGAGTTAAGTCATGGTAGCTTGTAGCTTGGTGAGTTTTGAATAGAATGCGTTTTCAGATTTACTTAAATAAAATCTGCGGGTGATTTATTCTGACGTTTTGTGTGAGGTTTACGAATTGGAGCTTTTGTGGCGTCGGATAGACTGACGATCGCAGGCACGGATATAAGGGGGTTGGGTAATATTTGCCAAAAAATTAGATTCTGGCAAAAATCCTACATCTAATAATGTACGAGTAGGTAATCAATTTGATCTGAAATGCAGAAAACTCAACTCGATTTTTTAATCCTTGAAAATTTTTGCTCAGAGGCGGCCTTTGAGCGCAAACCTGGATTCGCGCCTGGACGATTGGAATGTGTGTTCTAATATAAAGAGAGAGAAAAAAACTTGGCAATGTAACCTGTGCTCTGTGCAGTAGTAGTAATAAATGCTGGTAATGGTGTAAGAAAGGCGTCGGATAGCACCTGTGTGTCGAACATGCGCTACCGGCGCAAGCGCATTGTGAAAACGTCGAGTGACAAGCATTCATCGCGATGACCGACACTAAATTAAATTAAGGACAGGTTTATATACGCTTAACCTAGTTTAACCGATGAAAATTATTAACATTTTAAGTAATAGACTTAAATTACCCATTTACGGTTTTTACTTTTGAAAATATTTTGAATGCAAGTAGGTACTTATATTATTACTACTATTAATCATAAATTCATAACTTTAAAGCTCCGTGTGAAACCACCTATTTTATTTTTTTTGCCATAGTCGCCACGCTTTTTTTTTTTTAATTTATTTTTCTTTTATACGAAAGAATAGAATATTGGGTTTTGGGTTTTGGTTATATTGGGTTGGCGATCGCAGTGTAGCTGTTGCAATGTACCTACAGAGAATGCTGCTGCCCATTCTCTAGTGAGGATCAAGGAGGTTAAGGGAAGGATTGACCAGTCTGATAAGGCGTTAGGTGAGACTGTCCAGGATGCGCCGAGCGCTCGGTTCAGTTAAGTGTCTGAAGGAACAAATAGGGTAGATGACTAAAAAAATCTAATGAGTCCGTCAGATAGATTTCCAAAAAATGTTAGACACGTATTTTTTCTTTTTTCACGTAAAAAAAAAAGAAAACGATACAGTGCGTTGAATACTCGTGTGACGCCACGTTTATGTACAATTTTTACATACTTTTGACGTCACCAGCCCCCACTCCTGATCTTTAATGCGTTTTATCTTCGTCTTTTTTTATTGACTTAATAAAACAAAAAATACGTGTCCAATATTGTTCGATTATCTAACTGACTTACTAAATAGAATCATATATTTTTTAACCAGGAATCATCCCTATTGCGCTACACGAGGAGGCTCCCTCATGCGTCCCAATTTATTCCAACCATGTTATTGGGTTTTTCAGCTGGAAATTCTCAGTAGCAGCTCGAATATGTGCCCGGTTGATAGCAAAAAGCTATTCTCTTGTTACATTGGACTTAAACGTATCTGTCTAAATGTGAGGGGATGTACTTTATGCATACCTCTAACCCTTCCGGAAATACAGTTGTTATGTAATTTTCGCAGATACTTAAAAGAGACAGATGCCAGAAAATCAGACTCGTCTTGCCAAGAAGTACCATGTTGACCCACCCAGTTAATGGGTTGTGGAGATCTGGCCGCCGCTCTACGCAAAATAATGGTATTCAGCTGAATTCGGTTTGACTGGAGGCCGACCCCAATAAAGTTGGGATAAGGCTAGGCAGATTATGATGACTTACAAGAGAGGGAACTTCTTTAATTAAGACGTCCTTATAGTACATAATAACATTATGAAAGCCATCGGTATGCTGAAATTAACCGGTAAATCTCTGAGGTACCGGTGTTTAGGTTCCATATAAATACCATCCCGGTCATACTCAACATTTTAATGAGTTTGAAGGCACTTAATGTCTGCATAATAAACAGACTATCACGGTGCGCTCGTGTACTTACAGAACAGTAAATAATAAGTTATAGTTTAGTACATGGCAAGATCTTCTTTATAACTATACCAGCTTTTGTGTGCGGCTTCGCTTGCGCGGATTTTAGAATGTACTTTTCGAAGTTCAATATGAGGAGGTTCTCAATTCGGTTGTATTTTTTATGTTTGTTACCTCATAACTTCGTAATTTATGAACCGAATTGAAAAATCCTATTTTAATGTGAAAGGATATACTTACTTTTCAATTTGTTCCATAGAAATTTCATCAAAATCGGTTTAGTAGTTTGGTTTTAAAATCAAAATAGCTGGAAAAAAATATGTCGTCCAAGTAAATAAAATTGCGTATTTTGCTTTCCTGTGACTTTCCAGTTTTTGACAACACGGTTGGCGCAGTGGTTGAGCGATTGGCTGCTACGCTGCGTGTCGCGGGTTCGATTCCCGCACGGAACAAATATTTGTATGGCCTACTGATAGTTGTTCCGGGTCTTCCTGTTTGTGTATGTGAGTTTGTATGTTCGTTAACGCACCCACGATACAAGAGAAATTCCTAGTGTGGGGCAACGTTTTTTTTTTTTAAATCACTATCACAACATATTACAAAGTCTCTGACGGTCAGTGTGTACGCGATAAACTCAAAAACTATCAAACGGATATTCATACTTTTTAAGCAATAGACGGAGTAATTTATTTATGTGTTTAATTAAGTTGTGTGTGAATTGGCTGAAATATAATTGTTAAACATTTCGGAATTAATCATGCCGCCTGGGAGCTTATATATGCTCGGCGACACGTGCAAACCCGGGGCGGGTTGCTTGTCTGGACATAAATACAAAAACGACAGACTGAAAAACACTTCTGCGTTTATAATGTTAACATACCTATAATGTATTACGATTCCGTGTTAGCTTGCATGTGCTTATATCTTGATCGTGCATTGAATATTTTATGGATATTATATCAAAATAATCGACTATTGTGCTTATTGGTATCACATACACAACATACGTTTAAGATTTAAGAATCAAAGTAGGCTTAAAAATAAAGTAAACTTTAAAAACGAGCTTGTATGTAGCGGTCATATTAAATTAAGTGTAATGTGATTAACTTTTTTTTTTCTACTTTTCAATCTCTTTCGTTTGATAACCATTTTAAGGGAAATGTAAAGAATGAAATCCGCTATCTTGGAACGGCGGCCATATTGAAATTATTACAATATTGCACCAAAATTATAGGTGTTTTTTTTATTTACTAAAAGGTGTATGCAAAATTTCAGCTCGATCGAATGCCATCATACGGTTTGCAAATTTTGACGGACAACTTACAAACATACGAACAATGCAAATAAAATAAAAGCTTGTAATGCCCATGATTAAAATGAAAATAGTCATTCTTTAGCACGTAACAGGCAGTGTGTCACGACATACTTAGGATTTCATTATGATTTTTATAATGAATCCATTAAAGAAGTCATCACAAAACATTAAAAAGCTCAGTAACGATGAAGTGATGAAAAGACTTTGTTAAAAAGTATGACATTAAACGTGACCATTAAACAAGGATAGTTCAAAGTCATTAGTCATTTATCTGACAGCGGCGCGCGCAATGACAACACACTTACACCGCAGCGCTACGTGATTAAAATGAATGAGAAATGTGTAGAAAATTGTCGAAAACGTGAAACTCCATTTGAATTTTATATTCACAGGTGATATAAAAATGTCGAGTAACATGTGGACAGTGTCGTTAGCAAGTTGTAATGTTAATATTTATGATGACGACGTGTTGTGGGCTACTCTTATCACTAGCTCACTCGAAAACAGAACAAGAATGGTGTCAAGATTTCACAGTGTTGTAAACCTTTTAACCCCCCACGTTGGTGTCAAAATGTCTGCGAGAGTTAGTTTAGTGTCACCGATGTAATTAAACCTGAGCTAGGGGGCATTGGTCACTAATACCTAGGCACTGAGTACCAACAATTCATCCAGAACTATAGGAAGTACAGTTAAATGCAAATTTTGTGATGATCATTAATTAGGAAAGCCATAAAAGGCCGCTATTAGATGTTTATGATTTCACTAAAGTATTAGGAATGGCTGTAGGGAAACAAGTTGTTAAACTGTTCGAGTGGTGGCAGACAACCTGTAAGGCTGTAAGTAATTGCGAGCTACCGCGGTATTTATGAGTGTTTGGAACACTTTTAGTTGCCCGTTCGCTTGGTCTTAAGTGTAGCCAAACCTCAAGCTAAATGGACGTGGAAGTAGACAATATTGTACACACATTGTGGGGAGACATCTTGACAATTTTATTGAATTCATTAGAGAGTGCTGCGGTACTTCCCCGTCTCGCGGTTTATTAACAAATTAATTTTAATAAAAGTGGCCAGTTTATGGGTTGATAAGGTGTAGTGCACCTATTTTGTAACATTATCTAACGCTGAGAAATAGTCTAACCTATCGTCAAAGAGAAATGTTTGGGATTCACAGGCGCTGCCTAAATGTCAAATAATCCATCCCTCTTATTTCCAGTCTATATCGCTATCAATAAAACATTGTCCAGAGTACTCTAGCTCGAGATCGAACCCATCAACTGGGTATGTGTATGTATCTATTTCATTTATCCGTTTTCGTCCGTGTTACTTCGGGGTCCCAACTGAAAAAACAGCGCTGAGTGTCGACGCCCAGCAAACACTGAGATGGTAATCCTTACGGTATGAGCACGCTCAGCGCACCATCACGAAGGTACTATTCTTCTCTTTTACACTGTGTTTGTTATTGTTGTGCCTGTGACGAATAAATGTTTTCTATTCTATTATACGGCGTAGGTGGTGTGACGATCTGATCGTGTTGACGTGGTAATCTTGGCCAGAGATCGCCCAAGACAGAGAGGTTCGAAAGGAGAAAGGGTTGCCCATCATTGTCCTACAAAATAGTAGGTTATAAAAAAACTATTCTACGCACACTAAAGATAAAAATATGGTATAAAAGGGATATTAACTTGTACAGCTGGTGGCGACACTGGTGGCAGGGGCGCCTCCCAGGCTCGTCACAAGTCGCCCCAGATGACGGCGCGCTTGCCGCGGTCCACGGACGCGAGGAGCCCCGACTGGGGGTGCCACGACACCGCCGTTACTGCTGACCTGCAAACAACCAATGGGAAAAGAATTAACATGGATTGTATGTATGCAAAGAACAAGTTGACTTGAAAGTATCTAAGAAGCTGAAGTGTATAAAATAAGGTAAGAAACCAAAACCTGACTAAGGAAAAAATAAGATTGATTTTCAGAACTGCCGATAGATAGCGTTAGTAGTATTTATAAATGCTGAATTCTTCTGGTGTCACTCTGTACAATATAGTTTTTTGGGACAATGCCGCCACCCCATTCCCATCGCCTGCACAACCCTGAGAGTCAGAATCAATAGTGACGACCACCAGAAAAACGCGGTCAATGAAGCTCGACGAGTCCTGGAGAAATATAAAAAGCTTGTCGCGAGATTACATTACTCGTATTCATTTAGTAAATTAAAGGTAAAAAAATAAACTACAAACACGAGTACTTAACTCTCGCGACAAGCTTTATTATATCATATAATTGTGTAACTAATTACGTTTTATGTTGATAGTAAAATTTTTAAAGGAAAAGCATATTTTATTCTTTTTAGCGCATCTAAGTAAAAGCTTGCTTTTAAAGTTTTTTTTTACTTTTTAGCTATCGCTGGACAGGTTCCGTACTCCAAAAACCTCAGTACTCCAAAATTTCAGACAGATTGGAGCAACGGAGTAAAAGATAACCATCTTACTTTTTTTTAACTCACTTTCGTATTATGTGCAAGTCCTTTCATTTGATACCCATATTGCAAGAAAGCATAACATTCTTAGTCCGCCCTTTAGAAGTCCGCCATATTGGATTTAGAGTGACCTCACTTTAATTTTCGAGTTATTCTCAGCAAGCCTTTTCATTACTGATATTTTAGGTGGCGGACTAGTTATTTTTAATGCCATCCGCATTAAAAATAACCAGTCCGCCATCTTGGGTGTTCCGCCATGTCGGATTTAGCATAACGTCACACAGTTAACCATGCATTATCATCCAAACTAAACGTGTAGACAAAATTTTAGCTGAATCGGTTGAAGATATCTGCTTCAAAATTGAGTTGTAAGAATCCACCCGAACAAACACAGTTACAACATACACATTGCAAGTCAAATAAAAGCTTGTTAAAGTAGCCAATATAATCAGGGTCATAAAAACGAATCGATCGTTACCTCCAAGTAAGTACGACCGAAACATAGGTACTAAATACAAACATAGTACATACATATGACTACTAAACTCATAACCCTTTAGTTTGGCTTTACCGTAGTCATTAAAAAAACATCTCTGATTGTGTCGATGGCAAGGGCTTTAGGTCTGTTTGCCGAGAACACGCGGTAATTCAAAAGCATTACCTACAGGTAACGGTCACCTTCGCAGAAAACATTTTGAAGTAAATGAGACACAAAATAATAAAGGATAATGAGCATAATGACTTCTGACGACGATGATGATGATTGAATCAAATTAAGCTTTAGCCAGAAGACGTAAGCAAAACTGTCTAAAGTGACCATCATCAGGGTTATCTGCTACAAAAGCGAGCTTCGTTTACGGTCATAGTAGGTCAATTGAAAGTTTAAAGTAATCTAGGAATTTCGACCAAATCTAAGTTCGTCGGGTCATAAATAAAAGTGCACAGCGCTCAGTTTATCATAAAACTGGAGCGTTTTTGTGTGCGAGTCGCACGGACCGTTACGTTTCTTAGAATATTATATGAGGGGACTATGAACGGTATCACGCGTTATATGACCATACATTACGAATATTATATCGCATTTAAATCTGTGTCATATACACAGACTTTTAATAAAAGTAGGAAAAAACCACACCCAATAAAATATTCGACTCTCTTGACCATTTACCGAAGATGATCGTAAGAATGGAGCGGTCACGACGTTTGAAATACATTTCAGTTCGCGGTGTCCATTTAACGTTAATGGAAGGATTGTGACCGAACTAGTCCATAGTCGTACAATTTCGAGTATAGAAACTGTTGTACGGAGCTTTGATTGTCGGTGGCCGCTTAAAGGCTTTACATCGTATCTATGCGGGGCGAGGCTTCTCATAAACAAGAATTAGCGTCGGGTTTGTTCGCCTCGTTTACACATACCGCTCCCGGTCGCGTATAACGAGCCTGGCGAGCTGGCCAGGGAGAGCCAATACGGGGACTAGGAAGCGCCATAACACGAACAAATCTGGTAACCAGAACCTGCGATTGTTTCCTTATTGCATTCCGCCCCGATATGATTGTTTTTATTGAATCATATCATACGAGTACGTGCCTCTAGAGCTGGGTCGATTGCTGTACCCATCAGCAACTTAATAACCGTTAATTTATTCAATTTTATATATTGGAATATGCGCAGTTAATTAAGTGATGGCTTTAATGGTTCCGCCTACAGGGCAACGTTTGGAAAATGTTGTAAATAATAATTAACGCGGAATGAAAGTAATAAAATGCTATGAACCGGATTTGTTGATCGATTTATTCTGTACATGAAAAATGTAATCAGTCCGTGGCCGATATTTACATGATAGCTTTTATATTGCTACAAATGGTTGTTTATAAATATGTATGTAGGTACCGTGTATCTTACTCCCGTCAGTGCTTGATTCATAACCAAGTAACACGCCTTCAGTGTTCGGAAACAGGTTACCCAATAAAGTAATTTCAAGAACCTATCTCCGGCGGTCGTTAGCCTTTCCGCTACAAAAAGCATGCACCGCGATTAGCTGGGACCAATGTCCGCACATACACCACATACCGATACCGTATACACTTACGTTTGTGATCTAGGGGGTAGCAAAACATACTTGCCTAAACGCCAGAAAATTTTAATTTCAATGTTAACCGCGTCCAGCGTGCAGTTAGCATAAACATTAAAACTGCTTC
Source organism: Melanchra persicariae (assembly GCA_947386135.1). Lineage (NCBI taxonomy): Eukaryota > Metazoa > Arthropoda > Insecta > Lepidoptera > Noctuidae > Melanchra > Melanchra persicariae. Next base: position 10,309,221 of record OX376656.1, on the reverse strand, counting down.
ACTTCCTATCCCTGAATAACACGTATCATAATTATTTTCGCCACATAAGAATATGACCGTCTGTTAATAATCTCCAACGTTTATTAGGCAATAACTTCTCTACTGAACGAATAAACTATGCACTGAGGAAATTATTAAGCAAATGCACGCGAGGTGGTAGTTATCAGTAATTGTCAAGTTTGCAACTTCACAGTAAAATAAGTCATCATAACAAAACGTAAAATTACGGCACGAACTAACTCACTGAATTATTTTTAGTTCTGCGCCGCATTCCACGCATAGTTAATTAGATAATCTCTCGATCGCAGGCAATCTGTATCGTCCTTAATCGATAGCCATATGAAGACGATTAATTGCCCATAATGTATTCTGTTGCTAGTCTAAATGATAAGATTCAACGATTATGCGTCGCGGAGATAAATCATGGTAATAGTCGACGACAACAATAATGTGTGTCGCACATGTTCGAGCTAATTTTGTGCGCGGCCGCCTGCTGGGCGCGAGACTCGGCCGGTTGATACAGCGCCGCGTCGCCGAGTACTCGCGGATAACGTACAAAAGCGCCTGCGCAGACCATTCCACTAACATCGCGGCCCTATTGTAGCAACCATTCCGGAAACGTCCGCCCTGATGTTCAGTCAGGCTCAGTGTGTACAATACTGCGGCTGGTTGGTTCACATTTGTAATATTCGACTCCACAACCACACATGTATCCAGAATAATATAGCAAGTGACAAGACTAACTGCCGCAAACGCCGTTATTAATATTAAATTTGTGGTAGCTATATTCCGCAGGCCATCTTCAGAAAGCATAAACCCATATATAGTAAGGTTCGTGAGTGTCTCTGAAATATTTTATTACGGAACGCGACGACGACGCTTTGATACACGTTATAACATACATAGGTACAAGTAAATGTTTATAGATGTAATATTAGGAAGTAATCTAAGTGTTTGCAATGACATACAAAAGTTACGATGCCTTCGCGGTTAAAAGCGTTTAAGTATGAAATAGGAAACAATGGCTGGGCCTAAGGAAAGCAATCTTTATTGCTCATCTCTCTTTATTTCGATATTGTTGTGCTCAAATTGATTTTGGCCGGAGATGATAAGAGTTTTATGTCGCAACGGTATATAGTAGGAAACCGTAGTAATGTTAGTTTCAATATTGAATCAGACTCGACAATACAGCAATAAAGTGGGCGAGCAACTTAACTGTTCAAACTCACATCGAATACTGTACAAACTAACATCAGTATGGTACGTATTACTAAGCAAAAATATGCATGTCGAGATGCAGAGGAATGTTTCCGCGTTACTTTTGTCCTTGTTACGGTAAAATTGTTTACACTATTGTGTGTGGTGGTGTCGGCGCGAATTAAGTGCGATTGCATCGCGGCATGCACTTGTGGTGGACAGCGCGAGGGAACAATATGTCCCATTTGCGGCCATCCGCGGGAGAATGGGCCCCAGCGACGGGTTGCGCGGGTGTCTGGGCAAAGATTCGATCAAGTCCTATTGCAGCGAGCGCGCCCGATAAGACTGGACGCGACGCTCGACAAGACCTAAGGGTAAAACAGTCCTTTGACTGCCGCGCTTGTCTGCGACCAGGAAGTGCGATCGTAAATAATGTGCCATTTGAATGTACGATACGTCTTAAATATTCAACTAATTAAATTTGAAGGTCTGACGTTTACAAAATACAATTGCAATTTTCAGGAAATGCGTTTTGTGCATGTGGAAAGCTAGATTCCTTGTTAGATTCCGGAAAACCACATTACGTACAATGTTTTGGCATTTGATATTCAAATGAATTCAAATGTCATTCTTTACTTTAATCGTATCGAGCAGGTGTGACGATAGCTTAATGCCAAATAAATATGCAGTGTACGGTATGGGAAAGAGAAATTTGCAATGGTGAGACAGTCGAGGCAATGTTGACCTCACGATTTCAATTGTCCATGCGAAATGTTAGGAGGATAGCGAACGATGTCGCGACTAAAACAATTCCAGTTTCAAATTCAAGGTCAGAAATGTGTCTGCTGAAAATTTATTTGCGAATCTCAAAGGTCACATCTCCCGTGAGCTATGCTTACAGTTAGAAAGAAACGAATTGAAAACAAATTGCGGCGCGCTCTGGAAACGCTATAGGTGAGCTATTGTTTAGGAAGTTCGGAGATTATATCAATACTTATTGAAAATAGCTCTAGATATACATTAGGAATTTTGTTTTTATACTAATGGATTTATTGTTCAGTGGAATCTAAAATGGCAAATAGGTTTTTCTGTACCTAGGATTTATTTTATTGCAAAATAAATGATCTATATTATATTCTTTTATTAAATCAATTGCCCGATACTGTCGCAAAATTCCGGAAATGGCGCGACCGATTTGAGTATTTCTTAATACTGGGGTGTTTTAGGAAAAAATAAAGAATTACCATCAAATTAATTTTTTGGTACGAAATTCTGGGTCATCTAGTACTTTATAAGTAACGGTAAGGTTGCCTTCCTTTTTGTAAAAGCCCGGACAAGGACTGCTAGCAACAACTAGTTGGTACATTTCTGTCTATGAATCCGGTCGAGTGTATGACATTTACCTACGTACAATTAATTAGCATCCTGATCTATTAAGTAAGGTGAGTTGTAAAAGTCGACGGTAGGAAACTGGTTGCATTGGTTGGAGTAAATCAGTTACTAATCCGCCACTTATGCACCTTGCTATCTTTTAGAATAAACTCCGTACTTAGCGCCGCGGTGCAAGTAATTATGATAGAGATACGTATAAGCGCAGTGATATCAACGTTTTTATTTAAATTCTAATCCGACAACATTATCATCATTAAATTAGGCAGATATAGGAGTCAATAAACTAATTAGCGAAACGAGATCTGGCTTTAAAATGTGTTAATCAACAAGCGGTATATGAAAGACTAGCTGATATCCGCGACTTGATGTTGGTTGTCACGGATGCAGATGGAGACTTTAAACTTCAAAGAACAAAGACTGTCATACTAAGTTCTTCCTCCCTTTTTTCCCTTTGAAATTTACAAAAATCCTTAGCGGATGCTAAGTTATAAAATAAAATTATATTCAAAATATCAGCTTTCTAGACTTAATAGTTTTGGTTGTGCGTTGATACTCAGTCAGGACAAACGATTTTATATATGCAGAAGATAGGTAGCATTATAATCACAGAAGGTATTACAAACACATTTGTTTTTTAACAAATTTTACTGTTGAAAGGCGCGAAGTTTTTATTCCACGTATGGATTTATGGTTATTGTATGGTGGAGGTTATTTATGAGTACGGTACTTGATGCTTATTACTTTCTTAGTCTAATTGGATAGATATGGAGTTAGATACTCAATACTGTGACCGCAGGACTAGGTAAAGAGTAGACGCAAAAAATTTAACGTATTTATGAAATTTTTACATCGTTTTTTGTACTTGTTACATGATGATATTATGATTGAGCTAACAGTAGCACACATGAAATGGCTTGCCAAAACAGTATTTTCTGGTATTTCGTGAATAAAAAGCTTATTTTGTGAATTTCGGCGTTTAATCTGTACGTTTCGTCTTAGTATGAGCACGTCATGATGACTGATTAAACACATGTGCTTGAAAGAGTGATGAATATTTAGCTTGTAGCTAGTTTTGTTGCCTTGGCTGGGGGCCTTAAATTCATTTGAGGCCACCACAGGTTAGTCCGGTTAAGCAGTTGATATCCCAAGAGTGTTAACTTGCTAGTGGTCATACCTTAAAAAAAAAAAAAAATCTTGATGGATAGAGACGGAAAGGAAAGGAAAGTAAGAGAAAAGACGGGTGGATCGTGTGAGAGTTGATATAATCTCTTATGTCCACTCCCACACGATCCACCCGTTAGAGGGAGTAAAAGATGCGTGATAGCTGACAGGGGAGAATTGAAGAAGAAAATAACAACAACAACATAATAGTAATCTACACTAATATTATAAAGAGGAAAGATTTGTTTGTTTGTTTGAAATGAATAGGCTCCAAAACTACTGGACCGATTTGAAAAATTCTTTCAGCAGTAGAATCCTACATTATCCGTGATGGACATAGGCTATAGAATATTTTCAAAAAAGTTAGGGATCCGCATGGAAACTTCAATAATGTAACCCAAGGTGTGAAAAAATCCTTATATCGCGTACGCTGCGGAATCTATTGACAATAGAGCAAAGTGATGTACTACACTTTTATAGAGGTCATCAATATCTACAAAAAAGTCCGCGATACCATGACCGCTTTTTGTTCAAATTATTCAAGCATATATCCCTGGTGAAATGAAAAAAGGATAATCTTGGTACCATGATATTAATCGTTATCCATTTAAATAGTTTGATAAATGAATTTTCATTCTTAATTTTAAATTTTCATTGAATTTTCATTAAATTATTCAAATCTGACCTTTCGGTTAAAAGTTACGATGGTATTATTACCATCGTAATTTTTAACCTCAAGCCGCGACATTTTTCTTACTTCGAGCTTATGCTCGAAGTAAGAAAAATGTCGCGGCTTGAGCGAACTGGGGAGAATCGTAACAATGCTTGGTCCGATGAAGTTGAAACACGGCATTTAAATGATTTCGATAAAACGATAAGAATAACAAATATTTGGATTTTTCGAAAATAAACTACATACATAATAAGGGGTGAAGCAGGGGTGATTAAGTTTTTAGGTGAGGACATTATTGCTTGCTTCAATTTACGTCGGAATTTGACAGGCCTGTTGGTCTAGTGGTTAGTGACCCTGACTGCAAAGCCGGAGGTCGTGGGTTCGATTCCCACCCAGGACAAACTTTGTGTGATGAGCATAATTGTTTGTTCTGTGTCTGGGTGTAATTTATCTAAAATATGTATGTATTTATAAATAATATAAGTATGTATATCAGTTGTCTGGTTACCATAACACAAGCTCTGCTTAGCTTGGGATCAGATGGCCGTGTGTGAGTTGTCCCAAGATATTTATTATTTATTATTATTATTTATTAATGCTATGAACAAACAAAAAGTGGGATAATGAAACAGATGTACCTAACATTTTTTGCATAATCAACCCCTGATGGGGTGAACGGGGTGAAACGTTGCGCTGAACCTGGGCTCGAGACAAGTCAGATTTTGTCAACGGTAGCGTGGCGTAGGGAATTGTCAATACGTCAAAAATGTATGGGATTGACAATGCTATCGAAATATCACGTGATCAAATTCCTACATTTTGGCATTTCGACAGTAGCATTCGCTTATTAAATGGAACATTGTCGAGGGCCTACTGAGACACAGAATAAGTAGAAATGGCTAAGTAATTATCGAAAATCGTTCTGCTTAATTTTCTAAAACTAATCTTTAAAAGGGGGTTCAAGTTTGTGTTTGGGCGTTGGTTTGTGTTTATGTGTTTGTGAGTTTGTTAAATCCACGCGGACGAAGTCGAGGGCGAAGTGCTAGTATGGAATAGTCCCCACTTTTTAAAAAAACTGCAATTCCTGAGAACGCCAATTCAATGAAGGTCAACGGTCTTTATTTTTTTAAGGACGGGATTTCATCAAATGACTCTTTCCGCTCTGGGCGGAGCGGAAGGGAGTGTCAGACTCTTACTGACTAAAACCCATCCGTGCTCCTCCAAATGCCCTTTGCGTTCCAGGGCCGCGGTGACTCTTTCGAAAATAAATCGCAACCCTGGCAGGCCCTTGCCTATTTAGCTGACATCTCTTTGGGGCGCGCGTGGAACACAACGCGCCGTGGACCCGTGCCTGCTTCTTATCCGCAGGCCCGCGCCTACGGTGGCCCGGAATCGTGACTCCCGACGCCCAGGGCGTCTTCTTCTGTTGCGGGGGCAGAGGAGAGAGGTTTGCCTCTCCCTTACGTGGCCCGCCTCCTCCTTCTCTTGCATTACTGCTTCGCAGGAGGTGACTGCTTCCCATGCCGCCTCGCTCCGTATAAGGTCGACGGTCTTGGATCCCGAAACGAAATTAATCAGAAAAGAACAGCGTAGGAGTAAGACAAACATCAGAAGGGAACGTACGTTCCAGAGTTGGGGGATTGTTCGAAAGATTAACCGCGGCCCTAGAATGCAAAGGGCATTTTTTTTGTGGCAAGCCCGTCACATTTTTTCCAACCACTGCAACTCCTGGAAGTCAGAATTTACAGTTCAAAGGGCATTTGAAGGAACACGGATGGGTTTAGTCAGTAAGAGTCTGACACTCCCTCCCACTTCGCCCAGAGCGGGAGTAGTCATTTGATGATTTCCGCACAACAAAAAAACGGTACGTACGTGTGATCCTTGAGTATAGTCTCCAGTCGCCCTGAGTGCGTGTTCCAGACATATGCCGCACCGTCGGCCGCTCCTACCGATAGCAGCCGTCCGCCCGGACCGAAAGCCGCCCGCGACCAGTCGCACCCCACCTTGAAAGACTCGTGACTGAAAACCAATAAAAGAAAATTAAAAACAAAACCCATAACTGTTTTTCGGGAAAACTCTCTGTGGTAGACGAAAAAAAGTGATCTTTAAAAGATTCCGTAACCCCTTGTGACATATTTTACACTTAAAGTCTATGAAAATTTTGCATGGCAACACAATAACATGTTGCTGAAATAAATGTTTATATTCTTTTGTCTACCAAGCATACTGGGCTTAATTACATATACTTAACGCTATATTGCGCTGGGCTAAGCTGTGCTGAGCTTAGCTAATTCGATCCTCATTTATTATTAAATACAAGGAGAAATAAAAAGTGATGCACTTTGCTTAAATCGCAGCAAAAATTGTGAGCTTACGTTAGTACAGCATTGCAAAATGTTGATCACTCTGCGTTGGATACAATGACAGTGTTATATTTGATAGTGAAGTCTACAAGACAGACAATCTTTAAATGGACAGGACGACAGTCAATTTTCGCCGTCAAACCACTTTCCTTTGCTGGCATTGCTATTATTTTCATCCGTGCCCAGTGACAACCCACCTTGAAAGCCTCGTGACTGAAATGCAATTAGTAGCCCCGTACACTTTGTCACGTCTACACTAATAAGTCTATTCTCGTACTTAGTTAATGTACAGGTGTCCAGGAGCCTTTTGTATTTTAACTCGGAATGTGCTGTTTTGCCAAGGAATTTTTCGAATACTTTTGAAGCTGCATTTAATTTACTTTAATCTCCTTTTAAATATTGTCGGCAGTACACTTTCTTTGAAAGCATTTTTTGTGTTGTTTAATGGTTAGTTTAAAACTTTCAATGGAAAAAAAGTAAACGCAATACAAAAAATTCATACTAAAAAATCTTGATTACTTTCCAGTTAAGCTAAAGTATCGTCGATAAGAATTTTATACTTCAAACCTTAATTGAATTATTTAATTCAGTGCTCTAAATAATTAGTTGAAATACCTAACTGCAAATAATCTTTAACGATCTTTTGCGCTCGGTACAATTATCTACATACTCGTTCATCACGATCGTACAAGTAATAAAGCTTTGATTTTAATCCTTTTCAGCGATTCGAATAAAGATATTTGGCCTCTTTTCACATATAAAAGCAACTGTTTCAATAAAAACTGTTCTAAATGAAATAATTTAATATTTGAATTGAATTTGGACGGTAGTTGAGAAATCTAACAATTTCTAGAAGAAAAGACATCAACGCGCACAGAGCGCTTAAATAGTGTGAGCGAGTGTTTAATCCCCTTCGAATATTAATATTATGATTATTCATAATAACAAAACGAGCTCTAAAGATACTTTTGACCGTAAAAATAAAGAGAAAGCTTGTTTCACTTCAGAAACTGTGGGAAATTATATGAAACAGAATATTTGGTTATTGCCATGTGCAGATTTTTAATATTTCTATAATATTTCGAACAAAATGTTAGGCTATGAGAAAACATAGGAACTTTCCACTTAAACATGTCGAAAAATCTCTCCCATCAAAGTTTTAAAAGTTATGGACATTACAGCATCTATTTTATTTGATAACGCGCATTCAAACATATCTACGATTTGAAAATATCTTGTCTATGCCTGCGTATGGCTATTCAATTTAAATACAAGCAATAATTATTATTTGCTTTACCGCACTATTGTTCTGGAGTGAGTCGTTAAATGCAGAATATCTAACAGTAAATATTTCTTAGGCTTTAGACTATTACAGCGCAGGAAAAGACATAAAACTTTACACTAGCACAGCAGAGTTACAAGTAATAATAATAAATTATAGGTTAGCGTACCTGAAAGACCGTACGATCGTGTTCATCCTCAGATCTATTAGTTGTATTGTGTCGTCGCGGACGCACGCCAGGAGGTAATTGTTGTCTGAAATGACAGTTCACGTACAAACAAAAACAGCAATAAACTGAAAACACATAATTTCAAAAACAAATTAATTTTAACAGGTAAATCTTAAGCTTCATAACGGATGGACCCCCTAAGCAACATCATTTAATACCACGGAGACATATTACAGTTTAAGCCTAATTTAGATGATTTGTAATCGTGGGCCCGCTATGTTCTTTATTGCCTTTTCGATAATCGTTGCGAAGGTAATTTTTGACCTTAAACCTTTCAATTGGCGCTTAATAGTTTTAATGTAAGGTAAAGAGCTTCATGAAACGGGCACACCGCTTTATTAAATTAGATGATTTAAGTGTGCGATACCATCTCGGTTTCATTACCTATCAGTCGGTATGAAGAGCGATCAAATGTCTTGAGGTCAATAATAAGCTCTCATGCGGTTTGTGCGCCATTAGCTATTACTAGTTCAAACGTGAGATGGCGTCTATGTGTTAACATCAGCTTAGTAGGTACTAAGAAAGCAATGCTCGTATCGTGCTAAAGCAATTTGTACGATAATCTGCAATTTACATTTTACATACATAAAACACGACATTTTCTTTCATTCATTAGTAGAGACTTACGAAGTAGTTAGCTACTGGCTGATGATACTTTCACACTTCTTCTACCTTTAGAACTAAATTAAGTTTATTAGCACGGTTGTCGTGTACCTTCTAAATAAACGACAAAATCCGTAGTTATTAAGTGTGAACAAAACACTAAACTTGAATGAAACTATCACAAAGTATTCATCTCTTGTACATTATGTTCAAACAAGTCTCATATATCTTTCACAACCATCTCCCCGAACATCAACAAAGATCTTTTATCAAATTGTTGCTCTTCTCAATTGAAGCGCGCGGTTTCACAACTCTATTCTACTTTCATGCACTATAACTATTGGTATTAATAAAGTGATAAGTGAAACTGAAATCGTTGTAAAAGCTTTCGAACATGACATATTTGTGATTCGTACAGTATGAGCGCATGATAGATGCTCGATAGCGGCGATGGATCTGGATCGAGCGTGATGGCTAACTGTGAACTGTCTCCCTATTCATTTGTCCGATGAAATCGACGTGATTTAATCAGTTTCCGAGGCAGTGACGTCCCGACACCGCGATTGATTGAAGGTATCAATCGACATTTCGTGCGATGCACAGACCGTTACTGACAAAAAAGGGATCGATCGAGAAGCGCGTAACGGAAATGGGCATTGCGCACCCGTCACGTTCTAGTGCTGACACGAATACCGATACTAATATGCGATGCATTCAATTACGGAAAGCTTACAAGTACTCCATCCAATAAACAGCTATTTAACTTTTGATGTTATGTGCTTGTCTTTCAGTCTAACAGTAGTTGCGATGTTAATCTACTAAACTACTGTTGTTTTAACTAGTCAACTGCTGAGTTCATTTCTTGCATTTGAACATTAAGTATGGATGCGTAAGATTAATGTTGTCATTTAAATCACTGGTGTATGAAATGGTTATTTTAATTATTACTGAATGGGCCAACTTTAGATGTATTTATGCGTTAGAAATTGACAGGTGGGTTGATGTAGTAAACACACATACCTCTACTGAGATCAAGCGACGTGACCTTCCCTTGCAGCATGATATCGTTTGCAGACATCTCGGTGCGGATGTCCCAGAACCTGATCCTTTTGTCGAAGTGTCCCGAGATGATGGTGGAGCCCGCCCCATCTGACGTCACTAGGTCGTTACACGATGACCCCGCGAACTTCGTCTCCGTACCTGTTGAAGCGTGCATTATAAAATCTGTGTCACACAACGGTTGATAATAACAATAAAATCTCCTGAAGGCCTATTAATGTACGCGGTAAATCGCTCGTGTGTGGGTTATTGTATTCATTAGTTAAGATTCCTGGCTGTGTGGCCGACATGCGAATGCTAAATTTTACGACTGATTTAAGTGACCGTTGCTCCGTGAGATTATAACGTCATTAAGTTATTATAATTAGCAGTTTATTGTGGTCAATATATTATTGCGTCATGCTTCGATTATTATAGAAGACAATTTTCAAGATAGAACGCTTTATGTAGCGACTGTGCTAGACTGAAGCTATTTTATAGTGCAGATAATAGAAATATTCAAAAACTGCAAAGAACGGATTCAGAGAGCAGATAATTGGGAATTTAATAAAATTACAAGTTGCTACTCCAGCAAACTTCGTAGCAAGTCTACATTACACCCATTTTAACGAAGTCACCGAAAAGTTCAACGACCGCAGGATATAATCACTGGTTTAAAAATCAGAATCTATAATTAGCATAATAGATGTCCAGAACTGGCGAAACGAGAAAATGTACTCTCATGGAACAGGGACAAGTTATATTTATCCTTACTAAAAAAAGTTTGACGATAACTTATTTGGATATATCGATGGCGCAGAAAAAGTACTTGTAGTCGTGGTGTTCACTTGATTGCGGCTAACCGCAGCGGCCGAGTCGCTCCAGGTTCACGGATCGATGCGCAACAATGCCTATGATATGCATTCTGTAGGTACAATGTCTGCTGTGAGCTGGAACAGACCACTTTGTCGTACTATGTGAATGTCCTATGATGTGAATATGACGATGAAGGCTGACATTGCTGGTCGTAATTTTTCAAAAATTCGTGAGACAGGCAATGCTCATATTTCTCAGAAGCGTTTACATTGCGGTCGCAATCTGTCAAAAACTCTAGATGCCCTACAATTTCGCAAGTTCTTGAAATCTACTGTCGCAGGTGATATTGCGAATTCCATGGCTTTTTTAGTACGAGAATTAGCCTTTGCCAGGTCAACGTATAAACCTTTGATATTTGCCCATGTATTAGACAGTATCCTGGATACCAATCAATAAACTAACAATACTTGACTTAATGGACGGCTATAAAATATTAAAGATAGTGGATTTCTTGTCTTTTAATTGACGTTTCTCTGTTTAAGCGTCTATCCTGAAGTGCATGGATATCGTAAGTCAAACGTTTTGAAGTGAAGCGATGCGATTATTTGATAATATGGAATCAGTACAAGACTACAAATCGAAGGTAATATAATATTTTTTATTTGTTTATAAGCATGATTCTATCATAAATCCAGATCCAGTATAAAATTCAAATTCATTGACAAGTTTTATTGAATATACAGTTTTCTTTTTATTTTTATGACCAGAGGGGGCAATTCCCGTATTTTTAGTAACATTCGCATTGCAGTCGTAAACTGACATCCACACCTTTCCTCTACCTTTTGACATTAATAATTATCTCTGAGATGATACTGCTTCTTGAATATATGAACGCTTTCTGAGTACGGAAATTGGTCTTCAGAGGACCCTAGTACGCATGTTATGACGTGTAGTAACGTTAACGTAAGTAAATTTTGAATATAATAAAAACTGCAACACCATAGTATTTTGGTTTAATTTTATGCGACGTACACAATTTGTATCATACAAAAATATAAATATAGTCTCCAATTCAAATAAATATTATGTACGAAACGAGTATTATAGTTATAGTAACATTTTAGGTTACGTTGCTATACGTCAAAATATATGTGTCGTTCATTGTAAAAGTGGTGTAACTCCATAATACATAAGTACATTTTTTTTTGCTACAACTTTATGGACTTACACCACTTTTGCAATGAACGACACATATGTGCTAGGCCCTCAGAGTACTAATTCTACTATTTTTTTTAAACAGCTTTCACATTCGCATGTCAGTCGCAATCTGTTAAAAATGTATGAAAATTAAGGCTTCTTTAACCGACTTCTAAAAAAGGAGGAGGTTCTCAATTCGGATTCGGATGCTTGTTTTTTTTATGTTTGTTCGGGTATAACTCCGTCGCTTGCCGACCGATTTGAAAAATACTTCCCAAATGGTCCCATTGAAATTTGATCAAAATCGGCTCAGTAGTTTGGTTATTAAATCCAAATAGCTGGAAAAAATTTGTGTAAAAATAATCCATGTATACGAAATTGCGTATTTTTGCTTTCCTGTGACTAACCAGTGGTGTTGTTAGGTGTGGGGTACTAAAAAGTGAAAAATAAAAAACTTTTTCACAAAAAAAAAGAAACCGATTTCCAAAAACACAACAAAGTTCAAAATAACTTTAATTTCGGAAGTCGGTGTCAAATAACGAAGAAGCAACCAAAAACAGTTGACATGACTTCCGAAATTAAAGTTATTTTGAACTTTGTTGTGTTTTTGGAAGTCGGTTTCTTTTTTTTGTGAAAAAGTTTTTTTATATTGCGACCGAGATGCAAATGCGTAGAATTGGCCCTCAGAAGTGCAGTAAAAAGTTCCAATCCTAACGAGAGATAAGATAACTCAAGTAACCGTACCGACAATTAAGACACTTTCAAGTCGTTACTTACTTTAAAATGTATCATAACTTTGAAAAGGTACCTCGTTTCATCCGGTTGTAATTCAAGTGGGTACTAAGTAATGTCATCATCATTAAATGCCGCTGAGTCATTAAAGATATAAATCATTATTATTACGAGTAGGTACATAATGTATGTATCTGAAGTAAATAGAGTCCCATCGCATTATAGATACCTAATATGCACGTTAAGAAGATGAGTACAGGGTAAGCTCGCCGTCTTAACTGGCTGTCAGCAGTCCATGATATCCGGGTATTTATATAATAAAACAGTAAAATTATACAACTTTATAGCATGCCTGTTTAACTAAACTAATATAATAAATAGGTAAAATTGTTTATTTGTTTGTATGTATGTATGTAAAATGTAATCTCTGAAAGTGCTGATCCGATTTGAAAATTCTTATACTCACAGAGGGCTACACTATAGCTCAGTCATGAACGAAGATGTATACGGTAAACGGGTCTGGACGTATGCTCTTCCAAGCATTCTGAATAAACTACCTAAGGAAATAGCCATAAAATTTGAAAACAAAAATTCTCGATAAACAAAAAAAGATTCTAAAAGTCTTCTATACCGCTGAAAAGTCTAGAATAGGGTAGGGGCCTACGTGCCTGAAGTGCTATTCTGTAAACATGTCGAAGTGAACACTTGGGCGGGGTGCACAACGGGTGAGTTATCAAACTATACAAATAAGATGGAATGACAGCTCACTTGTCGTCCACTCCGCCTATGTGTACACCGTGGGATGTCGACCGGGGTCCACTACCTGACAAAGCCCTGTGAGCGAGTAACTTAGATCTAAATCGATAGCGCACATAATCTTCTCTCAAAAAGATTGAATGTTATTTGAATGTAATATTTTGATGAACGCATGTTGAAATAAATGGTTTGAAAAAAAACAAAAATTTTTTTAGTCGTCATTCTTTTTATCCCAGATACGCGATTTTTGCGAGAAAGCCACAAAAAGCCAAACCGTAGTTGTTAATACTAGTTGCTTTAGTTATCACAAGTTTCATAATAGGTTGATTAAAATATTAAATAATCTGTCAATTCTTATCGATGTCTGATGTTTATCAGTGACGATACAAGACCCAATATTAAAGAACTAATGAAAAAAAAATAATATCATAAATTGGAACGTCTGTCGGCGCCACGGGACGCCACAGTTATTCACACTTGATTAAGAATCAACTCATAAGCACCTGATTGGTTATGAAATGTACGAACAAAATGGTGGCTACTTGCTTGAGTTACTATTGTTTTATGTTCGGCACAATCTTGAAGTTTTATCAAACAATCAGGCAATCACAATCAATGGCAAGACAGGGTTATTTTAAAACACCAACAACCTTTCAGTGGATGAAAGTAGTCATGATTATAAACAACTTTTACTACGGGACCAACTCTGAAATCATCATCATCATCATCATATCAGCCGAAAGACGTCCACTGCTGGACATAGGCCTCCCCCAAGTGTCGCCACAACAACCGGTCCTGTGCGTCTCGCATCCATGGACGCCGTGGACGAATACAACGATGGGTTCGTGGAAACTGTTCATACGGTCGGGTCTAAGTTCTTCAAGACTCGCCGTGCAGATAAGACCAAGAGGCTCTCTGATCCGACTCTCAAGCTCATGAAAGAGAGGCGGGAGATGATTCTGCAGTCTTCAGACGATGCGTGCAAATACCGGCAGCTCAATAGACGGATCTCCAAGTCCTTGAAAAGCGACCTCCGCCGCTTTAATACTGAAAAAATTAAAGACGCGATAGAGCGGAATAAGGGCTCCAAGGTCTTTGCAAGAGATTTGTCTATTGGGCAGAGCCAGCTCACAAAACTGAAGACCGACGATGGCAGAACCATATCCGCCAAATCGGAGCTTCTGAGGGAGATCGAGACATTCTATGGACAGTTATACACGTCAATGACCAAACCCGCAGCAAATCTAGCGAACGACCCAAGAGCTAGATTGACCCGGCATTATACCGAAGACATCCCGGACGTCAGCCTGTATGAGATTAGGATGGCTCTGAAGCAGCTTAAAAACAACAAGGCGTCGGGTGAGGACGGAATTACGGCCGAACTCCTGAAGGCGGGTGGAAAACCAGTCCTTAAGGCCCTTCAGAAACTGTTCGATTCCGTCATACTCGAGGGGAAAACGCCACAAGCTTGGAGCAGAGGTGTGGTGGTACTCTTCTTTAAGAAGGGCGACAATGCCCTGCTTAAGAATTACAGGCCCATCTCACTTCTGAGCCATGTCTACAAGCTGTTTTCCAGAGTCATCACAAACCGTCTCGCACGCAGGTTTGACGACTTCCAGCCTCCCGAACAAGCCGGATTCCGAAAAGGCTTCAGCACCGTAGACCACATACACACGCTGCGGCAGGTTATACAGAAGACCGAAGAGTATAATCTGCCCCTCTGCTTAGTGTTTGTGGACTACGAGAAAGCCTTCGATTCGATCGAGACTTGGGCTGTGCTGCAGTCTCTCCAACGGTGCCAGATCGACTATCGGTACATCGAGGTGCTGAAGTGTTTGTATGAAAATGCCACCATGTCAGTCCGACTTCAGGATCAGACATCAGAACCTATCCTCCTGCAGCGGGGTGTGAGGCAGGGAGACGTAATTTCTCCGAAACTGTTCACGGCCGCAATGGAGGACGTCTTCAAGGTTTTGGACTGGAAAAGGCTAGGCATTAATGTCAATGGCGAGTACATCACTCATCTTCGATTTGCCGACGATATAGTCGTCATGGCTGAGACCACGGAGGACCTCAGTACAATGCTCGATGACCTCAGTAGAGCTTCCGAAAGAGTGGGTCTTAAAATGAACATGGACAAAACCAAGGTCATGGTAAATACCCATGTAGCACCCACTCCTATCAAGATTGGAGGCTCTACACTCGAAGTTGTTGATGAGTACGTCTACCTGGGACAAACGATCCAGCTAGGTAGGGCTAACTTCGAGAAGGAAGTCAACCGTCGAATCCGACTCGGATGGGCGGCGTTCGGGAAGTTGCGCGGTATCTTCTCGTCTCACGTACCACAGTGTCTCAAGACGAAAGTCTATGACCAGTGCGTGTTGCCAGTGATGACCTATGGACTCGAAACGTGGTCGCTCACAATGGGCCTCATCAGAAGGCTTAAAGTCACCCAAAGGGCAATGGAGAGGGCAATGCTCGGAGTTTCCTTGCGTGATCGAATCAGGAATGATGATATCCGCAAGAGAACCAAGGTTACCGACATAGCCCGAAGGATCGCCAAATTGAAGTGGCAGTGGGCAGGGCACATTGCTCGCAGAACAGATGGTCGATGGGGCCGAAAAGTTTTGGAGTGGCGACCGCGTACCGGAAGACGCAGCGTTGGAAGGCCTCCCACAAGGTGGACCGATGATCTGGTGAGGGTCGCGGGTAACCGACTCTGAAATATCAAAAAATAAATCGGCTGTTTCATACAAAATGTAAATGTAATGTGTGTTCACCCGAAGAAAATGTATGAAACAGTAGATTTTGTTTTTGATTTTTCAGGGTTTTGGTCTCATAACAAAAGTTGTTTATCATGAGTACTTTCACCCACTGAAAGGTTGTTGGTGTTTTACAAATAACCCTGTAGGTATAGAGAGAGAGGATCGATTCAGACTTATGGCTTGAATCAGTTTATCTGATTTCAATACTTGGAAAATACAAGTTTTAATTATTTAATAACCGAACATATATTATAAAATGCAACAACTCTCTAACTGGCTGGCCGTCAGTTTCTTTTTAAATTCAAAGTTATGTTACGTGGCGCCGGTTTAGTATTTAGCTGCGGGCTAATTTATTTATAACACCGCATTGAAAAATTCTGCGCTACTAAAAAATCTATAACTTTTAATAGCTTGTTACTTCCAGGATATCATTTCGTTTTACAATATTGGTTGAAGCATTTAATTTAAATACGACAGTCATAAAACGAACTGATTCGATGCTTCTCAAGCAGCCAGCAGTAATTGTAAATCAGGTGTGCTCTAATTAGTTCCTAGATCAAACAGCTTGGGATAAGGATACACTAAAATAGATAATTGCATTACACGTCCAGATAAGATTTCAATCAGTTCTCAGAAGCCGTCAGCTCCTCACGGCTGTTAATATTACAATCTAAGTTATAAAAAGCGTTATCTATCAAGATACAATAATTGTAATATGTTTATGGGGACGAGTTTACAGACGTTTATAGCCTGGGAACACCCGCACTTGCGCATCCTATCGTGTGTAGGCAATAAGTTATCGAGACTCACATATAAGTTACTGCCTAAGCATCGCAGGAAGCTAGCCTGTTGTAAATCAGAGAAGAAACCTCAAGCCATGTTGTATTTGGAAAAAAACTTTTATTTTCAGAATGGCTAAACGTTTACAAACTATGTACCTCTTGAAGTTAACAGAGACTAATCACAAATGTTATGTGAAACAGCTCTAAACACCACTTAGTGTTAGTTCGCAAGCTCAGAGGAAACAAATGGTTGCCAGATAAATTACACGAACGTATCAAATAAATGCATTGCCGCTCTTTAGATTAAATGCAAATTTTTAACAGACGGTAAAATAGGAAGAGTTTCTCAGTCGGAATTCTAGATAATCCTCAGTACTTTCGCAGGTTAGATTAAATGCTCCACTATGAATATAATCTTGAATCCCTAACGGCAGTTAAGAAGGGACAATCGAGCACTAACAGCTGCGATTTCTGTCGTACTTATATTTGCCTAGAATTTAGTGACCAACGATTGTCTGTGCGTTGTAGCTATCATTTTAAAATTTTATTAATTCTCTCACATCTCTACTCATATCGGGTTAGAAAGAATCTGACTGACTTTACTACACAACATTTTAAGAGTTTGTTCTCTACGTGAGCAGTTTGGAGGCACAATCGCGCGCACATATCACCTCCACCGCGCCTGCCTCACACCGATCTTTAATTCCAGCTGCATTAGTCTTTCGTTTATCATTTAATTTTCACACGTCGCGCGTTTCAAACTGCATGTTATCCGGTCTGCACTTGCAGTCAGCTAGCATTAATCTGCACCAGACATGCATTTAATGATTGCTCGTATAACAGCCGGGTTTATTTTATTGAGCTTCTGTTATTTCAATTAGCGTCCATCTGCAGAAGCTGCACTTAAATAATTTTATATAGAAGCTCCTAATGATTAACAGCACAGGCAAGGTCAAGGAAAACAGATAAATATTCTTGAATTTCCTCGGAATAAGCAGCAACCCTATTTGCTAAGCACAGCAGCCTAGCTTTTGAACGGCTATTTCCTACCATTTTATTTCTGCAATTTGCTCTTCTACGTTAACTGCGTACATTCAGTTAACCGACTTTAGGTTCACATCAGATAACTGCTGCAATTATTTAAAAAATTGTTTCCACCTCGAGAACCATAACTTACATTTAATATTTATGTTAGGTTGTATAGTATCGTTATGCTGTGGATCTAAATCTAAGCTGTTAGTACTTGTCCGAGTTATAAAAGACGACTGCGAGAAGGGTTTCCATACAATAGAATATTATGAATTATTGTGCAATATATTTCTCTCTGTACTAACATAGAATACTATTTTGTTATTAAAATCGTTTCCAATAAACAAGACGGTTCTATAAAGCAAATGAGTTGGTACATACTTACACATTTTACTTCTAAGGTCCCATATTTTGAGCGTCCGGTCGTGGCTTCCCGTGATCACTTTGGTTGGCTCCCCGAGGAATTTAGCTGCCATTACTTTGCCGCTGTGTCCCGTCAATGTGTGCTGTAACAAATATCAGCACATGAACATACAGATTTACATTAATAAAGAGGTTTACATTATATTTATGCGTAAAATTAACATACGTTCAGGTTAGAATCACAAAAATATAGTCATTACGATTTCATGCGTAAATATGCGTAATGAAATTCAAAGTAGATTTGATTAAAAAGCTGTATAATATAAAAATATTGGTAAGAAATCATTGAGGTAGAAGAGGAGGCGAGTGGTGTAATAAAATGCAAATGGTGCTACTGTCAGCTCTCGGCGAAGTTGGACAAGGGATTACACGTGGCGCGGGCTCCCGGCGGCCGCAGACACGAACAACGATTATTGTCTTCTGTTTATAGCATCGTGATCTCTTCACACAGTTTCACTTAGCACTGCACCAAATCGATGTCTCACGAAGGAAATCGTTGAGGCCTATTTGCATCTAAAGTGCCTATTAATTGCTAGAATGTCACAGTTTGTAAACGACTGACTGAGTTTACGATAATGTTGAATAGTGTAATGCGTTCTGAATAATACAGCGTGTTTACATTTTTATTTTCAGGATTATAAAAAAATGGTGAAACTCGACAAACCCTACTCAACTATGAACGACACAAAAGCATGTTCACTAAAATTAACTTAATTATTTCAAAACGTTTCAAATAATGACAGCCCATTATCTATCAGAGCTTATAAGCTCAATTTTACATTACGAAATAAAAACTACTTAATTGTTAAACCAAATAACTGTGTGCATAATAATATCATTCGTGGTACTCGTGGTTTACAACAATACGCAGCGGACTTCCATAATGTAGGTGCCCGAGCTGTGTCCGCCGCCGGTTCATTAGCGAGTATAGCGAGTAATGTATTACCTACAATTAACAAACAATCTCGCTGGAATCATGACGTTATGGCAGATTTATAACACAAGTTCATTCTAAACATGACAGGCTTGTAGTTAAACAATCTGGACACGTTCAAAATGTCTCCATAACTTTGTGGTAATGCCGGGTAGACGGCTGACCCGCTCTCGCCGTTCTTAATTACAGACAAAACGCTCTCCGTTATCGGACGGCACAGTCGACAAGTTTCATTCCAT
Source organism: Melanchra persicariae (assembly GCA_947386135.1). Lineage (NCBI taxonomy): Eukaryota > Metazoa > Arthropoda > Insecta > Lepidoptera > Noctuidae > Melanchra > Melanchra persicariae. The sequence continues at coordinate 10,289,610 of OX376656.1, read as the reverse complement.
TTATGTACAGTAAACAGTAACATAAACAAAGGCGCGTAGCCGGCTAACAACGCTCTGCACTCGTCCGACACACGCTCATGTAAATTAACCACTCGGACGCGGATACGGCACACGTTTTTCCGCCCGCCTAAGAACGCAAGCTAAGTAATTGAAATAGTTTCGCCACAATATTCAAGAATCCTTCGCTCTTTCCCAGGTAGTGATAACATGTTAAGTCATTAGTGCTCTTACTGTTATAACGCCGACACTCATTTTGAGGACATACATTGCAGCACGTTCCGCAAATTTAGATATCATTATAAAATATTTAAAACGGTATGATACTCTGAAAAAAGATAATGTTAGTAATAAAAGACGTAACTAATGTTACGAGGAGTAATTGACCCCGGTGTACCTCGATAAATACGAATTTAAAAGCAATCATACCGATAAGTACTATTATCACATGTGGTTATCATGCGCATCTTTTATATTGGCGGCGCCGGACCGCGGCAGCATTCTTTTGATCGACTAGACTGCTAGAGTACCTACCTATCTCGATAGCATTTTAGCCCATTTACCCAAGTTGACAACCCTAGTTTCTTCTAAGGTGGATGCACTTCTCCTTTCTCTTCCCTTCTTTCCGAGACATTCATTTCTAAACCAAATTCGATCCAGTAAGCACGTTTGGCGAGGAGGAATTAATTAAATTTAATTCTCAAGGCACCATTAGCCGGCCGGGTAGTGTTCCCGGAGAACGCGCAACGGGACCTTATCATCGCTTTTAAAATTTATAGTATAACGGCTAATTAAGAGTACACTCATTTGGTTCGTTCGTCGCGTCACGAGTGCGGGGAGCTTATATGCTGTTTCGGGTTATTGCCACGCGATAGTCAGGGCACACTAATTGAGGGGGTTAAGAGATATCATCCGGACAAGGCCCGCGACTCTTAACGAGCTCATATAAGCTGACGTGGGACATTCAGAGGCAGCAGACCTCCCAATGCTCACAAATCGATATTCAATATTACCCAATTTAAAATTTATATTCAATATAAATTTTAATGGGCTTATTGACAAGAGAAAAGTAATTTCTGACCGCAGTTGTTCGGCAATTAGCTTTTGCCAATAAACATCAGAGTGCAATTATAAAGACAATCGGATCGGTCTTATTACGTTACATTATTCCGTCGGCAATAAATGACAAAGAATAATACTATGATTTATTACGGCATAAACTTATAAGGCATATCTGGTATACTTATCGCAATAATGGAGTACAATATCTATGTGGCCGTTAGAACATAAGTAAATATTGTACGCGCAGCCGGCGAAATAACTTACTCCTTATAAATCAGTTGATTTGAATTGCGCTCTCATTAGTGATTCCAGCTGCGGTGCGTTGCACAGAAATACACAACTTATTACTTTGGCTACACGGCTAAATCCATTTATAAAGTATCCACATTTAGCTTCTGAATACGCACCTTATCTCTTGTTGATACCCAAACGAGTTCACCAAATAAGAGATAACAGAGAAAAATCTGCGGCGTCGGTTTCATTCATGTGGACATTTGAATTCACACAATGCAGCCAGGGAAGCTTATAAAGAGGCTTATTTTATGATATCAAAATGTTTATCAGTATCATGCACCATCACGGAAATGTGATGTGTGTGCAAAAATAATCTCAGATAATTTATTATGAGGAGCATAGTGGCGCCGGTTTACGGCGTCCGCTTCGAGATAATCTTTTTTATCTCATCGTATTAGCATCTTTTGAGAAACTCGCAAAAAATGCGAGCAGAATAATATGCGGAGGAACATTTGTTGTGAGAGATAGCGGGGTATAGCTAGGTAGTGTATGTGACGCCTCGTTTCTAGTTCCCTGTACTTCCTCGTGTGCGGGTATCGCAGGACATAAACCACGACAGGTGGTTGTTAAATCACAGCAGTGCGCGATATGAAGAGCGACAACAGATGCAATCAAGTAGCAGTCGCCGAGGGGGCGCTGCCATTAGTTATTTACAGAGCTGAGCAACTAGGTGTGCGAGTTATATCTGCTTCCCTTGCCACTGATAACGATACTATGAGTGTTCATTTATGATGTCAGCTTTCGGACATTCTGCAATTTAAACTAGATTAAAGCTGTGAAAAATGATATCAAGGAACAAGAAGTCTGCTATAAATATGAGCCTCAAGTGTGAAAATATAATAATAAGCCTATACGTCCGTTTACTAAGTATGAAATTGAGGCTTTAATTTTGCTGAATCAGCAAATTTATATCCGACGGTGTTTTAATACCATAGAAACTTAAAAGTAATTATGTAGTAAGCAATGAAACGAAAATATAAAATGTTTGAAATGAATTTTACGGTAATTTCGTATTTGAGTAAGACAGGTCTGATTGTTATCCTCGGTGTAATTACGTGGATATCTGTTAATTTGCATACAGCAGATGGAGGAATAGCCTTTAATGAAAATAACAGAACTGCCGGTCAACGTGCTCCTGAGAACTGTTTTGTTTAGGTCATGAGCATATTTCAACTTGGGAAAGATTCTAAATTTTTAACCGATTTTTAAAGCAGGAGGTTCTATGTTCAACTGTACATTTTTTATGTATGTTCACGGATTTCTTCGCCAATTGTAGACCGACCGTAACATTTTCAAAATTCTTTTTTTATTGGAAAGCCTATACTCCTGAGGTGGTTCTATTGTCTCCAAGTCAGAATCTGATGAATGGATCCCAGGGATATCGAAGGCAACACTCAAACTTCATAGGCACATGCAATTTTTTTCATATAAATTCTAAGGCAATTCAGATATTTCTGCCTGGTAATCATCATCTAATGTTGCTGAGCTGATGATGGAAGGTATAAGTCAGGATCTGACGATGGGATCCCAGGAAAAAATCTTATTTAGCGATATTTTCGCCAATTGTCAACCGATTTGGATGTTTTTTTTTCTTAGGAATAGTTATTTATGATATTAGTGCGGTAAGTTGGTTTTTACAAACGAGTAGACGAATGTAAGCACGAGACGAAGTCGAGGGCTTACCATAGTCACGAGTTTGTAAAAACCAAATCCGCACGTGTGTCATACAACGTTTTTCGACACATTTGCGAGAAAACATTACAATAAGTAATGAAACAAACTTTTTGTCTCTAGAAATCAGTCGGAAAGTCGCAACAATCTTTGACGTTTCTAATATGAAAATGGCGCGAATTTGCAAAAGGCGCCACATGCGCGTGGTGAAAATTAGAACCACATACTTTATTTTTTTTATTTATCTTCTCTCATTTTCTCTATAATATTAAAATGAGACAAACGTATACAGCAAAAGCGCTTCGAAGGAGGTTCGATTATTTAGCTTATTTATTCTCGTGATGTGAAACTCCTTGGTGGAATTCTTATTAATTTTTATGGAAATTAAAAAAAAACCGTAAAGAATACGCACGGCGCTATACAACGGAGTTTGCGGTAAAATATGTACTTAGGTGAGAGTACCTACTTTGCCGCACGCTCCATTGTGTGGTGCATAATATTAACTTTCGAACAATGCATACAGGCTTCGTAAATGCATTTTTTGAGCAAATGTGTTGAAAAAGTATTTTCCCGGACTGGTCCCATTTCAATTTAGTGAAGATCAGATGAAGAACTTCGGAGGTAGGCAACGGAACTCTTCAATAAATGATAGCAAATCACCTGGGATTGCTTAGAGTCTGTTTATTGTTTACACCAGTTCATAAAATAACATCACGCCGGTACGCTGTGAAGGGGTATGCAGATGTATACAAGACAACTTGAATTTCCATGTTTTTGGGGTTATCTATTTGCGGCATGGCAGAACTTTATTGTTTATAACGATCTTGATGATTCTTTTTGCGTTGAGTTTAGTTATAGCTATATTGCACGTTGAACTTCAAAGATAAACCAGTGACCTTCAACATGAAAATATCAATAAAATTTAGTAAAGTGACATATTGTTAGGTTAATGTCAATCCCAAAGCAAAGTAGATATTTAACTATGAGCTGGTCTGGACTTGGACCGCGAAGGCACACAAAGTTACTCCTTAACGGCAAATAGCGCAACCATTCATTATGGGAATAATGATTAAGTAATCATGAAAACTACCTCCTGCATACTAAATTTCGTGAAAATCGTTGGAGCCGTTTCCGAGATTCAGATTATATATGTAGAAGAATTGCCCGTTTAGGGCCTGTGCACACCACGTTTTATAAACGCGCCGCCGTTGACGCGCGTTTGTAGCGATACAGACGCGATACGCACGCGAGTCAGACGCAGCCTGTAGAGTTTCTAAAACGCGCGTCAACGGCGCGTTTATAAAACGTGGTGTGCACAGGCCCTTAAAGGTATTAGATTAGATAATCAGAATAAGGAACTTGATCATTCTGTTTTGTTGTACTTACGTAATCTCTGTCTATTAAAATAGTATGTTCATGTTATAGCTTTTCCATAGAAATAGTCTCGAACAAACGCAAACCGCAATAATTTAGTTAGTTCTTTTGCTGAGCTGTTAATGGAAAAATTCTAAGTTAAGTATGGAATAGTGCAATTAACTCCAGTTTATAAAATGTTGTTTAAAAATAAACATGCATAGAAAACTATTCCTAATTTTGTTTTGCCTTTATATTTGTTTATATTTAAGTGCTTAAGATCTTTCTAGAAAATACTGAATTAGCATTTCCTTAGGTGTGCGTGCGAGCAAGCTAGCAGCTTTACATGTCATGTCGCTACATTATTTATAGCTATTTCAAGAAAGTATTTTAATTAATGATATTAAAGGCAAACAGTGCAATAAAGGCTAGCAGGGACACCGATTATGAATATAGTAATCTATTGACAAAAACAAAACAAACACTGGACTGTACCCTCGCCTCGTACGGGCAGTTAATTACTCGTATTATTTAATGTAAAAACTATTAGAAAATGTCCATAAATGGATAATGCACTGAAATGTTCAGCTATTTCTACAGGTACAGTCATCTGCATTTATATTAAAATTTTACTTAACTACGAGTTCAATCAAGGCGTGGTTGAATTCCTTCAAACCGAATCAAAAGAAACGCTGTCTTAACGCGCACAGACAATTAAAGTTAAGGTATGTAATTATTACAATTTAAAAGAATGATATATTTTTTATTAAACGATAGCAAAGCATACGTATTTCAACGAACACTACATGTGCAATAATTTATAACTATCACGGATTGCCTCCGTGACAATTTGAACTTAAAAGATACGAACGTAAGAATCAAGATGTATTGATTGCGTCGTTTATAACGATGTACAATAAGCGTTCAGAAGTATTTCACCAATTCGACATGAGATAATTAGGACCCCGTGTGGGAGTTTACTAGCGGTTGAAAATAGACAAAAAAAAAAACAATTTTGTAAGTATCTAATATACAATTTCTCCGTCATGTTTCTTGAATACAAGTTCGTAGAGGCTTGAAAATAAATGATTCGTTAAATTGAAATAGGTTGTGTAAAGATCTAGATCCTGTATGCTAGATCTTACAGACTTTGTGGAATGCAAATACATTTTACGATGAGTAAAAGGTGAAGAATGTTCGTCGAAATGTTAGCACTCTTGCGCTTGATCCCATCCCCATTTACTTATTCTCACACTATTTGTTGATTGGTGCGTGATTGTGTCGCGTTAGTATCGATTGTTATCATCTATCCGAAGTAAGCTAATAAATCTTGGCATGTTTTTGTAAAGTATCATGTTCCTTTTTGTAAGCTGACACACTCCCCTAACACGATTTATTTATTTTTGTATCAAATTATATGTATTTGCGGCAATTTAAGAGTCATTAGCAACGCTCAGAAAATTAATAACAGTTTAGAGGCTAATAACTGAATTCACGCTTAAGGCGAGTGTATTAATCACGTAATATTTCAAACTGCCGTATTAAACAAGAGAAATACCTTATTAATTGACTCACCTACCTAATTAACGTTAAGTTGCAAAGTTTTTGTAATTAAACAAAATTAACTTAATATACAGACTTCGCCATATTTACCACCCACTAATTAAATGAAGTATTTTTGATGGAAGCTTATCGTAGCCGCGATTTAGGCCTTTATTATCTATGTCGCTTATAAATGGAGTTTACTCGTACCTACTACACTTACAAATTATGTCGATTTTAATGCGAACGTTAACCGATTTTATTTGATTGTAAAACTCAGTAGGTAACCTGAACGCTAATAACTTTATTTAAATGGGAAGGTTATTTACTGTTTGAACTGATTTAATGGGACTATACCGTTAGGTAACAACGAGAAAACTGTTACAAATTATTCGTGCTAATTATCAAAACGTATAAAGTTTTCGTAGAAGTCATTATTATGGTTCATAAACAATATGTTATGAACAGGCAATCAAAATCGGTACGATTTCGCTAATTCACAATCTTGATTATTATTTATAGGACCCTATTCTATGGTTTACGTATTCCATAGAAAGATATAAATTGCCGACGATAATTAACCGTATATTTTAGCGTACGACATGTAAATTCTGGTGATCAACGGCTTGTTTATCGTTTACCAAATGAAGGAAAGCCAAATTAATGTAATGAGGGTTGTGTCAATTTGTAAAGTGTTCGCATAAATCAATTTACGGATGATTAAATATGTGGCTAACTGTACCGTTGCCAACAACGGGGAACAGTTAATCAATTAACGAAATATGTGGTGTACCGTGCGGGGACCGTTGCCAGCTGTACGTATGAGGTACAGTCCTATTTGTCACAACCGCGGTCGCCGCTCACTATCAACACAAAACCAGTTGATTTGTTAATTTATCTTGGATTCCATGTTGCGAATCAAGGTATCCATCTGTTATGATTTATTGGGTTTCTCCTCGGTTTGTTTACAAGCTGGGACTAGAAGACTTCGTCTTTTGTTTCCGGACATAACGTATTCCGCGCGAACATCACTACTGTGATGTTCGCGCGCATAGGAAGGAAAAAATGCCATGTTCCTTTTCACTAAATTACTTCAGCGCTGGTCGAGCCGAAGAAAAAGCTATTTAAGTGTTAGTGAGTAATGACGAGCTACAACGAGGAAGTGCTTGTAACACGCACTAATGTCAATGGAAAGTACATAAGAACATTCGCAGTTGTCATTGGTCGTTAACATTTCGCGCGACTAATTGAAAATATATGTTTCTCTAAGTTTCAAGAGTAAAACAATATTAAACATTGCTTTTTACTGAATCGTGTCAATAGTTGTGCTTGTTCGAAAATAACTGTAAGTTTACGACTGTGTCTCTAATTGAATATGCTGGATACCAGAGCTGAAATGCAAAATTGAAATACGTTATGATTATTTGTAATTTTGTGTCTCAGTCGCTGCACACAGAAAAGACGTAAGACGAGGACGGGGCGCGGACAGGGCACAGACGGGGCGCGCCGCCGCCGTCGCGACTTTTTAAAACATATAGAAAAGACGAGGCACAGACGACGCACGGACGTGATGTGGTTAATTGTGGTGGCGTAATTGTGTGTGACAACGACGCGCGAGTCCCGGCACCCGCACCCCGTCCTTTCTGTATGTTTCACAATAGAGCGTAGATGAGAATTTTCGAGAAGCGGAATCCAAGCAGGTTGGTAATATTAATTACAGCAGTAACACGAAACAACACAGTCCGGTAGCTACGGCGACGGCGCGGGTGCATAGCGCTCGTAACGGCGGCACAGCGGCTGCGCTCACGACGCGACATCCTCCGCCGATTTATGTGTGGGAGCGCTGGGTCGTGACCCTACCACATGAAAATGTTAATTCGTCTTATATCGCAAGCATTAAAACCGCACCACATTCAAATACAAGACCTTAATTTTGCCATTACAATAATTGCTCGATTAGAAAGCAGGAAAAGGCCTAGGTTACAGCTACGTCCAAATAATATCACAAATTTGATGCTGTTATACACTAGCGTGTCTAGCCAGGTATTATTTGCATGAAGACGATTCATGTTACAAGAATTGGGACGCAAATTGTGTATAATCACTTTGTCTTGCATTTCATAAGGCACCCAGATTTTTTTGATTGAAAACGGTGAATTCAATTACGGATATAGTGAATTTCGTAACTAGATAAATCGGAAATCTACAACCGAATCGTTCGAACTTGTTTTCGCACGCTCATGTAAAAATTGCTCGGAAACTATAAAAGTGTGCAGTAAAACCAAAATTGGGCGGCCAAGAAATGATGTGACCGTGTTACAGATGCTGGTAATGCCGGGATGGCGTGACCGCACATCTCTAATGTTGTTATAATGGCGATATCGGCCGGATCGTGTGAGTAAGTAATTGATAGAGCAACTTGCAATTGTCTTTGCTATTAGCTGTGTTAATACACTTAACTTATTAAGGTTCAAATGTCGGAGTTTGTTTCACTACGCTTTATTATAATATGTGAACTTTCTGACAATAGTGCTAGTAATAACAGTAAACTATATAATGACAACGGAACAAATTTCTTACTGTAGAGGCTTTAAGCTATTCATTTGAAGTTGTTTTGTATAATGAGACAGTTTAACTGTTAGCGATTAAGGTCTCCTCGTAATGTAAATTTATATCAGAAAGACAATCCATGTGCATTTTGCATTGTCTGCAATAATTTGTGATAATTTATAGTTCATTAGAGATAAATATGACGCGAACGATACTGTATTTTAGTTCATGCTAATAAAAAAAAGCAAAAGGTTGCAGTGAACTGCTCTACTGCAGGCGAACAATTTCCTGAAGTATTTCTATTTATATGTTAGATGTTAGCTAGCCACTCAACGACTCAACTGCCAATTTCGTTCCGCCATTATAACTGATTATATTTCACGATAACTTGTAAGTAATTGATACACATCCGACGTTAGACGTTAAATCACTACAGCCATGAACTTAGTGGCTTCGGAGATTCCACCACATCAGAGGTGTAAAGAACAGAACGGAAGATATAAATCTACCATTTTTTGTTGGTCTTTATTGCACCATTTAGACACCTCTTTTTATACGGATATAATAATATTTTCCCAACAGTATTTTGACGTTAATAAAATTATGTACTGTGATATAATTGATGTGTATCTCGAGAGTGTTACGAGTGTTAGTAGTTCATTATAAATGAATTTCTTAATGTAATAGCTCCAAATAGTTTGATTATACACATTAGAGATTTAACATGTAATCCACGTGGTATGAGGCAGATTGTATCGGGACTTGTAAGCTTAACGGCTTTTAGAACATTGTGTAATTGCTATGGAGATAAAAATATTATAACCATTGGGTAAGGGCTTTATAAATCATAAGGACAGTGATGATTCACTTGAATGATGGCGCTCTGTGATATTGATGGATGATATCCAATCTTGATTACTTACTTGTATGGGTACCGCTATTTATCAACCTTATGTCACACAGCTGAGCAATTATCAAGACACTTTATAAAGTGTTGTGTTCTTGATATGATCACGTTTTGTGCTGATTATTTTATTGGAATTATTTAATGTAGTTACAGCATTTATGACATGCTTCATGTGTAGGTACTTCTCTATCTGTTGTATGCCTATGTGAACAGTGTGATTTTGTACCTTAAGCTTACATGATTGTGGTCCAGGTGACACTGGATTGCCCATTGTCACAAAGCATCCTACTTTCTTTATCTTTGACTGCACTAAGAACAGCTCACGAGATCGCGAGAGACGGCACTAGATATCGCTAAAATCACTTGAGGTATCTATTGTACGAAACAATAACAATAAACAGTAAGTGAAGAGAAGCTTTCTACTCTGAAATGTTGAACAAGTGCGTGCGTTCTTAACACGCACTACACTCTAGTAAAAGCAAGTTTTATGCATTATTACAATTACTGTAATCCGTGAAGATCGATGATTGAAAGTGTGTATGAAGAAAAACGATAAACCACGAGTGTTTGGTAAAGTTTCGTGCATAAGTAATTTAAATCTTTTATCCATTAAATTGCTGGTTAGTTACGAGAAAGTAACAATTGGGATGAAAAAAATAAACTGCAAGTTCGGCATTTCCCCTCCTGAGTGAAAGTTCAAACACTTAGTTTCTTTATTCGTACCTATTTATCTAATGGTGAAGAACCGGAAATTACACATCATTATTTTTCCTCCGGCGCAGGACCATTAAAACGCATTATACCGGGAGAATACAGTACGTATCAGTTGGAGAGCTATCAATGTCAGAACAGTACACGTATTGTTATTTCAGAGTAAATATCGTTAAGTCAGGAATGGTTCTCGAGCGTGAGCTGGGCCGCGTGAATGTTACGTTTAGAGGTGGGCGCTAAGTGTTCCGCTATTGGTTTGGGTTACAGTGTAGGTAAAGTGTAACGAACAAAGGATCATTCGCATTTTGTGCGGCGTGTGAGACAATGCGCAGTCCAGGCACCCAGCCAGCGTAACGCGGGGTGAATGAAACCTAAATCAGTTCACGCTCATGCCAATGCTTAGCACAGTAATGGCGCTTCTAAACTTTAATAACTTTTGCGCGCATCAAGTCTCTTAGTTACAGTAGACGCACATCATTAAAATACGACAAGGAAAAATATGAACGAAATACACAAACGGCTGTGCGCGGCTCGAAGGGAACAGCCGAAGCGAATTTCGATACCACAACTATCATCACATGCATGCCGTGTCTAATGTGCCTTACGTCGCTGGCATCTTATAACTCCTTTATGCAGACGGTCTTTGACTTCTTGTGCCCGGAATAACAGCACACTGATTGACTATTTCCTGGCGTTTTGAGTATAATTACTTATCCACTCAAATACTGAATGATACATGTAGTTACCAATTTGTAAAGTAACCATTTTATTACGGTTCTTAATTACTTTTTCCAGAATTGCCGGCCAGATGAGAACTTCGCTATGATAACATCAAAAAGTTGTAGGTTAGTATGGCAACTTTAGTATTCAACATTGTGATGTTGCAACCTTATAAGGTTTGTGTGTAGAGGTAGTAAGAAAGAAGTGCTTGATGAACGGCACTGAGACATGTGGGATAGCTGATCTGAGGAGAGATCTCGAGCATTACAGTGTTATCTCGTAGCCCGGTACTGGATCAAAATGCAAATTAACTCAAAACCCTACCTGACTTTTATACAGTTTTGGAGTCCAAGTTTTAATTAAATGTTGTTGTTTTTGTGCAACGGAATATTTTACATTAAAATTGCTCAGTTTATTTTATAACTATCAGCTACCTAGGCATTTTAGTTACGAAACCTATTATCTCTGGGTTTCGCTCCATGATTGAGTTGGAGCAAACAACGCTTTTCGATTACTTTTTCGGTATTCTACACTCAGGTGTCTCAATTAAAAGCGGTGTCGGTGTTGGGAAAGAACTCTATTAATATTTTAAAATTATTCCTTGTAAAAATTACTGTTTTGTAAGTTAGTATAAAAACAGCAAGTCGCCTATTTCTTGCGGCGGCAGCAAAAGTTTGGGATTCGCGGTAAAGCGCGGAAGGCGCATGAGCCGTGTGCTATCGGCGAGAGGCCATCTGCCTCCGTATATCAAATTAACGGTGCGGAACTGGGAACCGTGGCAGCCAAGCAGGCAGGGCAAGCGACATACCAAAATTCGCACCTGTACGCGTGTGTCAACACACACGTATTTCCACAGACTCATAATCTCGAGGAACGAGTACTTGTGAAAAATCGGCCGACCATATCTAAATGCCTTTGTTTTGGCCAAATTTAAACTCGAATACAGAATGCCGTTAATATAAAATATCTTGATGTTTTTATATTCCTGAGAAATATTCAACGCAACAGGGTAGGTTTTATGGTCGTTGCTCTATGAAGTAACTTTAAAATTGTACAAATAAATGCGAAACGCTGCCAACGCCATGATAAGTCTCTAATATATTGTCAATAAATATTGTGATGGTTTTATATTAGTACGTCGGCAAAGTATATATGACAGTTTGTTGCTGAAAAATTATTACATTCAGATATTTCTCTTTCACTAGGAACGGGTTCAGCCCGTGGCCACGATTCGCATTTCGTTGCCTGAAATTATTTAGTGCTTATCTTATTTAAGTTAAGGTGTCATAAATAGGTGTTCAATGCGTTTAAATATTTGTTCGGAGTTGGTAAGTTATACAATACTTACCTAACATTAAATGTATTTTTTATAGCCGAAAAAAATACCTATTTTAAATAAGGAGACGAAGAAAGGACCACTTTTTTATGGTCCTTATAGTTTCCACATTGCATTTTCACAATGTTTGGCTTTGTTAAAATTGAGAAGGTTGCTTCATCTCGACAGAGCTTAAATGAGAGCTTCCACGGGCATTACATAGTATGCACAGGGTTAAGCTTCGCGACACCTTTCTGCGTGTGCTTGTGTAGGTAAACATAAATCTGCAAACTTGGTTCGCTCCGACGATACAATCGTGGGAAGAAAGACGTTAAAGTGCTATATAATTGTTTGAAGACATGAATAGTCAGTGAATGAACGCGTCAACTATGCATATGTATGTGAAAGTCAAGTACCCCTGTGGATAGCCATGTTACCATGTAGGCACATAGAAAATTCAATCATACAACTTATTATGATACGGTTTTTTGCAGCAACAAAAAGAATTCAGTATCTAGAATGCTAAAGTAAAAACATCATTTGTCAAGAGACAAGGAGCGTGAAACTGGACACAATGATGTTTGACCAATTGGTCACGCGCCGGAACTAAACAAAAAATTTGTAAATAGACTTCGACATCCATTTTTGTCTTCGATTATTTTTGATACGAAAACATGTATTGAAACATACTCGATAACTGTATATCGCGCGAGTTTAAATATTTTTTATTCGTCTGTTGTTCAAACGAAATTAATACTTGTCTAGGTAATTTGAAACTGACTATGACGCCAGTGTATTCTAAAAGGAATTAATCACCGTTATTTTTCTTTGTAAGTAGATAGTTATAGATCATTTGAATTGAGTTAATCAGGATACTAACGCAAAAAAATGATACTTATAATAATGATTAATTTCTGCACGAGACAATAGTTCGATCGATAATAATAAAGAACAAAATATCTATAATATTTGTTTAAGAGCAGTCTATTAAGTTTGAACGTCAAAGAACTATTCAGGATCAAGACTGTAATTTATCATAGTTTTTGTCGCGCACAATGAATAGACCTGCTTGTGTATTCAGAATTTTATAACTGTAGTTTATAAGTTTACATCTTTTTGGTAGCCTAGATAGATTGATCATAGTTAATAGAAACATAAAAAGTTGTATATTAAATAAAATACTAAAATATGTTAATAATATTACGTTCAACTTCTGAGATGAGTCTGTATATTTAATTTCCTATGAAGAGTTAAAATGTCAAGAGTCTCCTAGATTTTGTTATTTATAGATTGTTTGATCAAGCCAAAGGGCTGACAGCAACACAAGCGGTCGCGGTCGACACCAAAGGCCGTCTGCTTGGGTGGTCTAGTGGCCGGAGTGGCCAGCCATACTGCCAGACTAAGTCTACACGCACTCGCCTAATTGCGACCGAGTTATAACGTACCCAGTACAAAGTGTACCAACTCTCTCAATTTCTAATCAACTGCGTGATTAGGTGCTTTTGAGGTTGTGATTAAATTGTAACAACGACGAAATGGTACGAGGACAAATTGTTAGGAAGAAACGAGGGCAGATCATAGAAAGGCTGTCAACAAGTTTTATGTGTATTGCAATTTGAATCGGCGAATAATTTTCATTTGACGCAAAAATATTGGAAGTCAAACCATCTTGTAAGAACCTAGTTAGACTTCGAAATTGACGATAAAAGCTAACAGTAAGTTGCTTATCAGATAAGTATATGTCTGGGCCTGGGATACAGATTAGGATCGTGGACAAGTTCACCGGAAGGACTGGGAGTGCAGACAATACGCGGGTATTCGTAGTGTGCGCGCACATCCTCAGCTGAGATAGTGTTTGTAATTAGAGAAGAGTCGAGCGCGGGTGTCGGCGGCGGCGGCAGGGTTAACGCGACGCTATCGTGCCATCCGGCGCCTGCGCACCTCCTATCATGTGAGAGATCAAGCGATGCGCGCGTAACTCTTCGCTGCAGTTTCAACTAACGTAATATTAATAAAAACAAATATGTACACATGTTCTGGACGCACTTTAAGGATTTTAGGAATTTACGATGCTTTCCTGCTCTGTAAAATATGTGCTGATCATTTTGTTTGTCTAAAATTTTATAGAAGCACTAGCGACACACACCTTTGCTTCGCACGGTTTTGACTCTGTAAAACACGGAGTGATTAGAAGATGAACACGGTCAGACAGATCAACAGCGACTTTATTTTTATTATTGTTCAGTTTAGTTTTGCTGCAAGCCTTCATGCTCTAATAAATAATACCTATAGATCTGCAATAAAACCTCTTACACATCGCCTACATAGTATCCGAAGCTTGATATTGGCACTAAAACGGCCGTTCCGATGCTAATCACAGCTGCGATAATTAGCCTAACATGGTAGATAACCGGTGCATATAGCATAGAGCTTCGCCCGAGGGAGGTTCGTCAGTTACGGACGATGCGGCCGAGTGCTATCAATGCGGCGTGCGGGTGTGCAGTAACTGTTGATAATTAAGAGTGGTCGTGTAATGGCCGATGACGGTAACGGCGCGTGCGACGGTCCGAGATGCTTCCGTGCTACGCCTACTGGCAAGCGACGCACGTCCTCCGCTGATGTCGTCAATGTGTGATCATGTCACATTGCATTAGTTGTTGTGGCTTCTTCATTTGTGCTGAGATGCGGAAATTAGCGCAGATGCATCTGATGTACACAGTACTGCCTGATGTTGATTGTATACTGATGTTGATCAAGGCAAAGAGGTCATGAAATTTTGGTCCTATGGTACGATTTGCGATAGCTATAATTTCATGTGTGCTCAAAGAAACGTTAAAAATCGATGATCAAATATGTTGGAGGTATTGGACTAGATTGCATTGCACGTCGATTTATGCATAGGAACAGTGTTAAACAACTTTGTTTAAGTAATAGGCATTCACTCTACCTCTATTTATAACTAAAGTCCTCCATGTATTTAATATTTACACATGCGTATAAATAAATACAAGATAATATTTGTAAGAAAACAGGAAACAAAAGGAACATATAGTGTTGGCGGGCCCACGCCTAGTCGGCTAGGGTCCTGGCTCCGCGACTCGCGGCATGGTATCCACACGATTGTATTTCAGGTATGTTGAGTTGAGTTATCGCCTCTCGTCTGTCGGGGCCTTTGCCTTCTCGCGGCGCTTCCGCGGCCGTCGCGTGTCGTCGCCGATATGACCATGACGCCCGCGGCCCTTTTGATAATGCTAATGTTCCAACGATAGCCTCATGATACCAGGATCACATACAATGACCGCACTGGCTAAATGGGCATCAACCGAAGTCTACAGATTCCGACGCGCTTGAATATTCTCCGTCGATAGGAAGATATTCGTTGGAAAAGATTAACAGTTATGGCAAGATCTTGCGATCCTTTATGCGGAATCTGATGTTGTAAATTAATGTGCAGATAAACATTTTATGTTTGTAACATATGCGTAAAAATCAATTTACAGTCTTTAAATAATAAGTTAGCACTTATCGTCCAGCGAGTGAGTGCTGAATTCGTCCCAATAGCATTGGGTTGCCGGCGGCTTGCGTCGAGGAACAATCGGTCGTAAAGTGACAATTCAACGTTTTACGTATGCGTTTGCAGTCAAAGAATCTTAAGTGGGCGTGTTGTGTCGTAAACAAGCATTTGTACGATTGTGTATTAGCGAAATGGTCAGAAAGTCGATAATTATACGCTAGCTGCTAGCTGTGTGCTGGGCGGTGTTGGCGTCGCAGGTTTGGTGCCGGCTTTAATTAACACCCGTGCTCAAGCTCCCTTAGGAGAAGCAGCGTGAGATACTACGAGGATTTATTTGCAATATTATTAAATAGAAGTCCGCTTCCTATCTCGTGATTATTAAACGCAGCTTGTAATTAATTAAATTTCATATTGTTTTAAAATATTTCTGTTGCAATTTCGGACAAAAGAGCAACATTCTTGTTTGTTGTCATATATGCAAATCAGCTCTAGTCTATTCATCCTCCTCATTTTATTCATGATATAAAACAATAAAATTCTCAACCAAAAATCTCGATCTTTATTAGTGTTTATTTAGTTGAAGTATCCGCATTCCATTTGCGGCATTTTTAAAACCGTCCGTAAAATTAGAAGCCAAAAGATTGATGAGAACGATGGCATCACGAAATGTAATTATAATTTAGATTATCGGGAAAGCACCAGCAGGAGAAGCTTCAGGCGTATTAAGGCGTGATTGTCCATGTCCATAACTTTCGCAAATTATGGAGCACGATAAACCAATTTGGACCTCTGTTTGCTTTGCAGGAATGAATGATTTTACATAGCAATCGCAGGGAATTGTATTTAGGATAGCCGTTTTACATAGCAATCGCAGGGAATTGTATTTAGGATAGCCGTTTTACATAGCAATCGCAGGGAATTGTATTTAGGATAGCCGTTTCACGAATTGAAATAAGTGACTAGATCTAGTTAGAACGATTTTTATAACGCGGATATTTCTATAACGTTAAGCTGTTGCGGGAATTACGAAAATAAAAGCTTTGTTAGCGTCGAAAGTTCGTATCTGCATAAGGCTTGTTAGGTAATTTATTTTATGTTTTTTTCCTATTTGTAATCTATTTTTATTTTTATAAGTGGGTGAACGGTGTATATTACAACAAAGATCACGTTTTCAACTCGTCGTATTTTCACCTACTCACCACAACTTATATTTGATTATGTTTTTTAATCAAAAATCTTATTCTCGTAGGCTAAGATAGTAGTATAGTAGGACAGTCGGTCGTCGAGACCGACCGTCGGACGTGATGAAATTATGAAGGTCGCTGGTAACAACAAAGTGTTAAAGGGGTTTCAATTCCATGGTAGATTACCGTAGACGATACACGGCTATGAGCACCGTTAGCTACCGTTTTCTTTTATTATGTGACAAGAAGTTTTTTGCATAAATGGTATTTATGTATGTTTTATTCGGAATAGAATGACGAATGGCGGAGAAGACGGTCATAGAACCGGAACGCGCGGTGACAACATTGCGTCGAGACGAACAATAGTCCGGTAGCCGGCCCGGCACTACGTGATCGACCGCGATCACTTGAGCGATTTAATCACATTAATTGACACAACCGTTAGCACATAATGACCATGTATTGTACCGGTAATTTGATAATATTTAAAGCATAGCGTGCGTTGCGTGCAGAAAAACTTACCTACATACTAGGCAGGTACTACCTATACCGCAGTCCGCAATAGACATAGAGTCGACGTAGGCAGAGCTCGAGGTATTTGACTCATGTTGCACATTCGCGAACAATGCCATCAATGTTACTAATATAATTTGCTCTCCCGCTCTATAATCTAAGGCGCATTACACATAATAACCGAGCTTTTTTCGACGAATTCGACAGTCTGCCTTAGGTACATGAACCATCGATGACTACATGAAATATGGTTCTTATTTAAGTTTTTTATTTGTGTGGGGACTATATGGACTCACAGCGACGGACGAGTAATGTTTTTTATCCCTCTCGCATCAGGAATTATGTTTAGTACGTGGACATGATTGCTAGCAAATGTTATGGCTTAGAATAACATAATGAGACCGACAAACTGCGTGACTTTTGAAAATATTAAATTATAAAACAACTAGTCATAATGACAGGTTAGGACCGGGATAGAGATGGCAAGTAATATGTAACGGTACAAATCAACCAAATTCCTACATGCATCGATCTAGTGGTAGTTATACAGCGGTCACGATTACTCGCCGAAGTGAAAACATTAGGTGTGTGAACCCATAATTTATAACAAATTTCGTAGACCATTGAACTTCAAGTAATTTAGTAAGTGGCCAAAAGACGCTTAGCACTTAAGTAACTAATTTTGGTAACATTATCAAAGTGTGAAGACAGCGCTTGCGGTTTACTAATGACAGACTCTTGACTGCCGACGAGGCCTACCAAGCACAATATCAGTATTGTAGTCACGATTTGCTTGTTTACTGATACGACAATATTCCTCTTTCAGATCTTTACATCTAAATTAGCTCGTTACTATTAATTAGACGTCATTTCCTTCCTAACTACATTGATATGATTCATTTAGAAGTTCCTCCAGTCTATGGAACAGACCGTTACGCGAACGGTCTTGGTAAGTATAGCCATAATTACCGTACTCGGTATTACGAAGTGATCGCAGATGCTGTTAATAGTACGCAGGTTGCTGTTAGCCGTCCTCCTCTTAGGATTAATTCCGTGGTCGCCTCATACACACCAAAGAAACTTATGACGCTCTGTTGAAAGCCGTGCGTGTGGTCTCTGGGATGCACATGCCTGACCACAGCTTTGTCTTTTCTATTACAGCGACAATATTGCATAAAGAATAACTCAGTGTCCTATTACTTTGTAACAACGAAGAGGAAGTGAAAATTGAAATTTATTGTAATCACAACAGGGAGAGACGTGATGTTGGCTGACAGTTAGGCGTTTAGAAATGGGTGCGGGCGGGACTCCGGGGTACGGAGTGCCGACGTCCAGAGGGAACAGTCCTCCACGAAAATTTATTTATCAAGTATCGGTTGGTACATCAGCGCCTAAGGACAAGCGGCTGGAAATTGCGGGCGGGCGAGGCGCGCGCGATGCGCTCGTCGATACGGGACACTGGTTACTTCCTAACATAAATTCGGTGCACGGGAATCGGATATTATTATTCAATCGTACGATCGAGGTTCGCGCGGGGGCCATAAGTCACGGCGACGCGAGCGCCGGCGGCTGCCGTGAGCGGTGGCGCACGACCGCGATGCCATCGCGTCTGCAAGCACCGCTAGGCGCTAGCGCGGTGCCCGCCATCGCCACCGCTGCTACACCCGCGCCGGCTTGAACGCTTCCGCTCACTTCCGATACGCACATGTCTTGCTGCTTACGTACCTACTTGCCCAAAAAGACCAAAAAAATAAAAGCTTCAAGATTCAAGCTTTTTGCTTACTAAAGCTTTAGTGAGCTCTGAACGATTTGCTTTAGATTCTGTGAAAATTGTTATAAAATCATATTTTTCTCGAATTACTCTATTGTAATCGTATCTGCTACGAGACGCCTAGCACGTAGGTATAGAAATAGCCGTCCTAGGTAATCAACAGATATTATTTTATTTTGTTAGGTTTATTAAATCAACTCGCACAGTAAAAACTTATAAATACCACAATATGAAGTACCTTATAAACGTAAATAAAAAACCTAATTAAATTGCGAACTCTGAAAATTTAGTGTTACGCAAGAAATACTTTAATAAGTTTAACGTAAAGAATTGTTATTACAACTGAAGTGTTCACTTTACTCATTGAGCCCAGCTTCTTCTGTCAGATAGCGGCATGTTTTTGCCAGTTTCTAGGTGTTATTAAGGAAGAGGAAGCAAGTCATTAATCATTCCATCGCAGCATCCACCGCCTCTGGATTTATGTTTCAAATACTATTTTTTTTCTCGTATTAATACGGCGTTTATATGCAAATGACTCGTTATTAATTATTTGGTATAAAAAAATACCAAATAAGTCGTAAAGGATAGAGCAAAAAACTTTCAAGACTGGTCAATAACCCAAAAGTAAACTCTGCATTATTTTTTGTGTTCAATAGATAACGCTTTGAAGACAGAGCATAATGTTGGGTCATAAAGCATGAAAATGATTATTAACGGATTGTTCCCAAGCTGATGTGGGAATCAAAGAAAAACTTAATTGGTAGGTCTTCATTCCGCTTATTGTAAGACATAATTGAGGGAAAAGGATATGCGCTGCGTAAGCCACGATAACTGAGCATTATAAGCGAGTAAGGAATTGTTGTGCATTTCTCGGAGCGCAACCCGTGTTCCCCGGAGTGGAGTCGTGTAAGTTCAGTTCCTCCCGGTTACGGCACGAGAGCAAGAACGATACCAAGCTCGTTTTGGATGCAACAGGTGTACTTATATGACCAAAAAGAAGCATTTCATTCTTATACGAAACTGCGACTGAATGGAGAATGTAACTTATAAATATAATGCTTAGTGTTGGAAATATTGGGACAAGACATAAAGTGGAATCATGATGCTGTCACTTGTGTCAATGGTGAATTTAGTTTTTTTTTATTTAGTTAACAAAAAACAATGTTTAATGGTCTGCTTTTAGTCATCTTTTGATAACAAAGGTTTAAACAACGGTTTTAGAATGACGCCATAGAAATAAATATGTATACGTAAACTGTAAAGATGTGTAAAGCTCTGCTAATGGACATGGGAAACTCTACTTTTTGTTAGTGATATGAACTGACTTGACGACTCGTCCGCTTGTCCGTCCGACATCGTCCGCGTCGCTCACTGCATCACGCAATGCATATCTAAATTCATATTAAAATATGCGTAGTAAGCTTTAACATATAAAATGCCGAACAACCACATCATGAATAACATAAATAAATCAATATTGAGCCTATGCATTTCCGGAATTCTTGAGTTTAGCAATGTGGCTAACATGTCTAGACAATCATTGGATTCACATGAAAGACACGATGTAGTTTCTTCCCATATGATGAAATCAACGACTACCTGTACACTAATTAATTATTGACTCAGAAGAAACGGATATCCTTGATATGACAAATTCTCATCGAAGCGTAATGACAAACAATGCCTGATTCTATGCATCTAGTAAGCGCTGTAAAAACTGCAAGAGCGGACATTGAACTGACATTTGACATCTGTCACTTTTTGCATTTACTTCCTGTATATGGACTTATGCGGTTATTCAGAGGTAAAAAATTGCAGCTGCTTTTTATGTGATGCAACGAAGACATGAATTCTAGATTTGATAAACGGTCAACGGGATTCTGACGTCATCAAAACTGGGGATTCATAAAGCCTAGACCTTGAGCTATATGGTTGCCAGTTTGCTTAATTATTTTTAAAAGCGAAAGAAAAGGTGCAGGTCGGTAGCGGCTTGCGTCAAGCTGTGAACTGTGGGAGGTTTATTAGAGAACCTCGATGGACGAGTTGGATGAAAATAGAACAATTTATTTGATGACTAGAATTCAATCAGTCGTAGGGCGACGTTAAAAACATATAAATTTTACTGTAAGTGTTATTATGTCTCGGGTTTATAGCTAGATCTGATGAGAACTAATCTGAAACAAGTGTAATATACCTGAATACATTTATATTTTTGTACTCTGCAACTAAAACAATTTCCTGTCGGAAATTGCAAATGGATCAGCAGAATTCAGGTTCAGAATAATATTTCCTTATTCGTTCACTATTCAGAGATAGTTGATTAGATTTTGAAATATAGCGACATCCTACTTGTAATCATCAATCAATATATTTCAAACTCTTGGATTACTGAGTGATGATACTGGTCGTAGAAAGCTGAAATTTGGCATGATTTCCCGAAACTCCTACGGGAACGGGAAAAACGGGATATACGTGTAATAAGTCGCGGGCAAGAGCTAGTTTACCATAATTTTACGTGTTTTCTACCCAAGATATGGAACAGATTTTACAATAGAAGAATAGGTCTACGTTCCTTACAGTAATTAACATCAGAAGTTAAGTAGCATTTGCTTTAATCGATGACTTAGGTCTGTATTCCTGGAACGAGAAAATCGCATCCTTTTTTTCCTCTCCCGTATTTCTTTCATTGCCTTAGACGACGACACTCGCAATAAGTACTTGTCGCAAACGTATGCGCGGAACTAATCTTAGTACATACTAATTAAGGCCTAGCTAAGAAAATTAAATCTTAACATTAAACGCATATTTAGTTTTGAAGATCATTTGTGTTAATTACTTGTTTTTATGATCGTCCATAACTCTGTGGTATAAAGATCTTAACTTCAGGTTGTTTATTCATAATGCTACGAATTTAGCAAACATTACTGGATAATACCGAGAATCTCGGTAAAAATGAAGTCGATGATACAAATAAGCCATTAACGGTCCTTTGAGATGCTGAAGATAGCCTGGTTATTTCGCTCAAGGAAACGTATTTCTACAATGATAGATTCGCACCACGTATCCAGAGAACAACGTCATTAAGTAACCAGTTTACACAAGATAATTATAGAGACGTAGATAAATCTTGTTACATGAATAACTTCATGTACTGGATTATGTGGAAAGTTTATCATCACTAGTACATTTTATGTAGTGTCGGAGTTAAATGGATACGAATATATTATCTGTTTATTACTCCAGAGAGCCATAAGCAATTAATTGGAATGTGTTGTGACGCACGAAATGTGGTTTTTAGTAGCTAATTATAAAATTAAGTTGTATTATTTAAATTGGATTATCAATATAAAGGTGACAGATAACGGTGTGCTATATCAACTTTATCTACGTGTGCGGCATCACGAATTCTTCATCTGAAGACCGTTAAATGCTTGTCGCATACCAATTAAGATTTTTTCCATTTTCAAATTTGCATTTCTAAATATTTGGAGATGACTTGAATTACTGATGATAGAAACGGTATCATAAAACCTAAAGATGCGTGTTAGACTAAACCTTTGCTCGGTAGAGGTACAGTAAGTTTTAATAGTCTCAATATGCTACTAAATCCACCGCATCCTGACTCTTTATAAATCAATCCAAAATTCCTACAAACAAATTATCTAACACACCAATAAAACGTTCGCCAAGAATGTTTACGTTTTAAAGGAAGCAGTTACAGGGAACGTTGCAATAGGGAGTTACGAGTAGGCAGTCGCGTCAGTTACGCATGCTGCCAGTCTTAGGGCTTTTGCAGACGCGCTACTTTTTAACATCAGCGACCAGCATTATGGTTGTTTTTCTGAAGGGCTTGGGCGTTGCTAAATCTTCGCTCAACTACTGAATTTTAAATCTTCACGTTCGTAGTCAAGGACCAGGGATTAAATGCGTCCTCATTCCAGTCGCAGCGATTTGGTAAGGGTGTGAGTATCTCCGCTATTTTTACAGCTCGGACCTTCAATAACTCTTTTGGTTAACTCAAACGTAGCGAGTCGCTAAACTAAAAAAAGTAGCCTGTCTGCTAAGGTTCATAGCGCGGTGCGCGGCTAACGTGCTTGGACGCTGGATGCGCACGGGCAAGTCGTAGACGACTTCATGGAACACGCAAAACACGCTACATGAGAATGTCTTGCGTGCTGTCTACTTACAATAGTGACCGCCGCGGCTTTGCACCCCGCTCAAGTTACAGGCGAATGCTTCGACTTTAATTTGTGATAGGTACTGATCGGAAGATACTGATACTCCAAATAAGACTGAGAATCAGCAATATCTGAAGTCAAAATTAGAACTACAAACCCCACACAAAGCAGAGCTTTCGTTATTAGTGGTTAAAAAAAACATGTTCTTTTGATTAATTATTAAGTTTTTATCAGTCAACCTATCAAAGCTGCTTGATTAAAAATTAACATTATGAGAAATAATTATAGAGCATTTTTCATTTCCCAATATTAATGCTTGAACTTTACAACTTGACTAACTTAATAAATTATAACTTATCTTTTTGCCATCAAAAAGCTCTTTGAGTCAGCCACATCGCTTTATACAACAACGTCTCCCCTTCATAGGCTGAATAAGCACTATCCCAGTACCCTTTAGTGCTGAGTTAGTAACCTATAAAATGAAGTAGCAACGTTATTAAAGTATCAAAACGACAAGCGTCCGTAACTTAGGCCCTGACCTCAAAGGTCATGGGACAAAGCTCGCTTTGTGTTTAATCTACTAAAAGAAATTACTGCCGCTTCGCTTCTAATTGATAGCACTACTGTATTATAAGCATCATCATTAAATAATGGCCTTATGAAATATTCATTTGGCTATTGTCTTTTATCCCTTAGGGCTTGCAATTTTATTTACTGTCTGAAATGACGACTTGCAGTTGGTTAAGTATTACTGTGCAATGTTTATTAAGTCTTGATACACGGTAGTCGTTTAATATTTATCCATTATTGTTTTTATTACCTAGCATTTCTCGTTTGTAATCATAGCAATTGGTTTGGCCATATGCTTTCGAGTGTGGTGCCTATAGCTCCGAATCGAGGTCACCATTAACACGGCGGGCATCAAATCACCCGTTATCAATGCACCATGCAATTAACGACACTTACGCCGAATGTTTCGTCGAACATGTATTTTAATAGTGAAAAATGATCGACCGACTTCGACTCTTAACGATCTCGAGATTCGTGTAATTATGAACTTAACATCGCTTGTTTATTTCGGTATGCATCATTACTGTACTAACATAGCAAACTCTTGGGGATATTACAAAACGGTTTTCTGAAAACTGGTTAAAAACAATTTTGGGTTTGAGTGTAGATCTATGTGGCTATATCAGTGATGGGTTAGGAAGAAAATAAAAAAAAGGTCTCGAACAGGGGCAACGTGCTGACACAGCCATTAGACAAGAGGAGGCGGTGATGGCGAGAGCGTGCAATGGCCGCGGGTAGCGTGAGAAATACGCCGCGAGACGGTACTGAGGCGTGCGCACCCAATTCCTTATGCAAATGCGAGGGCACATCCACCGCCGCCGCCACCGACGCCATCTAGTAACAGCAGCTGCAGCCGCGTGCGCTACCTAGTTTTATTAACAGTCGATAATAGAGTTCAGACTAAGATTGCTAGGGCTGCTCGGTCGGAAAGGTCAAATGGTCAAACGATATTGTTTTCTGTGTAGCTTTTATGATTGTGTCGTTACAATTGCGATCTCTTCATTTGAATGGTCCTCGCACAACTGTATCATTGCAGCATTAAGAGCTTTTAAGTGTCGAGATGATAAAGATGTAAGGTTTTGGCTGTCAGGGCTTGTCTGGATGTAGATGGCTGTTGAAACCAAATAATTCAAAGCAATGCAGACGATTTCCAGAAGTCGACTGCCGTAAATTGTTAGCTTTTAGCAAAGCTTCTTTTATAATTTGTATTTCAAAACGTATTTATTTTTAAGTACAGAGAGATGTCAGCCCTATTCCGTCGCACATCGTGCATACTCGCGTAACCGCCCGAGAGAGTTAATCGTATTGCAAATGCACTTTTAGTGCTTTATTGGCAGCATTAGAAAGGGACTAGGCTGCGTTAGGCTTTATACGGCGCATCACAACAATGGGGTTTAATAACGACAACGGACCGCTCGTTACCATCCGCCGATCTCATGTCGCGAGAAATTGCCTCCCCTATTATTGTTCAGTGCGGCCAAGTGTGCAATAAGAGCAAAAATTTGCGAACAACCTCCTTTATCTGATATACGTTTACAAAAAAAGGTGCATTTCGCTTGAAGGAATTGAGATTGACGTGTTCAACGACGGACTGATAAAATCGCTTTAAGTTATAAGCATATCCTTATAATAAAATTTAATGACATGTACTTTACTTTAGATTAGATGTGTTTCAATCTCGTTAAGATACATCGAAGGTATTTGCATCAAACCAACCGCTAACTCTATTAGACTAGATCAACGAGGCGTTGATATCTGTTTAATTATAACATAAATCACGTGAGCGAAATAATAAATCAAGACATTATTGCTGCAGGAGATTCATATCTGAGGCGAGAGCAATTCGCTATTCTCTTTTAAACATGAGCCGGGACGTTTTCAGGGCACGAGGTCTAAATGTTAACTGACTTATTACATACAAGTAGTCCGTGCTGTTAGGTCGGCGGAGGATGACATGAGATGAGCGGGGCTCGGCATGTGCAGATTGAATCCGACAGTCGGGATGATATTGTTGGAATTACAAGCGTTTAATCACGGAGAATGCGCGCGAGCCGCCGTCGGGCCCGACAATGGCGGCACTGTCACGGCGCACGCTGAGTCCCGCGCCCGATCACGACCGCGACATCGGAAATCAATAATCGGATGATTTAGCCACCGCGCCGCGTGCGAACCTGATTAGACACGATAATGCCTGCCGCGTCTCCACCGAACGCTATGAGGCTGCGGCCGATAGGTTATCGTGGCTTCAACATACAACTGTATTACTACGGACATCGTCTAACGGAATAACATATTTTTCTTTGATACACATCTCATAGATCGCGCACGTCAGTCTAATTTACAGTAACATATTCGATATCAACTGCAATAAGTTTGTCTTAAACAGCAAATGCTTGTGTGCTCCAAGTAGATACCGTTTGGATAAGTAAGTAATATGAATGTGCAAATGCAGCCTTACAATGTATAGCCAGAGAACTTGATTGCTGACCAATTGACACACAAGTCACAATGTCACTTTTCCTTGTGATGGCCATTTTATACGACTGATGAAGACAATGACAGTCATTATTTGAATTTACGGACAATTTAAGTTAATGGGCAATTTGGTCATTATCCAAGTTTCCTATCTTTAGATATTTTTAGATGTAAATAAAGACGTAAATTTTACTGGCTTTCTGTCGTAATCGAAACGAAAAGGTTTTTATTAATTTCCATTAAATTTACTGTGATGTGGTTTATACCATGTATAAAACAGTTTTCTTAACGCAATACACACATGTGGTAAGCGAAAAGAATTCACATTTTTTTAAAACCTTACCTATCAAGCTGAATCTTTACGTAAGCTTACATCTATATTTGATAATAACTCCTTGAGAACGGATACATACATTACCTATCTACGTTGAGTTTAACCTATTTCTTGAGGATGGATAAGCTCAAGGTAGGCTAGTACGCTTCCCCCAGCGCGCCCTCCCAGGCGGCATACGCTGGCAGAGTGTGCCGCCTGGGAGGAGCCGCGCCATGCCCTCGTCTCTGTGGTAGGCAGTGACCTCTCGCTGCCGGCTGTAGTCCGTTCTATGGTCGGCGGTGAGGAGTCCTGGGACGCGGTGGTCTCCTTCTGCGAAACTGTTATCGCGCAGAAGGAGGCTGCGGAAAGGGAGAGGGAGATGTCGAGTGCTCTCCCGGCCCGCAGCAGGCGCACCGGGCGCCGGAGGAGGGCATACGCTGCCCTCCTTCTGCCCCCCTAACTGGGTCCAGGGGCGGCGGACTTGGGGATGTCCGTTGCCCCCCATTCATCCGGACCCGAGGTGGCGGCGCGTGGTGTTTCCGTGCGCCCCTCTGACGTCGCGGGGGGAGTTAAACACCTCACTCCCCCCGCTTACGAGATGTGGCCCGCAGATGCGGGCCGGCACCAGCCTGGGATTACGGAAGTCGCATACGTTCCCGCGATCCCCGGCGTAGGTGGAAGATGGAACACCGGGGTGGTTTTAGTCAGTAAGAGTCTGACAGACCCCTCCGCCCGCCCCAGGGCGGAGGACATCCATGAGGATTACCCCCCGTAAAAAAAAAAAAAAGGCTAGTAACCTGCTGCCAGGGTTGCGGATTTTAGTTCAGTAAGAGTCTGACACTCCCTTTCGCTCCGCCCAGAGCGGGAGGAGTCATTTGATGATTTCCCAACCATAATAAAAAGGTAGTATTCATAGTAAAACAGACAGTATATTTATCCAAACAAAAAAGATGTAGAAATCAAAAACATTGATGAGATGAAAGTAATTTTTTACCGTTCAGACCTTCAAACTCCAATGTAAACATTAGTCAAAATCTGTCATTTTTGACAGTAATCCTGTCACAGCGATATAATGGCACCTTACGGTGAAATGCACGTACCGATTAATTAATCGATTCCGCCCGTCGATATCCGTGACAGGTGTCAAATGATGTCAAAAGCGTCGCATGCGCTGCCTGCACGATTGGTTTCTACTAAAAAGAGACAGAAAATAACACGAGCATAGAATAATGTGACCGAAGTAAACAATCGATCAGATCAAGGATAATTTCTGCCAAGCGGGTCAGAGACGGTTATTGAATAATTCAGGATTGAGAAGGCTTTCATTTTTTGTAGGTCTTACTGTCAGTAAGCAGACATGAAATATTCTCAAGTGAGTCAAAACTCTACAAAAAGTTTTTCAGGTCAGCATATTTTTAAGCCCATGCCCAGATGAACTGGTCGACGATTTGCAAAATATGTAAAGCCTCGCAAAATTCATTACAACTTTGTTCGAAACTTAAAGTATAGAGAATCCTCCTGTATATCGCTCACTACTCATCATTTAGTTAATGCTACAATAAAATTGCACAATGAGGGCGAATTCTCGAGCAGCACTTAGCTGGAACAAAGCCTAATTACATTTCGTGAGGTATCAATGAGCGGTGCAATTACGTCAGTGGGCTCTATATAATCGG
Organism: Melanchra persicariae; assembly: GCA_947386135.1. NCBI lineage: Eukaryota > Metazoa > Arthropoda > Insecta > Lepidoptera > Noctuidae > Melanchra > Melanchra persicariae. Next base: position 10,261,294 of record OX376656.1, on the reverse strand, counting down.
TGCTCTGAGCGCATTTCCCGGGTGTTCCGCCGATGTATCTAGAATAATCTACCATTACCATGATTTATATCTGACCGATCATGGACTGGGTGGCTTAATGACAGACTGGAGCCCTCCCAGCCTGGCACATATGAGTCCGCAGCACGAGGTAATGAGCGCGCGGCTCGCAACCCGGGACTCGAAATACTAGAGAGCGGCATGCATTAGGGAGCGCGACCACGCAGTGCCGCGACGGCGACGCCTCTCCACCCAGTCACGAGTCAGCATCCCAACTGAATAATGCGTGCCACCGACGACATCGTTAAGGTGTGAACTAATTTGAATTAGATAGCTTCATTTACAATTCAAATGATATGTATCCATGTTTTTAAAGCGGTAAAGAAAACATATTAAGTGGTTAGGAAATTGAGATATAATGATGTCCGTAAATTATCAAATTCCGAATTAAGTAGGCTATAAATTTACCGATATTGGTGATTTATCATTTTTATAATCATTAACATCAGAATTATAAGTCGTAAAACATTTCAGAGCAATCAGTTGATGTAGTTCTTGCAGATTTATGGTGTGACTTCTGTTAGTTGTCATTGTTGGAAGCTTGCTTTATCGATGTTTTCTTTCTCTGTTCGATATTTTTTCCTCTGCGAATACAATACGACTAGCATCGGCGAGATCGGTAGCTAATTGCTTTTCGAAAGCAGTTAGCAAGGTCTGAAAACGTTGAACTCCGCATATTTCGCGACCAAGCTGTTTCTAAATGTAAAAGGGATATTTTTAAATGCACATCTGTATAATTTTAATGCATACCAGAAAAAATAATGCTGTGCAAAAAATCCCAATTGATTAGAAAACATGTCTTACAAAAAAAACTAAAAAAATCATCCAAAACGAGATGACCTTTTTATCGAATTCACACCAAAAATGTGGTTCATACATCGGATTTATGATTTATAAAACAAAAATACGAATTGTTTATCAAAAATACTAACTTGCACTCTAAATTGCACTTTCCTGAAATAGCAGGTGGTTATCATGGTTACAATAGTAGACGGTCATTGGGCACCCCAACTCGGACAGGTTAGGTTAGAAGGGGATGGCGGGGTCAAGTGAGCGAGCGAAGCGAGCGAACAGACCCCGCCATCCCCTTCGTGGTTATTTTTTTTTAAACCACCCAGAAATATCATTAGCCAAATATTCGTTCAGTAAAACAGTTCTGCAAATACCATTAAACAGTATATCTAATATGATTTATTTAGTGTGCATAATTTGTGTGCAAGTCAGTATTTTTGATTTAACTTTGAAATATTTTGTTCGAAAAAAGGGAAAATACAGATATCGATTTAATTACATGCCAATGTAAAATACCGAACGTATCATGTTCTCTTCCACTATGGTTAAATACCTACGATCCAAAGCTTTCTAAGAAAAAGCACACAAAACACTAGGTATATACCTATGTCTATCTTCTGAAGAACGAGTAAAATACTTCGGCTTTCAAGACTGACATGGGACACAAAAAATAGTAAAAACATTTGATCGAAGGTAATTAATTTACAAGAATAGATGTTACACTGTTAAGAATGTACCTACACCACATAAAACTCTTTGGAATGATATCCTGTCAACACAACACGAACATGGTGATTACGTTTAGTTTCTTATTTATATGACCAACCCAGGCGGATTAAGTTTACACGGGACGTATAAGATAATAGCAGCCTGCTACGACTGCTACGAGTAATCCTCCCCTATAGCTTTTTTTTGTTTTACAACAAAATTGAATTATGTAAATTACACTGAAGTAATTAATTCCAGCTGTGAGCATTGTTCGAATTTCCTTTTTTTATTGAGGAATGGGCTTGTTCTTGACCTCGATCACGCCTGATGGAAAGCGATGGATGAGGTCTATGATGGAGCGAGCGTGCCCAGTAGATGCCTGTTCACTCTTGCTTTGAAGGTAGACGGGTTATATGTGGTTGTTCATCACAATTTTGTATGATTAATCATACAAAACTTATACACACCATTAAGAAGAAGTTTCAAAATAAACTAAAAAAAAAATCTTCAAATTGCGCGACGCTTGTAGAAGCATATCATTACACTACTTGTAATTATCCAATTCGATGGTAGTTAAATGCCTGTAATTTTCGAACAAGCTGCTCGACAGCTAGTCGTATATTAAAGTAAAATAATAAGTGCGTTTTTAGTTCAACACTTTAGTCGATAGATTGCCGCTTATGCTCGGTGTGGACTACAATAAAAACTATTAAACGTTCAGCGAAATAAAAATAAGGAGACGAGTTGGGTAGAATGTGGAGCAACAAAAAGAAAAGTGGTGGTGCATCAACGTCGGGATGGCGGGCCGAGCCGAAGTGTGGCCTGCTTGACGGGCAGATTCTATCCTGTCGCACTCAATCATAATGGTCATTATACAATTAGTGGAAGTAATGTCACATCGCTCAGAAAATATGGCCGCACAGACGGCAGAAATTTCTCAGAATATATCGATAGGTTATTTAATGGCTAAATAACCTATCGATATATTCTGAGAAATTTCTAACAATATAGACAGAAATACGAAGAAAAATTTATATCATAAAAGTACATGAAATTGTTAATTTAGTTTATATGTTGACCTTATAACATTTTTATGAACCAAAATTTAATTTAATAAAAGTTACATTAAGACAAGCAGGCTTTTACTTAAATGTAGTCGTTAGTGGATGTACAGTCTTCAATTATTTCTGTGATTAATAAACGTTCGCAGGTCGACGGCGAAGTCTATATTAATTGATCTTCAACCTTTTATTTAGCTGTTCCTATTTCGTTGTCCCTTTGCTAAAACGCCGCCAAACTCCATGAATGGCTAATGGTAATTACGATATATAATTTGTAGACCAAATTACAGTTACCTTTTACACTGGGACCTACGTTTTGGGATACGTACGTGACTAATGTATGAAGCTTTGGTCAATAAAAATAATGAAAATGCACTATTCAAACCAATATTTATGACTTTGCTTATTAAGCGAGTTGATGGAGATACGAATTTCCATTTATTGCTGTCACAACCTACTAAGAACTGGCCAACCTAGAATTTGCGATTGTCTTTTGTAAGTTAGTGTTATGTATGCAGAATCATAAACTTCTATGACACAGCAAAGGATTTCATTAATAACTGTACTTAGAGCTAGAGCTAAGTTAAAGTCATAAAAAGTATATAAAAGTAATGTGGCTTTTCCGAGTAAGCTTTTATAATAATTATGTTTTCTAGGCAATGATGTTTTATTTGTTTCCACGTTATTGTAGTTAGTCTCGGTAATAAACACAAGACGTGTTATTATGCTCGTCATATAGTTAAGCGTAGAAATGATTATATAGATAAGTACCGTAAGTACCATTTCTGTCAAAACTGTCATCCAAATTAGTTGGGCGACATGTCAAGGGATGTAGCAGTTTGGCGCTGTAGTAAATCAAAAGGCGCCTGCGCGCCGCGCCGCGGACCCACGCAAGCAAGTAAGGGTGCGGGCACGACCGCCTCGACTGCGCATGGCGGTGGGACAAGCGGAATGTCATCCAAACCAACCAATAAGATCACTTCATTTTCGTTTGCAACCACATTGGCTGATCCCGACGTTTCCCCTAAATAGTCATAAACAATCATTTAAATTGGTTCCACCATTACGCGAAAGAATTACCTGCAATAAAACACGAACCAGTTCAGTACTGTAGTTTTAAAAGTCTATTTCAGGAGTTAATTAAACTGCCCAATAACATTGTTTTGTTTTTATTTAATGCCGCCAAGTTAAAATAATTACTTTCTCGTATATGTGTTATTTACCTTTTATATGTTTTTTCCTCAGATTGCTACTGGAATCGCTCCGCTCGTGACTAGGGGCTATATATCAGGGTAACACGCGCAGCGGCCTTAAATGGCTTGCATCGAGACGCGTGATCGTAAAAGGGGCTTCGGCATCGTATTAAAGAGACTGGCAACGCATGTTGATGAGCATCCCCGGTTAACTCTACCGACAATCGGACGCGATACCTTGCACTATCGACATATATCCGCTGGCGAAACGATTGAAAACGAACCCCAGCCAGTTTTATTTTGAATTTAAATTTTATTGTACTGCCTCGGAGTAAGATTCTATCGAATGGAATTTATCCAAATGAAGATATATTCATAGATAGTGGGATTTTCGAGATACAAATACGTGCATAAAACATTTAACTGGTGGTCTGCTGATTAACATTTCTTTTGAGACGCTTTTTGCATTTATTTATCTTACTTTTGATAAAGTAAAAGCTTATAAGTCTGTTGACTGCAAATAAACTATTATTTTATCGGGACGATAGTTTTGTTCGAGAACATGTCACACATCTAGGTGCTTGTGTGTGTCTTTGCAGCAGAGAGATCGAAAAAGGACCAAAAGTTTAGTAAAAAGTCATGTCTCGATTAGCCTAGATCGCCGATTCATTATTCAGTGAGGCGCCAATAATCAGCTCTCGAGGCATGCGGTCCGCTTGCCGTAAATAGGCGCATTAACGAGAGGCTGCCCGCTGGCGGACGGCCAAGCTCGTCCACTACTGGCCAGGGGACACTGGCCCATACACTCACCAACTAACCTACAAACCCTCAGGACATCTGTAAATATTCATATAAAATACCGAAGCCTTCATATCGTCCTTTTTCTCAATCTACGACACTGTAATTCAATTTTGTATAATGTAAAACTATTAAGCGGGTTCTATATAAATATTAATATAGCGAAATATATATTTATGAAGTATATTAATATAATTACAACTTTACGGCCCCCATAAATTATACAACTTTGTACAGAAGCCATTATTTTACTCGACGTCAACACTGCTGCTGTTAAGTTTCACATTTATTTATGTACGCAGCTACAGTTTCAACTTACGATTCAATCAATGTAAAGCCTGTAACCTATTTATGTAAATAACTTTAAAAAGTGCGAAAGACGATTTATTTTACATTTTATCATACTGGATTACTCCACATTCTTTGGCGTACAGCTTTACATGGCTTTAAAAGATAATGGTATGCTAATGTCCATGAATAGATGTTTCTCCAACGAAGTCGTTAGTGCGAAGTGAAAAAAGATATTTAAAAAATATTTATGTAGTGTAAAAGACGGTAAAAGTTAACATGACGACACAAAAAATGTCTCCGTATATGGTACTCATTAATCGGACGCATATCTATATATCTTAATGTAGCTATACTGGTACAAAATACATATAATTATCGACTTAACAAGAAAACCACAAACTTTATGTTCTTAAAGCAATAATAAGCGGCTAAGTATGTACAGGTGCGAAGGTTGTTTAATTGGACGTAGAAGTGCGCGTTTTGAATATCAACGACATAGTTACGTACAATTAGGGATTTTCTAACACGGTCGGGCCCCATAAGGGTCTTCCTCATTAGGCGGTTACACGGTTGCGGCCGGCGCATCGCAGCCCAGCGCCCTACACGCCCGCCCTACTAAATATTCATCAGCTAGCAAATTGTAAAGAATCGCTTTTATGGTACATTTGAATATTGAACACCGTTAAAATTTATTGTATATGTCCTGTAACAATGTAGTTTAACCGATCTCGTCGGCCTTGCGCGTCTAACTGTATTCCAGAGCAAGACTAAACGAAAAAAACCTGGAATCCAGCACCGTTTGCAAGATATGAAAATATGTATGCTAAAAAAAGATTCAGTGATTAAAGTTTATACGCATGAAGCGCTTTCATTCAGTTGTAAATAAAAATGATACGAGCTCGGGCAAACTGGTCCAGTAAAACTGCGATGCGAGGGCTGTCAGTGGGAGCGATTTATCACTTGGCAGATCGAGCGTGGGGCTTCGAAGACGTTAGTGGCGGGTGGTGTGGAGCGAGACGGGGAGATTACTGCAGGAGAGGCTAAAGAGTGCGACATCCGTCGTGAGGGTTTTACGGTCGGCGCAAGGACGGCCGCAAGGACGCTTACGTGTCGTTAGTCTGCCAAGCAACGTTGCGCCACGAATTCAGTTCGGTACCTTTTTCCGAGTTAAATAAACCATTCAAATATAGATGATATGCATGTTTCATTGACTGAAGTAAATTCTGAATTACAATGCGCGGCGTGCCCCCCACCTTGGTGTATAAGCATGTCAATAACTCGTGCCTATGAGTATATAAATAATAATATTACGTCTATTAACTTAACCGGTTACGCATTTCATGCGATAACTTTATGACCTCTAATAGCACCAGAACAACTAGCTTCATTTATGCAATTTAATTTGAGAGATCCTAAAAACTTGATATTCGAACGACCAAGTTGTTTAAGTTATATGGTTGATCTCAATTAAAGTTCAAACATTCGCTACGATTATTAAAATCGAGTATATGTAGATATCATCTCCATTTTTTGCGGACAAATCGATGATGTAATAATACTAAGACAAGTTTATTATCGCACGCGATTGCAAAGATATTTATAAGCTCCCTAAATGGAGTTTAATAAACACAATTTAGCCTGTTACCTACCAAGAATGTTATTAATGGGCCTTTGCAATGAAACCAATGAAATTCAAACCTATTCGACTGCAATCCGTGTCTAGTGTTTAATGAAACAATCGATTGCAACGTCACGAACGTAGAATAACAGTTTGAACAACATGAAAATAAAGACTGTGCCTAAGCGGTAATAATTCATTTCCTTTTAGTATTTAGTCGGCATGTAGTAAAAGTTCCGTTAACAATAAAACAAAAGTGCTTGGAGGGTGCAATGGCTGCCATCGGCATGCACTAGGCGGCCAGTTCAGCACGGGTGTCGTTGTCTAAATAAAGTCCTGACCGCTACTTCCATAACTCTAAGCTCCTGGTACCTCTTGGCGCCTGATATAAATTGGTTCGATTATAAAGCGACAAGTTTAGTTGCGCGCTGGTCGACACACCATTTCAGTATACTAACTAAAACGCAGCCGCCATGTTAGGCTTCGTGTGGACTTGTTAGGTTATCTTATCTCTTGAAATCAATACGCAGTGGTGAAATTGTCGTAGCATTTGGAAGATCTACATATTTTTTAAAAATTCGATCGTAAATTATCCTAGCTAAGATAGTTCCGTAAATTGTACGCCTCAAAACTTATCTGGGAACGTTTTCAAACATTAAAACAACTATTACTAAGGAAAATATTTGTTACCGACACAACTGATGTCAAATATGCTACTAAAGATCCAATCTGGTTATCTCCGCCATTTTAATTAAAACGAGGCTTTTGTAGACATTTTAATTCCGTCCTACCGTAAACGTTTTGTCTATAATACAAGGCGTTAAAAAATCAACCGCAAGAAATTTAAGGAGTTGTTTAGAATAACAAATAAAAATGAATCTTTATACATATAACAGCGAAGAATTCATTAGACAACGAAATTTTTTTATAAAATAACAATCAAAGTTTAAAAAATATGCAATATTTTCACTATGCACTTTATTAATTATGTGCACTATACTCCTCGCTCGTAGATCGTCGCTGCCGTAACCGCAGCAGTAATAAATATTTTAGTGAAATAGTTTTAAGTGAAAAAAATGGATGTTTTTTTATATTGAGATATTACATTTTGATGACCGAGCATGTACTACCCGTACGCGTTAACTTGGCACCTGGCTCGACACTTTTGGAATGACGTTTTGAGGTTTTAATTTAAACTGAACAATTCGATTTCGTTGAAAATAATATAAACGCAACGATAACAGTGATGCTAACGCGTTTATGTTATTTTTTGGATTCTTCAATTTTAATCAAAACGTCAAAACGTAATTCGAGCCAGGTGCCAAGTTAACGCGTACGGGTAGTAAACGAAATTCTTGCAGTTGATTTTTTAACACCTTATATATTTTACTCACAAAACCAAAAACAAATTAAAAATTTAAAAGATGAATAATGCTTCCATTTATCGGATCACATTCACAAGTAAGAAGAAATTGTTTACTTTTTGCGATGTACCAACGAAATTTTATACAAGCACGTACCTTTTCGTGGGCCGGCAGGGTTTTTTGTCAACTCAGTGGGCTTTTTGCGAAGATGTTTAGAATACGAACCCCGGACTATTCAATAGGTATATTAATGTACACGACAGTTACTAATTGTTGTTTTTTTTCCAGTTGCAGTCGTCCGAAAGCTCCAAATCAAAGTGTGTTTAATTTTTTTCCAACCCCGAAAAAACTTGTTACGTGACGTAATTTCAACTCTTACGCCTATTACGTTCACAATTTTCTTTTTACTCCAATTCAAAAGCGTACAAAATGAGAGTCAGAGACAGTTCAAATAAATCAGAATAAGTTCCCATGTCCACGAGTAAAACATTTAAAAAGTAAAGTTTATCTGGTGACTACATTCTTTGCACGTAGTGTTCATATTTGCTAATAAAATATATTAAAATATTACGAGGTTGTCTGTTTCCACTGGAATATGTTATATAGATTAACTATTATTATGTTCCTGTCATTGCTTGATCGCTTGATGACTCAGAGCCGTCCCATGTGACAAGTTTGCTTGTTTTGTCATCCATTATTTATAAATTCATGTCGTTTAGTAATAATTGACTCCTGCGCAGACACACATTATAGTCGACGACAAGCTATCATCGATACTAGCTATTTTATCATCTTCTCAACTGTTAATAAGGGAGAAGAGCAGAATAACAATATGCATTAATTTAATACTCAGATATTTACCGCAACCGAAATTCCTATATAATGATTTTAAGTGTGTATGATTAATATGATTATTCAAAATATAGTTTTCGTGCGGCAGGCATTGTGTTAATGTTGATATCTAAATTAAGACGCTGAAGACACAAATTAGGTACTTGACTGTTTATCTTAAGACGTCGTATTGTTAAAAGTTTCATTGGAGAAATAGGTAATTACAGTCCAGACCAGCCTGTTGCTATCTTTAGTCGACTATATGAATTATTCAGCAGTGCGAATTTACATGAACAAAAAAGCATGAGCGAAAAATAGAACAGCTTCAGTGATACAATAACATCCACATACGTGTGAATTATCCACGGAACCAGTTTGATAAAAATCAATATGCACGTACATATGTAATCAAGTTTACGAAAGATATTGACCTCAGTTGGAGGTGGATGACAGATGATCGATGATCGAATTAAAAGGCCAGCTTAATTGATATGTATGATGGCGCTTCGACAAATCTCCAGGAGTAGAAACAGAGATTAGAATCTAGAGCGCCTTGGAACGGCATCAGTTAATTATCACTGATTTATGAACTAATTTAAGAAGGTGATTGATCGCAATTTTATGCTTAGTTTCAAAAGCTACAAGATTAAATTGACTCGCTAAATGCTTCCGGCAAACACCTATTAATCGCATATATTTAAATAAGTTTAACGACACATAGGGGAGAATACTTTACTAAAACTGTGAGAAGCGCTTTAATTAAAAAAAAAAGTTATGGTGCACAAAATGACTAAGACCAGCAGAGTAAGTGTGTGAGATATAAATCAGAATGAAGACAAGGCATCGCGATCGATGTAAGTAAAAGTGTGGCGCCCGATCGGCGATCGACAGCCATCTAATATTTTTATTTATAAAGATGAGTGCTGACTAGGAAAAAGTCATGTTTTTTGTGCTTTTTGCGCCCCGGCGTGCCATGCAAATGGTATTTAACGCATAGCAGCATGAGGTCTCAGACAAGTTAGTAGATTAACGAGCATCCACCGATAAAATTCAAAAGATGTATAATATTGAAATGTGGAGCGTTCTCATTACCGGCGGCTTTCAGGTCCAGTTCTCAATATCAATGAGTTGTTATGTACATCACTTCTGTGTTAATATCTACGAGGCGCACAGCTTTGTATGCGGCCAGTTGTTTTGGTGTCTTTGACCGTGATGATCTCTACAGTTAGACAATGAGAGTAATAACATTTTTTTGTGGAATGAATAATGACAGGCTTATTTGATTTAGTGGTATGCGATGCGAGTAGGATGTAGGGGGTTTTGGGATAAGATGACCGATAACGGAGGTGGGGGTATAGCAACAAGTTACTCATTAAGTTATTCAGTGTAGGAATCGATCGTTGTGCGGATTTCCATTGGCGAATTAATTCGGCGGACGCGAGATCGAGTAACGGTGCCGGCGTGCCATTGACATTCGTCAGGCGCGGACGCAGTGGCCGGGGACGCAGTTCGTTGTTCGTCCACCGCCCCGAGACGCGGCGGCCGCCATGCGCCACTGTCACCTTGACCAAGGCTTTTGCGCTCAGTTTTCTTACGACTTTAATCATAATTACGTCAATTTCCATTTATGGTATGATGCGACACATATATAAATATAGATAGTATGTAATTTGCTTCCATTTGTAGTAAAAATGGGACGGCTTCGAAATGTAAATTAAAGGCAAGGTTCTATTTCCAAAACATAATGCATGCCGTTCTTGACGTGGTCTGTCAGAGTGGAAGTAACGTTTCATTAAATAACTAAACCGCACGGCTTCCCAGTAATGAATGAGTCGACGTTCTACCACCAAGTTCGGTTAGCGGTTTTTTTGCCCACTGCTCTCCTTATACTAGATTGATTTCTATTATTACCTGCCATTGAACTGTGAACACTATCGAAATGGAGTAATTGGCACCTGCGCAAAATTTTATACATCCAAAATATTTGCACTTTACTTTCTTCAGCTAATGTAATATTGTGAAAACGTGGGTGAATGGCATAGAATGCAAATTGATAAACAATAAAGAGATTTCGATATCGATAAAGCCGTTTGATAGCTCACACTTTCAGTTTTTTCTTGTTTTCTAGTTTTTTATGTCTAATATTGAGTCGCTCCTTGTAACCTTGTTTTTGAGTCTCGTTCTAAGTTAAAAACAAGGTGGGTATATTTACTGTTACGGATTAACATAGAGGCACTAATAGGATCGCCTAATGCTAACCATCACGCAACTGATTTGCATATTGTTTATTTACCGCCTTAGAGAAGGTGTTCAGCACCTAAATATATCACTCTCAGATATCGTTGGTTTATATTCAAGCCATTAATTTGTTATGACACAGACACTAGCTACGCGGGATCGTATTACATTTGGTTACTTTTTCCTTTTGTACAGTAGCTACAAAGTTAGCTGTACATTTTTAATGTCTGCAGTTATTCGTAGAACTACTCAATAGCAATAGCATCGACGTCCACTTTACGCGATTGTAATTTGTGATTATCGCACTTTCGGCCTATCATTATAAATACTCTTAGTATAAGCTGCAAACGGAGTACCGTTCCGAAGTGACGCTGCTTTACTTGTTACTTATATTAATAACGGTGTTACTTCGCAAATGTAATTGAATAGTAAATTACTTCAGATATCTGAGCTAGACTACAGTAATAAAATATTTCTAACTATGATATTCTTGTCACGAAAGGCAGTAAAAATGCTTACATATAAATTACAAGGTGCTGTAGCCTCATAAAAAGTTTATTTGCTTGTTGGTAATTTTTAAAGGCGGCAGTCACAAATCCTAATGGTAACAACACTAACTGCAGGCACTTAGTATCGCACGAAGCAAAGTCCGACCGTATTCTCAATAGAATAATGACTACAATTGTCCACAGGCAGACTCAGGATGCAAGACTAGTTTACAAGTACTACAACAGCCCACTTCCTTAATTGAGCCTTTCAACTTAGGTCAGATGATAAGCCAACTGATACACACGTTATATCCATTTAATTTCTAGATTTGCATGGAACACATAATATGGAGAGAAAACTTAATAAGATGATCATCGATTCCTTAATAGCAATTGGATATTAGAAATTTAGCAAATAACAGTAAAAAGGCAATTCACGGCCTTCACTGGGTTAAACATCGGCGACTTTTATTATTATTGCCTTCGTTTAAGAGCACTAATTTAAATATTTTTATATTCACTGTGAACTGTTATCCACAGATTAGGGATTAATTGAGAAGATACTAAAAGCTGCTCGTTAAATAGCTGGTGAAGGGAAACAAAGTAGCCTGAATGAAGTTGTAAACTACCGTTTATTATAATGTGCTTGCTTATTGAAGCTGACGATAACTTTGAGATCGTAAACTTAAAATGAGTTATCTATCGAATTTATCAAACAATTAAGTTTAAATCAGGTTAAGTTTGTGAATAAATACGCATATACCGGTCTGTCCCAGTTTAAATTAAAACTACAAATAGTGGCGTGGTCTGTCCCATTATTGGTATAACGGGTGGCAGTTCTTTATTCCGCTGGGATAATGTTCTGTAAATACAATTTACATCGACGAATCATGGTTTGTTTTGTGAAGCGCATTAATAACACCTTCATGAAGATAACGTGTTAAATAATTCAACAAAGAGATTCACACATTCATAAAGTTTATTCGCTTTGCCGATTTCATTTGAAGTTCTTGGTGTTAATTTTCCCCTTTATTTAGTCCGCTGCGATTTATATTCCATCTTTTACACACTCAAGATAAGTTATGCTGATATTAATGTTAAGTTATTTTAATTGTTACAGCTGCCGTTAATTTATATCTTCGTAGGTACTATGAAAGGCTAAAACATCTTTTGATGATTTGAATTCCGATCGATTAAAATGTATCTCGCTTTTAAAATATACAAGGCTTTTAAACTTAATGTAATTATGTACGCCACTCAAGATAAATTTCATTTCCGAGCAGTGATTTTAAACAAGTCGCTTTAAAATCAGCTAACTGCTGAATAACAATTGGATTGATTTGGTGAATGACTCATAAAGTTGTTTGTGAACTTAAAGTGCGGGTGTCGGGCGACATCTCAAGCTTTCTTTTATTTCGGTGCCGTGTCGAGGAGCCGCCGGATTAGTGTCGACGCTCGGACACAGCCTCCATTATCACACAAGCGACGTCCCAGCGATTCAACCCCAAGTAAGGCGAGAGAGGCACGAACGCGCGATTTCAGCCAGCTTGGATGCGTGAGCAGACGATAAACTGACTGACGTTGATATTGACAATAAATATCGTCTAACTGCCCGTATCTACTTAGCGTAGGTGCCTATATTTTGAGGGGGCTGAAATGGAGTGCCAGTAATGGACCCATTTCGCCTCCTCCAGACGTACGTTAGTCGCTGCGCCTCTCAGGAACTGACGCTCCTGGGCAAGGCGCAGTGACTGACGCCTGCGGACAGCGAGCAATGGGTAGCTCGCTGTCCGATCAGGTCAGGCCAGAGTCGACGGCGCGTTTCACTCCAAACGCGCCGGAAAGAGCAGTCAGCAACGGAGACGGGGCCCGCCAGGGCCAGAGCCTGCCAGGGTTGGGGAATATGTTCGAAAGAGTTACCGCGGCCCTGGGAAGAAAGGCACTAGGAGGACTAAGGGTGGGTTTTAGTCAGTAAAAGTCTGACACTCCCTGCCGCTCCACCCAGAGCGGGAGGGGTCATATGATGATTTCCCATCCTCTAAAAAAAAAAAAAAAGGTGCCTATAGGTATTTTGCATTCGTATAAAGTTAGCTCGGTAAAGCCGCCACAATTCATCGTCCGGAATGTTTCAGTTTTCAAACGGTAATTTCTGTAAGTAGGCAAGTGTTAGTTGAGTATCGAACAATGTTATGTTACGCGACGTGTGAAGGTTTATTTTATATCAACAAGCTTAGCTTTGTAACGAGTAAAAAGTGGGTGATGTGGAAGGCAGCCTTGGCGCTCTACATCTTGTTCCGCGAACCACCTGCACTCGCATCGTCTGCGTGTACAAGAAAATGACCTGTGAAAAATGGAAAGTGGAGTGAATTTGTCTAGCTCAGTGTGTTAGTGTCCGAAGTATAACGGTGCGCGTTACTCAGATAAAAGCACACCCGTAGGAAGTGATACACTGCAGCTCCGATGTAATGCACAGCGTGAGAATCGCAAGCTCCGGTTAGTATCGCACTCCGGATAGTATCTCTCTCGTTATAATCGTGACAAACTATTAACCGCGCACTTGAGTTCCGACGTTATTATTATAGCGTTTAAATGGCGTAATTAATTTGTACACGTGATGTCAGGCACGCTGTGACTTAATGTAAGACATTAATGCTTATTTCGTAAGTCTTATTTAACTAGAAACTGGAGTTATTTCGAAGAATGCAACATAGACTTGTGCTGACTCAGTTGAAATACGGTATTTTAAGTTTTAAATATTTATTAGTAAAGTAAGCTTTTAAGCCTTGTTGCTTTAGGTAATCAAATTCAATGTAAAACGATATTCGAATATACAAATATGTAAAAAAGATGGAGACTTACGAGCAAGCATCGCGGCGTAATATTGTGAGTACCAGTCGTTCGAGACTATACACAGCTTCAGGAACGCTTAACTTACCTGAGGGAAAAAAAATAGGTATATTAAGACATATTAATGAGTATGATACCGTAAAAGATGCGCATTATTAGCTATAAAACGATAAATTTATGAAGGGCGATAGGGGATTACATTAAAATGTATGGAGCGGAAGTCTTAGGGACGAAGCGCGTCATGTCAGGATAGTATACACTATTTGTCACGTTTATTTTCTAATCAGCTTTGAAAGAATTTTCAATAAAGTTCAGAATTGATTATTATTGACGTAAATAATAATCAAGCCGTCTTTTATGGCTGTTTACCAGAATACGTGACGTAATAAAATTACATTTTATGTACCTAAGTAGGTACATTATTTATGGGTAGTAAAATAATTTTCTTATATAGACTGGCTGTTATTTATTGGCAATATTTCTGGGGGTCACAGTTTTCTTGAATATAGAAAACTTTTCCTTTGTAGTTAATTTTGAAATAAGGTAAAACAAAAGTCAGCTGCTCAGTATATTTAGGTTCACGTATAACAACTGATTTTTTCACAGGATTAAAAGTCACCCACTACATACAGAACACTGAAAAGCTTATACATAATTAGTGCAACTGCATATTTTATTAAAGATTTATAATTCTCACATAGAATATATCTATTAGTCAGGCAAGAGTCAGCTGCCTGACTAATAGACACAAATTACGAGAGAATTTGTTGGACATTTTTCGTCGGCTATGTGTGCAGGCCCGGGCGCGAACATAAAGCACCGCGCACAGTGGCCGCGTGATATATGGTTTGCATAATGGTAATTCAGCTTCATGCCTCCACTTACAAAGCATGGAAATGCCGCGCGGGGTTTCTATTCGCCCGTGTTGAAATTAATGAGAAATTATTCTACAACATTACTAATTAATTCCTATACTTAAACAGCCACGACTAATATCCGCCGCTTTAATTTCAATTCTAAAGCAATATGCCGTTAAAATGCTTTAACTGCCAATTGCACATACATCTTAGCTCGTAAAGCTTAGTCCCTCTTCCTGTCGTTTATTACACATTCAGTTCCTACTGTTTGAATAACCACCTTACAACTAGTGAATAGAACAACCGTAGGGCGATAGCATTAATTATCTTATAACGACTTTTCTCAAGCGCCTGGTATATATGTACACAAAATCATTATTTCAGCAACTGGCGCTACGAGACGATTTTATATTTCTGATTTAGTTTTGATTGCACAAACAGAAAATAGAATCGTTTAGAGCCCCAAGGGGTATTTGCATATAATACAGTGTACAATAGTTAAGGAGAGTATCATTTTTCAGTAGCCAGCGGGGAAAATCAGTTTTGCACACATGTCGAGACAGTTAGCACGCGCGACCCCAATCGTGATACGAATATCACCATTTATAGATGAGAGAAAAGTGAAACTGATATATGTATTTCCACAGTCGTATCAAGTAAGAAGACTTTCAACAGGATTCTCAGAGTCAGCTTTTGAGACAGTAAATATTTATGTCGCGTAGCGTAACCAAATTACCGCAAATTTTACTACGTATACGGTAATAACTCTTACGAGTGTCCAAACATTGATGATGATTATGTTGAAACTAACGGTGTGACATTTTAAAAATGTGTATCACAATGAAAAAGATTGGAATAATGAGAAAGATGTGAACTTTACAGAAGCAACTTTATAATATGAAGTCTTTATTTCTGATTTGTGGATATTCAACAATGCTAACAATACGCCTTTATTGAAATGTCTGCATGCAACGAGGGTGCCAAAGAGATACCGTGAAAATTGACTCTAAAACGCGTATTGTACGGACAAAAATATATTTACATATATAAACTAGTATGTCGATGTCTATCGACGAATATAGTTGGCAAGTTGACAATAGTCGTAAAATAAGAATGGGCGCAATAATAATATCTGCATTTAAATTGTGTCCCAGCTCTCACACCGCGATTTTCACGGTAATATACTCTTCTGAAATAAATACTAGTATTATGTCAATTTACTTCGGTTTACGAGGTGGCACAAATAACAAGGACAGAATTTATGACAAGAAACTATTGCTTCCACCACTAACTTAACTACGTTGGTGGAAAATGAAGCCTTGCACTGACAAGGAAACTAGATCAAAACAGATCTGAAACCAGTCAGCGTAAGTAATACATATTATTTATTATGTGCTTTTGTTATGATAATTAATTTTTATTACCTACTAATTTTTATTTTTTTTTTGTCTTGTGCGAGTCCCAAATAAATATTTTTATTTCTTTCTTATTTACTATGTCAGAAATTGCATACAATCATATTTCTCGAATACCTACGTTAGCGGCCTCATTACAAAATAATGTTTATTAATGTATTGAAAGAAGCTGTCTCTTTAAGGACTTGAGTAGGTACCAACTATCTGATATAATATAATTTTTTATGGCATGTAACAGTATAAAGTGCAGTAAAATAATATGTTGCACGGGCGATAAAGTCAGCTTCTGCAGTTACATTATCTTTAAAACAAACAAAGTCTCGTGGCCATAAGTTGAGTACGTCCTGAGGCTTGCACCAGCTGGCTAATTATCAGCCTAATGGGTGACTACTGACTGGCGGAGGATTTACAGCCCCGGAGCACGACAGGACACGGCGGCACTTTGAAAAACGAATTCATGTCTTTATAGTTTACGCGCCAATTTACCGCCATTCATAAATATATGAGTCGATTGCTACTATGAAATTGTTTGTTTAGCCTAAGGAAATAAGATCCTAGTTATGCTTTACGTATCACTCGTAAGCAACGTGGATTTATTGAAGCAATCGTTTCTCTGAGCTAATACTGGTGCATATTAAGAAGTTATTGATATTGGGGCTGCGGTACAAGAAGTACCTAAAAGCATCGCAATAAAGAAGACATAAAGTTTTAATAAAGAAAGTATACCAATTATGGTCCTCATTTGATATGCCATATTTAGCCGAGTATATAAGGTGATAATGAAAATATTGTATTCGTTTATAGAAAGGTTACGATGATATTCTGCCAAAAAGCAAGAAGATTTTGCGCAATTATTTTCGAGAAATAGACAGAGATAGATAGAGAATAAGCTGTTGATGTTTTAGGTCGTTAAACCAGTACCTAATGAAAGTCAATGCAAAGGAAATTCTTTAAATTGGCGACGACACACGATGTGGCGGCAATGGGAGATATTAAACGACGTCGTCTGCCACATTCCCGGCACATATCAAAGCCGGAATGGCGTTCAGTATTGACCACGATCTTAGACAATCCATAAAAGGAAAATTTATTACTGTCGAAATTAACCCCAAGGGAACATACTCCTAGGATAAAAAGTATCCTTTGTGTTATTCTTTATAATCTACTTCTATGCCTTTCATCAAGATTCATTCAGCCGTTTTTAGATGTGATTGAGAAACAAACGTCTATCCAAACATTCGCCTTTATAATAGTAGTAAAATATAGTATTGGTATATAGTATAATTAGATTGCAAACTAGCTTCTGCTTTTGGCTTCGCTCTCGTGAATGTCTGAAATGATCCCAAGGGAACAGCCTCCTGGAATGAAAACAAGCCTATGTGCTGTTCTTGACTATAATCTATCTCTGTACCAATTTCATCCAGATCCGTTGAGCCTTTCTGGCATGATGAGTAACAAACATCCATTCAAACTTTCGCATTTGATGCATCATCAACCACTGCTGGAAATAGGCCTCCTATTTTTCTTTACTACTTAGTTAAAATACTGTTTAAGAGATTCTACAACCAAAATTTTGAATAAAGAAACTGCTTATAAGAATTTTAGTTAAGTAATTGTTATAAAGTTTTTATGATTATAGCTGTAAAGCTATGCAGTTATAAGACTCAATAAACGCGCTCTAAAACAATGAAAAAATACAGTTGTCGGTGGTAGTTTAGATGAGTCATATTGAACGAAAACAAACAGTTTAATTAGCACATAGCTGTATGTCTATGTTTGCACAAAGAGGCTAACATTAAATCACTGAAGACTGATTCTCTTTAACGATTTCAGCGTCATAACCGCAGCTTTCTGACAAAGTTTTAATATCTTTGCAACTCCAAAATGAGAGGCTTCAAACAAGTGACATTCTATCAGCGACAGGTATTCTCGAATGTCAGAAATATATTGAACTAGTCTCAGCCAGCGGCTTCCCCCGCGTGAAAGTCGAAAATTATCCAAAGGGAACATGATCCCGGGATAAAAATTCGCGCATACGAAGTCGCGGGCAAAAGCTAGTATATTAAATTTTGGCTATTCGACAGTTATATTATCGCTGTTATGTCCCTTTGTTTAGATCTTATTCCGCGTTAATTTGTACGCCTTACAGTTTTTCCGAATAAATTAACGCGACGATCACGTATTCGCGCGACGATCGCTTTATTTAACGACGATGCCTAATGATAATAAAATCCTAGCAGTCTATACCAAATGCCTAGATGGACTCAAAACATCGAGAAGGATGGAAATCCATACGAGACTCGATATTCTTGAGCTTTGATTGACATTGGCAACTCGAAATACAACTTCGTATTCACACGGACGCTGTCAATTTTTGGCAAGACAAAGCAATTCTCGTCTTTCGACAAGCGTCACAAGTCAGTTTTTTTGACATAATATCGATAGTCGTAAATTCTCCAAGTGGAAGTAAACTATATTGGACGTAAAAATATTCAAAGAAATTCTCGGGCAAATTGAGTGAACAACAATAATTGCAATTAACAGGGAACATGATGCCGCTTTTTGCTGTTGCTCTCCCATGAGGACGGGCGCCGAGCAAAAGCTATTATGAAAGACTACTGAAGTAATTATGTAAGATATTAAATGTAATGCGAGTGTTTCAAAGCCATTTGTCATAATTTCTATAATCTGAGGCGAGTTTCAGATGAGTTTTGCGCTGAATAGTTCGGTTTAAGTACCTCGGCCATTGTTTTAGCAATAAAACATCGATGAGGTATTTCTAACGGATGGTCACTACAGTCATCAGTAGGATTGCCTAGTCTATTCGATGGTAGAAGCGAATTGTGCACAGTAGTGTATATTTGTATAAGAAAACACGTCCGTCTTTTCTAGGTTGAAAACGAAAGCTGACTACAAATTATTCCATGACTTTTTTATATAAACTGCATATCACAGGTGTCAGTAAAGTGTCGGAACTCTAACGGACATTACCTTTACTTTTTTTGTAGACCTGTCCCGACATATTGACTCACTATTTATTTGGTCAGTATAGAAAAAATAGCTGATTTAGCCTCGATTACTGAATTATGGATTTGAAGTCGAGTATTGTCAAACTTTACTTTAGCCGGAGAACCTGACAAACTTTGGCATAAAAGTAGGGCTTAACACGTTCTTGACTCCATATTCTCAATTCTAAAACCGGCACATACTATAATAGAATATTTTATTACGAGGAATTATTATACTAGTCTTCTATGCCAATGAGAGGATCTCGATTAGGGCTCAATAGTCCAGTAGCCAGAAGAATATGCCCTTCGATAATTCCAAAGTTTTTTATTTTCGCGGAGTGGATAGGTTTAGTGAATTCATTGCTATGTACAAAAATGCTAACAGTTTAGAGTTATGCAATAGGAGATAAGCAGGTATTTCCTATTATTTCGTGTTATAACAATATTAGAATATTTAAATGAAAATTCTATGCTGGTTCTTTGTAAGTACTATCTAAAGGATATATTAGTGAAAATGCTAACAGATAGGTACTGTGGAACAATGGAAATCTGAAAATGTCCCTTAACTCATTCAATAAAAAATTTAAGTTTTCAAATCATTTATTATACACATAAAAGGGATTAGTTATACCTTACAACAAAAGTTCTAACAACTAAGTAATATGGATCACAAGTAATTGTATTTTTACTTTGCAATTAACGAAATATTGAATTTAAGTTTATAAGTTTGCGCCTACATATTAATAATAATAAACTCTACTACCATACAAAAGTTTCAACAAATGCATATTATGGCTTTTGTTTAAATTGCAAATAACTATTTTCGCTACCGAGCCGCGTAGGTACGGCGCGTGCGATCGCAACACTCCAGCTCCGATCGGGGATGTAGGTACCTAGCTCCGTATACTGACCGCTCTTGTTCATTCTTGTTTAATTTTCTCCCTGGCGTTTGCATTGCACGTCACGTTTGAATATTGTTTTTAATCATTCTGTGTGTTATGTTGGTTTATAAATGTTTATAAAGCATTGAGCACGAGCGATTTACTTTAAAATGAGTGAAAAAGTGCGGTTTGTGACCTTTTTCTAAATTCCGACGTAGTGACTGTAAAACTACGGGCACTACACACACTAATTACCACTAGCAATAAGCGAGAAGACTGGAAGCATGTTATTTTCCAAGGAAAAGAAGAACTGCAATTACATAGAAAGTGCCGAATGATGTACATCAATGAAAAATGTATCATAGCCCTCAAGAAGCGTAAAGCGGTGCAACAGATACAGAGAGAACCAAATGACCCCACCAGTAGAACATACGTACCTGGAAACTGCATTTTTTGCAATGAAACTGCGGATCAAGAGTTTATTAAATCGCAACAAAAATACTCCGCTGACAAAAGAATTACGGTTTCTCAAGTTAGAAGATCAGATACACAAGTGACCATATTAAGGGCTGCAAAAATACATAACGACGATTGGAGCCAACGAATAAGTTCTAGTTCTATTTATAAATTCCTACTAACTGTACATCGTCGCATCATCCATCTACATCACCGCACAAGAACGTCTCGAACATAGTAAAGTAAACTTTCTGTAAATTAATTATGTTGAGGGTATTAAGAGGCCGTGCATGAAATTAAATCATTTTGAACATTTTTGAACATCGTTTGTGACAAAGGTGAGAAGAATTTGAACCTACTTGTTTTAGATGATAAAAGTCAAGTTCTTATTCTCTCAGATGGCTTGAGAATTTTTCAAAAATAATGTATGTATTAATGGTAATTACCCATATTCAAAACCCTTTTTTCGCAAAAGTAACGAGCGAGTGATGTTTGGTTACGTTTTACACATAACTACGACAGATTTATAACATTTAAAAAAATATCACTACCATCATTGTATTGCCAACAATCAGATGCGTTGAAAACATTGACTTGAATAGAAAATATGGCAGAAAAAAAGTGTTGATAAAACGGAATTCTTGGAAAACATCTATACAAATAAATATTTTTTTCTATACCTTTTAAACACTTTTAAGAAAATTTAAAAATTGCACAATAATCTTAAGTTAACCTTTTAATAGAATCTAAAATTTATTTTATAAATAAACAATAACTTCATTTCGTAAATTACAAGCAAATTGAGCTATATTAGTGAGCGCGCAAACTCGATCGCGTCACTACCGATCGGGCTCTCCCAGCGTCAGCATCAGCACGTACTACTTTGTTTCGCAGCCGCTCGATTGTTTTACGTAAATACATTTAAAATTGTACGCCGACTACCACATTTTGAGTAAGTATTATTTTTTATATTTTGTTTGTTTATTAGGACTGATTATATTTTTTTCACCTTTATAATAATTAGAGATAACGGTTGTATGTTTGTATGTAAAAGTAAATCTGCGGAATTACTCTACTACTACTATTAAATTATAATACTTTCTCTAATGGCATCTACAATGGTTAAGTGCAGCTATATTATCATCCACAGAATGTTGACATTTTTTATGGTTACTTATACCACAATATAAATATGGACAGTAGGGAAACTGCCTACAAACGCTCGAAACGGCACACTCACACAAACATGCACACCGACGAGACTCCTAAGGTGATTTCGCGGGACTAGCAGTAGCGAGTGCCGCATCAAGACGAGTGGTCACGTTTAACTTTATCTCCGCGATCGTTTTGAAAATGCCAGGAAAGTATTGCGTAGTACCTATACGGCTGTTTGAACTCGGTTTCATCAAAACCGGAGCTATCGTATTTTAAACTTCCTGCTGATATTGAAAGGTAAGAATGATTTCTAGTTATTATTATTTAATTGTTATCGAATTACGTATAAGTCCGTGTGATCGATCATAATGAATTCGTGAACTTACTTGTAAATCATTAATGCGGCGGTTTTGAGGATATTTTAAGCTGATAGTGCAATAGTGATAGTGGTAACAGTACATCCAAGATGGCGACTGCAATAGGTATTCTATATCAATATTTTCGTCATGGGTGTCGTTTTCATGGAAGTCGATTCGAAATAAACACATGTGAGAGTAAGAAAACGAATTGGACGTAAACCATTGCGTAGTTTCGGGTATTGTTAGTATCGGTTGTGGTCGGGCCAACTTGAACGAGCTAGCAGCATCCATTAATTTGCCACTTATTAGCAAATCGACCTACCAGAAATGTCACGACAACTTGTGTGACTGGTGGAAGACTACGTCTGAATCATGTATGATTGCTGCCGGTAAAGAAGAAGCTTCTATGGCTATGGAAAAAAGTAGTGTGAGTCCGTCCGTCCGTCACAATACTTGTCTTCTACCAGAAATAGTAGATCCGAGAAAAACTCGCTCCATGCCACTGAGGGACACAACATTTTAAGATTTTTTTAGGTTTTGGTTTAGGTACTCTTTGGATTGTGGATGAAGTAATGATGATGATTAACTTCTGGAGATTACTTGCATAGACACAACCTTGTAGCCAGGACTATTTTCCCTCAATTTGCTCTAAATTAGAGCCTTGTGGGATCGGAAGTGCCATATTGTAGATATGTGCCCGATCTAGTTCTCCACGTGCCTTTGTCCGTTGGATCATACTGGTTTTGATGTACTCTATGGATTATGGATGACCTTATGATGATAACTAACTACCGGAGATTACTTGCATAGACACAACCTTGTAGCCAGGATTATATACCAGTAATTTGCTCTAGATACAGCCGTGTGGGATTGGAAGTGCCATATTATAGGTATTTGCCCGATCTAGTTCTCCAAAATGATAATATCACATTGTACTACAGTCAACTCATCATCACTGACAGGTCTATTGTAGCCAATAAACCTGATATAGTGATGGTGAATACCTGGACTCTTGTTCATTTTCGTTTTTTAAAATATGGCGTACTGAGGTCGTGTAGAATTAAATGAAATAACTGTGATATAACAGCGTGCTGGATACGATTTTTTTCTTTTTAATTATGCGATTTCCGCGTACTAATTTTGCCGCAATTGATTAAATTGCTTAGTTCTGTTGTTACTTAATGAATAATAATTGAGCCGTGCAGTTTTATAAGGATATTAACTTCTACTTTCCTATTTTTAGCATAGTGATAGTTCTTACAAGCGTGGTGGTAACCAAAGATATGCGTCGGACTGTTTAAGATACTTATTTTTTATAATCTGCTCCGTAGGAGACAAATACTGCGCTTTTAGAAACCTTATTACTCATTTGCCGATCGAGTAAAGCCTTTTATGATTGGTGATTGCCATTTCGAATTTTTCCGTCGTAGCAGGTAAAGGGCCTGTTCACTTTAATTTTCTGCTTCCAATATCTTTTTAAACGTTATATACGTGACTTTGCCATCATCATCATCTGCTATCAACTCGCCGGATTTCACGTTTTGCCTCCCAGTTGAACCTTCGACTATGACGCCTTGCTTGTTGAAAATCCGATATGAAGTTTGCTTGGTCATACACGACACAATTCGTATTTTTAATAGTCATGTATAACAGTTGACCAGTTTTGTTTTCAATAATGTTTGCGACACTCGGCTATGCCAAATAGCTAGTATTGTAGGTGAGGTTGCTAGTGTTTCACAAATAACCCTGTATATTTAAGTCTTTTTATTTCCTTTTTTAACGACAACCTCAACTTTGTATTGTTTTGTCAAAGTAATTTTTCACAAATGGTTGCACTGACTGAACAGGTCTACTCTAATGTGCATGATTCCATCCTCAAAAAACATCTTAGACACTAGTTTATGGGATTAAATATAATGACCACCATAAAATGCTTTGATACCCTTAGTTCTTTTACCAAAAATATATATTTGACACCAGAAAAATGAAATGATCTAAAATTACAATAGTACTAGCTATTTTAGTCACGACTGCACCTCAAATTGTATTCGAACACCAAATGTAGTAAATGATCACCAAATCTTAGCGAGCAAATTAATGCGCTATTTCGCCTAAATAAACTACTGTGATTGCCATAAAATGTAGGCTTGGGGTTACAAACTGGATAAAATAGGTTAGGTTAGGTTAGAATTGTGACCAACCGCGCGCGAGCCGAGCGAGCGAAGCGAGCGGTGCCGCGGCAGCGGCCGGCGAGCGCTACTTCTCGAAAATTTTTTTGGAAAAAGTTATTTATTTCACACTTTTTTAACTCCAAACACCAAACAATAGCTGCCAATAAAAATGAAAGAAAGCTTATAAATTAAAATAAAGCTTTATATTTACTTAAAAGTTTTGGATTAACAATGATTTGTTTGACATTAGTTTGCTTAAACAGGATAGCAAGATGTAAAAACTTTGATTTTAATTTTACATTATAATGCTGGTATGATTTTGGTGATCATTTACTACTTTTGGGTTAACAATGATTTATTTGGAGTCATTTTGCTTAAATAGGATAGCGAGACGTTAAAATTTTGGTTATAATTTTAAATTAAAATGCGTGTTTAATTTTGGTGATCATTTACTATTTTTGTCTCCTAAATGTTACTATATCTGGTGGTAAGTTAAACATAAGCCCTAGTTTATACCAAGATTACAATATATCAGAATAAAAGAGAATTCTCGTAAATATGTCCGTATGGAAAGTGTTTTTTGTACAACCATTTTACAAAAAACAAGTATCATTGTATTGTATCGTTTATTTATTTATCATTTTGTTAAATGTCTCAATGTATCTCTATGTATCAACATCCATCTAACACAAAATTGAATAAATTTAATGGGAATTGTGATAAATATAAAATATATAGACGTTACAGATTTTTATTTATAAACCTTACTACTATATAATTTTGCAACTTAAAATAATATCTTCTAAAGGATCAACATTATTTGAGCGCTCACTGAGCTCGATTTTTGCGCCCGTGTGCGTGTAGCTGCATGAACGATGCACACGAACATAGTTTTGCAGCGAATCTAACAAGTGAATTTTATGCACGGCCTCTTGAAAATTTAAAAGCACCATCTGTTTGACAGATCGGAATAGGTAGACAGCATTTGTTATAGTATCAGAGACAAATACTTAGTGACTTCCATGCGACAACTTTGTTTTCAGGAAATTGTTTCGAGTATCGGGATAGGTACCACTAAGTGTACATTAAATTAATAATGAAACACAAACAGGTGCCTACTTATTGAATCCAATTATTTTATTGCTTTGTTATAATTATTTTTGTACCTACTTAAGTAATGTCCCAAAACCCGGGACAGCTATCCCGGAAAAATATGTTGTAATGGAATCTCCACTTTCTGTCTCTGTTCCTCTATCCATATAACAAGTAGATACATAATAATAATAAAACTATAGTCAACATATTGCGATCTTGGTAGGTAGGTATTAAATTCTTTGAAATAAACTATCAACAACGTATTTTCAAAACAGATTTTTTAAACAGCAGTGACGGGATTTTCATAATTACACGTGGGCGAAGTCACGGACTGGAACAGAGTAAGTACGTGCCTAGTAATTTGTGAGATGTGACAATAATTAAATGATTTCGCGCCTCATTCAATAGGTACGTTTGCAGTGAGTTTGGTTCGAAGTGTTACCGCGCCGTGGCCCGTGCTGCACGAATTGCCGCGTACCTACACTGCGCCCCAATATCCAAATTGTATTTTATTTATTAAACAAAAGGCATAGCATGTATATGTTGAAACTTTTGTATGGTGGCAGAGTTTATTAATACGAATAAGTAGGCGCAAAATTATAAACTTAAATTCAATATTTCGCGAATCGCAAAGTAAAAATACAATTACTTGTGATCCTTAATACTTAGTTGTTAGAACTTTTGTTGTAAGGTATAACTAATCCCTTATACGTGTATAATAAATGATTTGAAAACTTAATTTTTTTATTGAATGAATTAAGGGACATTTTCAGATTTCTATTGTTCCACAGTACCTATCTGTTAGCATTTTCACTAATATATCCTTTAGATAGTACTTACAAAGAACCAGCATAGTATTTTGATTTAAATATTCTAATTTTGTTATAACACGAAATAATAGGAAATACCTGCTTATCTCCTATTGCATAACTCTAAACTGTTAGCATTTTTGTACATAGCAATGAATTCACTAAACCTATCCACTCCGCGAAAATAAAAAACTTTGGAATTATCGAAGGATTTGTGGAAAAAATATTGTATCCCTACTGGACTACAAGTGTAGTCATTGAAACATAGGCACAGTAATATTTTCTATATTGACTGAGTTCTCGTAAGCCGACTTTAATAGACGATAATACCATTGCAATAACGTGTATTATCCGTGCAATAAATGCAACTACTATTTGTGTGTCTCGGTTACATACTTGATTAACATAAACCAATTTGATACTTATTTAATAAACTGTACGTTTGTAGATCGGTGCTAAATCCACAATAGAATACATTACTACAATAATAGGCATTAGAAAGGAGACGTGATTCGTAAAGCTTTTAAGCTCATTTTATTACGCAGTTCGTTTTTCCATTCTAATCTTAGGTGCAAGTACTTGAGCCTTGCCAGGGTTGCGGAATTTGTTCGAAAGAGTCATCGCGGCCCTGGAAAGCAAAGGGCTTGAGGAGGAATACGGGTGGGTTTTAGTCAGTAAGAGTCTGACACTCTCCTCTTCTCTCTTCAAGTCATTTGATGATTTCCCATCCATAAAAAAAGGTGCAAGTACCAGCGTACCCACAGTAAATCGATTAAACAGATGTACCTAACTAATTCGTTATCAAATATCAATTCATCTACACTAATATTATAAAGAGGAAAGATTTGTTTGTTTGTTTGTTTGTTTGTTTGTTTGTTTGTTTGAAATGAATAGTCTCCGAAACTACTGGACCGATTTGAAAAATTCTTTCACCAGTAGAATCCTACATTATCGGCGATGGTCATAGGCTATAGAATATTTTCAAAAAAGTTAGGGATCCGTATGAAAACTTCGATAATGTGACCCAAGGTGTGAGAAAAAATCCTTATATCGCGTACGCTGCGGAATCTATTGACAATAGAGCAAAGTGATGTACTACAATTTTATAGAAGTCATCAATATCTACAAAAAAGTCCGCGATACCACATGTCTAACTATTATGCATAAGTCACCATGACCGCTTTTTGTTAATATTATTCAAGCAAATCCCATGGTGAAGTAAAAAATGGGTATTATAGTACCATGATATTAATCCTTATCTATTTAAATGGTTTGATAATTAAGGTTGATTATGTCCGTGTAAATTACACTTTAAATCATTCAAATCGGACCTTTCGTTCAAAAGTTACGACGGTAATAAACATGCTCGGAGTAAGAAAAATGTCGCGGCTTGAGCGAACTGGGGAGAATCGTATCAATGCTTGGTCCAATGAAGTTGAAACACCACGGCATTTAAATGTTTTCGATAAAACAATAAGAATAACAAATGTTTGGATTTTTCGAAAATCAACTAGGTACATACATAATAAGGGGTGAAGCGGGGGTGAATTAGTTTTTAGGGGAGGAAATTATAGCTTGCTTCAATTTACGTCGGAATTCTATGAACAAACTAAAAGTGGGATAATTGAAACAGATCATGTACCTAACAATTTTTGCATAATCAACCCCTGACGGGCTGAACGGGGGGGGTGAACAGTTGCGCTGAACCAATAATGAGAATCGTTGTGCTTAATTTTCCAAAACTAACCTTTATAAGGGGATATGTATAGGGGCGTCGCAGTTTGTGGAGTACCTACTATCCCCACGCGGACGAAGTCGCGGGCGAAGTGCTAGTCTTGAATAAACAAGTAATTATGTCCAGTCCGGACAGTAGAAGATTGATGTGTTCATGAATTAATACCACGTTTCGTATTCAAACACCTCGTGAACACAAAAAAGATTTAATATGGACCTCTAAAAGCAGTCATATTTCAAAGGCATACTTATTATTAATTAGCTTTCAAAGAAATGTATTCCATTTTGTTCAATAGACGTGTATGATTACTGCTGAGATAAAAAGATACGTTCTACATTTTACATCGTATACTTTAGAGCCTAGAATATTTCCTGGTTCATAAAGCAGTCGTAAAAAATCTGCGTCTGTTGATTAAGATCGGACTCGGCGTAATCTCAGAGCGTGTGAAAACAGACTCCATCATGGAAAAGGTGTGCATAAATTAAAAAGAAAATGAGGACAAGAAAAAGTTGTGAAGGATACGAGAGGCTCGCATGGAATTTCATAAATAATACGACTTTCTGGGTACCTACAGATTTCTAACTGTCAGACCGTGGAACGATTGTAAATGTTTTAAACAAACACAAAATGTAAAGCAGGACTGTACACCCGATGAACCGGTGAGATTGTCGCAGAGTTATGGGAATATGTTCCTGCTCAAATGTTGGAGGTGCGAATTTTGAAAATGTTGTCAATACTGGTTTCTAAACAGTCTGATACAAAATTTTACATGTTTAAAGAACATTGAACCAATAAGAAATAAAACCACGACGTATTTTCATTACCGAATTACGCGTGGAATGTTATCTTTTCTGAAACCTCTATGTATATATTGATCCTTGATTGTATGTTTTAATAATTTAGAGATTATCATCTGCCTAGCCTTTTCCTTTTAGAGATAACGACTAATAATAGAGTTAACAATATAACAGGTTGACAACTTGTCATAAACTGTATCATTCTATTGTCTTCTATAACATAGGAACACTTGCTGGGCGAAGGATTTCCAAATAGCCTTGTTTTGCGCTAACGATGCCCACTTCATATTAAATCTATCAAGTTTGTCCCGTTAATAGATAAACTATGAACAACAACGCGTTCCATAAAATTTTAGATGAAGGCCATGTTTATTGAAAATTGATATGGTACAATATCGAACCGCGTAGTAACAGCATAATTCATAAGGAATTTCACATTTTCATGATTCTTGGAGGCTGTTATGCAAAGGAGCCACCGTACAATGGGAACAAATATGTAGCAACATTGTTGAGCTAGTACATAATAACGTTAGGGGATATAACAATTCGCGTAACAGCCCAGTACACCGTTCAACTCACTACGGACACTTAATTTTACTCCACAAAACTGCTAGGTTGTTAGTTATGATTATAAAGCATTAACGTCTACATTGTAATCAGTTAATCCAACCGGTCGGCGTGCAGCAATTTATATTATATGCACATTAAAAACGTGTCCTATTGGTTCCACTGTAGTTCCACAGCTTCTACGATGCCAATGTTGCAAACTAATAGAGAAGTAGTTGGTTTTATAATGTTCATAAAAATATTTAAATATTTGATGTTTTAGTGCATAAAAGTTAAGTGCATGAATAAAGTGAAGGGTTGTATCAGTTAATGATATCAACATATTGGCCAAGTTATATTTTCTTCATATAAGAGTGGTAACAAAATAAATTACTTCTTCTCATTGGTATTATTAGTATATTTTAACACGTTTTATATGTATGTCAGACGTAAATAAGATTCGGCCAATAGCTGTAAAATGTGTCATTTCCGCAATATTGAACATTTTTATATTAAGTTAAATTCATTTCCAACGCGAAATGTCAATGGGTGAGTATTATTTTAAGTGGAAATAATATATTTAAAAAGACAGTTCATTTAAATAAATAACACCTACTATAAGTATGTCATCAAATCAAATAAATATATTCGATATATTGAATGGCTTTTTTACAATCGAGCTCAAAAGGAGACAATAATGAATGACACATCGATAACACATAATATGAGTAATTTGTCGGAGACGAGAGGATGAAGACGTTTTCGGACGAAATTATGAATACAATTTAAAATATACTAATGCGTCAGTCGAATAGTTGTTGATCGTTGCGATTTATGACAAAGCATTAATTTCGCCTCTGAACTTTTGTGAGCATAGCGTTAAATAAATACATAGGTGGAAGCAACAGGGAAGTAAGTAAAGTAAATAAAACAGGGAAGAAAGTTGGAAAACTGGAGGATTTTCGTACTTTGCTGATACTTTACATGTCTTAGAAAATAAAACAGCTTTTATATTTTTGTAAACTGAAACTCATTTATTGTTCATGAAAATGTTAGAAAATGACAGGGCTTTTATATTTTTGTAAACAGAAGCTCATTTATTATTCATGAGAATGTTATAAAATGACAGAGCTTTTATATTTTTGTAAACAGAAGCTCATTTTATTGTTCATGAAAATGTTAGAAAATGACAGAGCATTTATATTTTTGTAAACAAAAGCTCATTTATTGTTCATGAAAATGTTAGAAAATGAATGAGCTTTTATACTGATATACAAACAAAAGCTCTTTTATTTTGTAAGATTTTTGATGATGCTTTTTGCGTCACATGAAATATCATTAAATACCTACTGCAACCTTAGTAATCAAATAAATTCCAGTGAAATATTTGAACAATAAAGGCTTATCTATATAACTAGCAAAATCGAACTTACCTAAATCAATTCCGTCTCGAAAGACATATATTACTATTAGCACTTTATTAGAGTTGCAGGTTTAAATGCTTCCATCGCTACCTTGAGAAATATTAAGGGAATAAAAGCGGAGAGTAAAACATTACCTCGGCATCGGCTCCACAGGCGTGTCTAACATGAAATAGTGAACTTTATACAGCAGCTGGCGCAAGCAACTGATTGCCACTACGAGGAAACGTGCGATAAAAACGATCCACTAATTAACTTGCAAGTTAATAATAATAAAACATTATTATTTTCTACTAGCTGTCCCCCGTGGCTTCGCTCCCGGCAACTGGCTACCTACCCTTCACCTACCCTACACCTACACTACACCTACACTACACCTACCCTACACCTACCCTACACCTACCCTACACCTACCCTAAGGATTCTTAATTTTTTTAATTTTCCGCGCAATTTTTTATTTTTTTTTTATCATAAGAACTTTCTCCTGACAATAACAAACACAACAAAAAAAAAAGTGAAATTGGTCCAGGCGTTGTTGAGTTATGCGCTTACCAACACATTTTGCGATTCATTTTCATATATAAGATTTAATACGATAGGTGGTGTTCATTTTACCGTTTGCTTGACGATTAGAACATGTTATACATATTTTAAAACATAAAACGATAAAGCCATAATTTTGTTTAATTAAGGGCTGTTACTTTATAGCTGACTAGCTTCTGCCCGCGACTTCGTTCGCGCATATTTTTTCCCGATCCCGTAGGAATTTTGGAAAATCTCTTAGTGCGGGGAGCACTAAGAGATTTTTTTTTACACTCCCCAAGTAACCTACATGCCAAATTTAATCTTTCTACAACCACTAGTTTCGGCAGTGCGTTATCTGTCAGTCTCTCAGTCACTCAGTAACGGAAGAATTTTATATTCATTAATTGCCAATAAGCAACATTTAAGTTTCTAAGAATGTGTATTAAAAGAAGGAATAACGAAAGTAAACACTGAAATCGTAATCGAAATAGCAGAAATGTTTCTTTTCAAGGTTGGCACAAATAACTTGCATTTCTATTTCAGCCTCACTTTTTATGGACCACATAATTAAAATATATAGCGCATGGACTTCCGGTATCATTAAACTAGAGATTTATAGCACAACGCATGTATATTCATAGCAGTTCTTAATTATTTGAATATATCTTATCTAACATGTAAAATTGCATATGGCAATAAACAATAAGATACGTATCATCGGCCAATGAGTGAGTAGCATCATACCCCGGGGCGTAATAGGCACTCAGACGGGAAATATGATGTGAAGCATAGCAAAACTACAGATAGTCTTGGGAACATTCTTTTATGATGTAATAATTGACAAAGAGGAAACTTGATGAATTGATGTGAAACCATGATGAATCGACCGCACTAATGAAGATTATGAGCTAAGAATTACGGTACAAAGAATGATCATGTGGATACGCATCAATTGGTAGACCGCAATGACCCCAGCATGCTAAATACCTACGAGTTGTAGATGACGTCAAATGACAAATGGTTTGTGACATGAACTTGACTTTATCACAATATGCAACACTAAATCGCTTTGTAAGTATCTAGATTACTCATCTCTAAGTTATCTGAGACGTTAATCTAAATAAAGTGCTTCAAAGCGAGGTTTTGACAAAAGTAGGCTCGCTCTGATTTATTAGTATAATCACATGTGTGGGTGTTAGTTTGCTACTACAACTGCCATGCCGACATACTTTTGTTCCATGACCATACTTGAAAACCGTTTTATTGAACTAATGTCAACAATTTTCGAGGCTCTCTTAGGATAACTTTGCGACCTCAATCGCTTTCGATGTTGAATATTCCTCTTTTCACCTTATAACCCGGCTTTAAGCTCCGTTCACAACGACATGGTTGAACCATTAACATGGACTATAAATAATCACATAACAAAGCTGACTATTCTGATAGTACATTATTCGGAGAAAAGAAAAAGATCAGCTATATCAGATTTAAGATTCGTCCAAGCTTGCCTAGCTGTAAAACATGCTCTTAAGCTGCAGTTAGGAAAGTCATAAAAGGAACGTTTACTTCAAACATGTTTCTAGGATCATTATTTGACTTGCGCCTGGGCGTTGTTATGCCAGACAGTCATATTTCTACTCAACATATATATAAAAAGAATAAAACACATTTCATATATGTGTGCAGAATTCGTTGTTGTTTTTTGTAAACAACCCACACTTATATATTTTAAATTTAATGGATCCAATTTCTCTCAAGCAACTCAAGTGAAAGCCATATTTCAAAAAAGAAATCAATGAAACTGAAAAGTCAAAGGAAAAGTAAACAAAAATTTAAATAAACAATTTTCAAGTTCAGACGTCTTAGAAAGCGGAGGTCGTCGACATAATCTTTTCTTTGGCACATGTCATTAGGCAAAACGTCGCAATTGTTCCATTTGAAAGCGAAATGCTTTTGAATTTTCATTCACAAATATGAAGACGAGAGTAAAAGATTGAGCAATTTGAGTAACAATTGAACTCTTTATATTACATATTGAACAAGCATCATTAAGCCATAGAGCTCCGGAGGTAAGGTACCGCGGATTATGACAATATCACTTAGTTTGTTCACCGGCCTCTGATACAGAGCGTGCAGTAATAAAATATGAGTCATGAAATGTAAAAATAAATATACTGAGAATAGAGATTTTATTATGCAACCATTTTTTTTAAATAATTTCAGTCTCATAAAATTTTATATTATCTTGATCGAGAGTTACACGGCGTGAGTTTCTTCTCTTCCCATGGGATTTATGAACATAATCTCAGGGTTTTTCTTTTTGCGTTGCTTTAATAATAATTATCAAACTAATCACTATACCGCGACGATTGTTGCTATATTAGGTTTTTATGATCTTCTAACTATGAGGAACGTTACCTATAAGGCCATGCTTCGCTAATTGCTAGAAAACCGTTAAAACTTGAAAAAGGAAATCTTTCAGTTAATCGTCTGGCCGTACCTTTAGGATTAAATGAAAGTTAATGTAGATAGAAGATACTCTACAATCCTAATGGTTAATCCATTAGGATAGAAGAGTATCGACTTTCGTTTAACCAACTATGTTTCCTATAGCACTCGTATAATCAACTGACGGAAATGGGATCATGTGCGGTCTATAAGAAATGGGTTCAGTGCTACTATTTACGCATGTTTTGTGTTCGAGGTTTTCATTGCTTTTGTGGTTATCGAACTAGTTGGGTGGTTCTTAATTCGATTTTTCTGGTCGGTGAAAGTGTTATTGGGATTCTGTAATGTTCCGTTTCGGATCTATTACATTAATAACCGTTGTCTGACTTTTTAAATTCATGTCAGCATGAACCCTTAATGAGTCCTCATAAGTACACCTTTAGCTATTATTAATTTTTGGTTGGGTTTGGTATTCTAATCAGTAACTATAATTGGTCAGCAGGCCTAGATAAAAAAACTTTTCTGTAGCGTTATCGTCAGACGCTACCGATGTATGTGTCGTTATCGATGACATTAGATGATGACGTTTCCTTTGCATACCTAATCTCATTCCCATACATTTTGTCGTCAGTGTCTGACGTTAACGCTACAGAAAAGTTTTTTATCTATAGGCCCAGCTCATCTTCGACAGTCTTCCGTACTGATAGATTAAAGGCGCCTGGTTCATGTCTCACTAAGTTTATTTTCTTCTTCGTTCTAGCCTCTATCCGGCCTAGGGCCACTGCGTGCGCTTACTCGCACGTCCCTTATAATTAGACACGCTACGCTTTGTCTTTATAACTTTTCACATGAGACTCATTCGTGGAAATGCTAAACTAGTATTTTAACCTTGGCTCACCTCCATAACTATTATTAAGCCGCGCAATAATCCTGTCTGTCGCTGACAACTCCAAAGGCATAAGTGCTATATAAATATTCCTGTACTTAACTAAGTATAGAAATGTGATTTAGATTACCGTTGTGATTCGGGGACCTTTGCCTATAGATAGTTGTGACCGAGTGATCCTTGCCTGGTTATCGACAAGTATGAATAATAGATTCGTGGTATACTGTCTTGGTTGCATACTAACGGATTGTTTTATTGTTATCGCTGGAAAGTTGTGTTTGATCATCGAGTATTTTATCTGCAGGGTTGCTTTCCACTCCTTGTTAGGGTCACGCTACTGTTATTTTTAATTTGCCTCTTAGTCTTCTTATTCTAACTGGTGTTCCCTTTACCAAAACGAGGTTAAATATAAAATAAAATTCTTAAACATGAATGTAGTTTTCCTAAAAAGTTGCTAGGAATGAAGTCCAGTTGCTCCAATTATAAGTAGAAACTGTTAGTATTATGGCCCATGGGTGATCCACAAACCGTGCGGTTGCTAATGGACGCACGACTTGTTTTGTTTATGTAAATTGCAAAGTGGGCCTTGATAATAAGCGGCAATTATGGAATGATAGGATGTCTTCATCACAGTTAGTTCCCATCATTTTGAATAATTATGATTCCAAAGCATCAACATCACGTTTCGTGTCTAATTTTGGAGGTGTGTCTGTTTACTTTTGGGCCCATCAACGCTTTTCTCACACTTCAAACACCAGATTTTAAAAGCTTTGTGTTTGAAGTATATAGTTAGCTTAGTGAAATGTCATAAATTTTCCAATTTGTTAAAATGCGTATAATTAAACAGTAGTGTGAAAGATAAACATGATCGGCGCAATGTATAGGAAGCAGGATGGGGTCTGACGGCGGGCGGCCGGCGGCAGCGGCGCGCTGCGACCGCGGCGTCCGCGCGTCCGGCGACCGCCATCTCTCCCTTTCTCTCGAAACTATCGCTCTCTCTCTCCGTCCTTCGGCGGCTCGTTCCTCTTCTTCTTGCAAGGTTAAGGTTACGTCAGACGTGTTATGTTATAACCGTTGGGGCGCACTCTGGCAAGTTCAGTGTCTCGTCGAGAGTGGCCGCGACACTACTCGCGACCAACGTGCGCGCTCACCCCGAGGACTGTGCGACCGCCTGTGATATACGAACAGTGAAAAGTTCATGAACTGCGTGTTGAATTTTGTTTGAACTATAATTTCACGTGACGCTTACCCCTCACATATCCTTCCCGTGGCCCTTACAAGGTACGTCCCTAATTATAAATATTAATAATACTTTCCGTCAGTAAAGAATGTTTTTAAAATATTTTAAAAATGTAGTTGAAGATATTTTTCCAAGCTCGCAGACCTGGACAACTGAGTGCAATCAGGTGATCCTGTTCAATAAACTGGTTTATTAAATATTTTATGGTGGTTGTTCGTTGGAACCGCAGATACAACTGCAACAACTTGTAATTAAAAATATTTTATGAAAACAGTTTACAAAATTAAATTGGTGAAATAATTGACAAAAGTTTGAAAGTAGCAAACTTTCATTTATTATTTGTGTATCCATTTATTTATGTCTAATTAATGATAGTACAAATGCTAGCATAAGAAATAAAAAATGTTTCAACTCAATTTCTTACAAACTATAAACATTATGAAAGCTTACCTGAAAATACAGGAAGTTAAAATAAAGATGAACTTAAAACGTTTCGAGGAAACGTAAACTCGAGAAAAATAAATCGATGATAACGTAGAAAAATGAGTAGTGTGTATTGCGTACCGTTAGGGTGTGTATACGAAGGTTTTTGCGCTCATGCGCGCGAGCTTGTCTTCAATCGTGTATAGAGCGATAAGCTTCGTTGCGCATATAGCAATAATGGCACTGCGCTATATTTAGAGTTGCTTCGTTTGGCTCCCTTTGCAAGAAGATTTATCATTTATTTCCACCGTTTTTAAGTTCTAGCCATAAACTTTTGCAAATTACATTAAATTGCCGTTCAAATAAAAAACGACGACGGCATGTTAAAACAAATGAGATTTACGACTTCAATGGCGCAGAAAAGAATTTTTCATAATTAAAGCTAGTTAAGAAATACTTTAAACTGTCATAATAAAAGTTACTTCAAACTTAACAAAAGAAGAAAGCCAACAAGTGGAAAATACGAGCGAGTGCCATGCGGCAAAATTAATCGGAAAATGTTCAAAGCTCCGCGATCAGCGCTAGTAAAAGACATCAACGCGAGACGCGGAAGAGGTGCTAACTTTTTTTATTATGATTACAGTTAAATTATTACGCTATGCAAATGACTCAATAAATCAAATATTACCGATTTCGCCGTATTAGTTGCGGGAAGAATTTTAAAATTGATTACAATGAAAAATAAATATAAATTAATATTCAAGGCGGCTACAAATTAAAAAAGCCTATTATTTTTCACATTTATTTCTTGAATCTGTATGTGTATAATTGTGCGCGACTATAAAACGCAATAAACTACGCCTGCATTTTGTTCTCAAATATATTTAAAGAGGGTTTCGAAGGCACTGTAATAGGCTTTCAATTTAGCGAACAGAGGGCACTTACATTGAGTTAATGTTATGTGCGTAATGTATTTTAATAGTGACTGAATAATCGTTACGAGCTAACAAACGATATTGTTAGCTGAACACGAAGATATAAAATATGAATAATAAATAACGAGTTAATTATGAAAACTAGTCGATTGGAAGTGGATAATTGGACATACGCGCCACATAATTGTAGTAATCTCATACGTATTATAGCGAAGTTTTAATGCCAACAAACATAAATCTTTGCGAAATGTTCTACATAAATACAGCTAAAATAAAGCTAGATTTTTCCCACGAACTTGAACATTATTAAGGTCCTAGCTACCTACGGTATCTAGGTCCGCAATTGTACACGGAACAACTGGTAGCGTTGGTGAACCGCAAAAGTATAACAAACGATCCGAAGAGCACGACCGGGGTTCAGGTCATGTTGGTACCCCGGTACCAACTGTGTGGAATTGGATCACGAACCCACAACTTACGACCTAACGTACAGCTGCCCACGATACTAAAGTTTGGCGGACTTCTTTGAGCTAAGGAGCAGCTTTAATTTGTTAACTGTCGTAGCTAACCCATAAACTTCTGTGTTCTCACATTGTTTAAGGGCGTTCGCATAACTAACAAGAGCTATAAATTAGGGAAATCTGAAAGATTTAGTTTCTGGTAAAACAGTGTTGAGCTTTGTCAAAATACTCGTATGTAAAAAAGCTTTGTCTGTGGGAATTTCCGACTTTTGAATTATTTTTCCTTAACAAAACGTTAAACAAAATTTAAAGAAAATAAATTGGGAAAGTTACCGCAATTCCGTCGACTTCTTGTCGAAAACAGTAGATTCGTGAGAAATATAGTAGTAATGTTTATAAGATGCTTTAGAAAATAATATATTGTAAATGTTATTTCCTTTAATTACTTGGTAACAAGATATTACACGAAATTGAAGTTTAAGTTCATCGTTAAATTAGATGAAACCTTTTAAGGGATACCGCGATGAGTCTGTTAATTAAATTAAAACATTTTAAATAGATTATGTGGAAAAGTAAGAGTTACCTACCATATCACAGAAAAAAGGCATCTTATATAAATTAACTTATAGATGCTTTTTTTCTGTGGCTCATTTTCGTCCTTAGCATTTCCGGGATTGCTTATTTTCTTTTCGAAAAATTCTGATGTTATCACATTACAGTTCCAGATGAATTTTAGAGTGAACTCTGTTTTTCTTTTTTTTATATCAATATATTACCTATTTTTTTGAAAAAATCATGCCGATTTGGTTTTAAGTTTCAACACTAAAAACCAAATCGGCATGATTTTTTGTACACAAGTGTACTAAGCGCTGAAAAGTAAATGTATGAATTAGCAATGTGTTTCGATTTCGATTTCGAACATGAACAAAAGCACGATCTATATACCAAAATTCGATGCACAAATCAACATATCGAGTTGACCCGATTGCGGGCCCTGAGATTATAATTAAGAGGGTCACGTGAGAACAGCGATCCACCGAGTAGTTCGTGACTGCGCGCGCGCATAGCCCGCGACACGCCATCAACATCGATTATTGGGCACAAGGCGATACCGCGTGCCGATTTCCTGATTATTTTTGATATCATACTAAAGTTTATGGAGGGACTTAGCGAAGATATGAGGAGACAGTGCGATCTTTTCGATAGCTGAGGAAACAGAGTTAAAGAATGAGGAGAGAACACACCATCGAGGATGTGAATTTATATTTTGTTTCTTATTGAAATTCTTTTTGATATCATATTAAAGTTTATGGAAGGACTTAGCGACGATATGAGATAACAGTGAGATCTTTTCGATAATTTGGGAAACAGAGTTTCAGAATGGGGAGAGGACACGCCATGGAGAACGTGAATTTATATTTATCGTAGTTTAATAATGTCATTAAATTATTGCAATTATTTTTTATTTCATACTAAAGTTTATGAAACTCTGAAACCTGACAAAGTTTGAGAACGAGGATACAACACGTTTTGGAGAATATGAATCGTTGTGATGAATACATTCTGATTGAAGTAATAGAATGTAATTAAATGAATGCAATTTAATTTCAATATTCCAATTTTAATTCACGTGAACATGATGTTGAGCTTGAAGGGCAATATAAGAAATTGTTTTTAGAATTTGATAGGTTTATCGATTACAATTAACTCAGGAATAATTTAATTGTAAAATTCAAGTGTTTTATTGAAGTTATTTTTAATTGAATCTAAGACCTACCGCAGCTATTAATTTGGTGCTCAATTTTGAGATTACCTTTAGGCAAAATTGATTGGGTAATAAATCAATTAAATAGACCACCATGACTAACAAAAATCGTTACAAGTTTCGAAGAACTGTAGTTACTTGACTTAATGCGAATTAAAAATTGTATAAACCTTTTAACTTCATATTTTTTACCTCCGTAATTACTATTCATACACAGTCCGCGAGCGTTCTAAAGCTGTCAGATTTTTAAATACATGTACACAAGAATTCAATAAAACGAAAGTTAAGGCTTTTAAAACCGCGGAATAATTAAGGTTATTTTTTTAGTAGCTCCCGTATCGCATCGCAGTGGAAGGGACACGAAGCTGGGTTGCTCCTATTTATAAAGTAACGTTTAAAGGGCGGTACTAGTCGGTCGTGCGCGGGGTCAGGATGGATTCCATCAGGCGTGCTTTCCATGAAGGATTTTAATTACGTCGTGTCGGGGTGAACGACCCGCGGCCGCGGTGCGGGTGCGTGCACTTTTGACGGCCCCTTTAACAGGTGTCCCGCAACTTAATTTATTTTTATCTACTATTATTATTGACGCTGTTATTCGACTCCAATTTTCTATTCGATTTTAGGTGTTGAGATTTTTTGTAGTAATTTGTATCGAATCGGAATTATAGATATTACTAATATACCTAATAGAATACAAGTTTAAGATACGGAATATAAAAATAACTGAACTCAATGATGTCATGGTTTCGTTCTAGGCTCTCACGGTTATAAATGTGAGTAAAATTTGAAAAACAAATAAATGAAATGCATAACTGTGAAGAGAAACTGATATTTTGGCAACATCGTGAAGTCTGACTGGAGAAAAAATAATGTCGCTTATGTTTGTTTATGGTGAGATGGGTATGCAAATGAGGGAACCTGCGCCTGCGACTAACAATAGGCGTGGGCGTGAGCGGTCATCGCTGACTCATCGTCGACACAGATACCGCGCCGTACCCAAATATTGATACTCTCATAAATTATCCAAAATCCGCAAACCAGTTTCCGTGTTCGTACTATAATGAAACATTATGGCTTTAGTCTACTTTATTGTACGACAAAAAATGAGGGCATTGCTTTCAGCCGCTGAATAGATGAAAAGTAACCAAATAAATCACACTGAAAACTTGTCAGTACCGTTGTACGTTCGCGGTCAATTTTAACGAGAAGACATCCCAAAAACCAAAAAATAATATTTGAATTCTAAAATAAACCATAGTGACTCGGCCTTGTTTTCATTTTCCGGGAAAATTTCGCGTAAGCCGTGCGATATCGGCTAAAATCAAAAGTTAAGTGTAGTTACAGCCTTTCGGTTGTGATTAATAAGATCGCCTGAGATGAAATCGGCAAGGATAATACCCGACATTAAGAACATTAATACATCAGCAACAGAACCTGAAATCGAAACATAGATACAATCATTTCTCATAGCAATGCATCGATTTATCTGCAAAATTCGTGATATACTGTTGCGTCCCAGATAAAGCGGACAAAACAAAATTATACACAGCAAGCTTTACATTAGCCCGGAATGAAACACCGTGTGAGCTTAAATGGAGAACGTGGCTGTAAAGCGTTTTATGCTCTATAATACGTTGCAAGTAGGGCGACTTACACCGCCTGCAATGTGCTCAAATTGATTACGGGCGATACACGCGAATCGTCTAATAAAATCACTAATGGAACGGTACCAGTGGCGTGCGTCGCATAACGGCGCGGCGCTGTATCGCTCCCACGACTGACACATTATGCAAGCGCGGGCGGCGACGAGCACAATGTGAGCTATCGATCGCGGTCGCGATCGCGTTCCCGACGAAAAACTGCGTGCACCGTAAGTGAAACTAGATGCAATGCTAAGCGACATTCGCGTGTCTCTTGATTGACTAGTCGCAGCTAATGTTTTGTTTCTTCTTCTCAGCGCTATCCAGGCCTGACGCTACAGTTACATTACGATACGTTTTGTTGTAGGAAATACCGATGCGATGGCGCCATCGCGCTTTTTAATTTTTTTGCAGTGTGTTATTAAACTATTTAGGTATTTAGCTCCATTGGCTCCATTCCGTGTCTTCATCATCATT
The DNA here is from genome assembly GCA_947386135.1 of Melanchra persicariae. Classification (NCBI taxonomy): domain Eukaryota; kingdom Metazoa; phylum Arthropoda; class Insecta; order Lepidoptera; family Noctuidae; genus Melanchra; species Melanchra persicariae. The sequence goes on along the minus strand of OX376656.1, from coordinate 10,219,503 downwards.
TTAAATACATCTTTGACCTTTTAAACCACACGTGTTTATAATTATAGATTGATAGGAGTAAAAATATGAATGCAGTAGTTAATTACCCTACAACGTCTAGTTCATTATGTCAAACACGAATTTTCACAGAAAATGCAGACGTTATTAATTTGCTCGACCACGGAGCGGAACGTGCCACTAAAAAATGTGATCTAATTATAATTGAGATGTATAAACTACACAAATTTGTAATTACAATGTGTTGCTAATAACAGAAAAATTACATGCCGGCGAAATTAATGGTGCTTGCAATGAAGGGGTTGTGGGATCTGTAGAATAGATCCAAATGTGTAGTAATGACACGACTAGGAAATAATTGAATACAGTGAATATTATCGTTACGTCGTAAAACATAATTCAATGACCATTCAACAACTTTTTACATGACCATTACATTGCTACTTAACTTATCAAACCGATTACACTCGCATTCAGCATTGAACGAAAGAAATCTAGAATCGTTTACTATTGTTTTTAATTTGCATAAAATTATCCATAATACCGTCATATCCCTATTAGAGCCAATTCTCACATTCATTAGAACGCGGAATGCGCAACAGATCGTTTAGTTGAGTTGCATTGTGTACACGCTGTGTGAAGACGATGATAAGACGAAAAATACATACATTTGTAGTTAACTACGATGCCACAGCGAGCTAATCAACGTTACCTTAATAGTTTATGTACCTATGTAACATATTAATGAAATCTCAAAGATATAAATAAACAAAGAGTTTCAAGGTAGACTGTAGATATCAGGGATATTGACAATCATGTAGTACAACAGCTTACAAGATATATTGGCTAGATGTTATTCGATGGCTTTCGTCTTCAGCGGCGTGCACGTCCCAGTAGCGGAATTCGGCTGCGGTCGGCAGGCGCGTGACCGCAGCCCGAAACGCACGCTCCGTAAATTAGCAAGAAGCTCTCATGCGACTGTCAGATTACTTGCGGTGAAACTCCACGGCTTTACACTCCACACTTCTATTACCGAGAATCAGTGTGTGACCCAAATCTGCTCCACGTTCCGCACTTATTTGGCGTGGTATGAATGTGGAATGTCATTTGCTGCGCGCGCCGCTATTTTACACCGCAATGGATATGTGTCTGTGCGGTCGTTTACTGCTGTCTTTCGTTAATTTTATTTGCGTTTTGAGCTACTAACTGTAAATGTGCATGCGTACACAATGTACACGATTTTATCTACCGCCGTATTTTCCTACATCCGTACTAGGCTTTGCAGAAACATGTTAACCGCCACCGAACAGTGGTTCCGTATCACAGCATTAAATTACAACTTGCAGAATAGTGTTTGTGTTTAACCAATGTGGTCATGACAAATGTAGTAATTTCTATACGTTTAGGCTCTATCTTAGTCATTTATACTGCATGTTCAGATTGGTCGCGAAGTAGGTCAGGTACTGGATAGCTCTGATAAATCCTCTAAGAACGGAGTGTTGATTTCTCAAACTAGGAATTTGTAAATGTTTGTATTCGGTAAATCTTTAGTGCAGTGGTAAACTTGTTGATGTGTGGACATTAAAAAAGAAGAGATAACACATTTCTCGTTTTAGTCGTGACGATTGGTCTGTGGCCAGTATGTCGAAGTCGGCGACGATCGCGGTAACGAGTGCTCGAGTGGGCGCTTTACATAGATCCAATGCAAATTGAGTAGCGATTTGCGCGCGTATAAATCAGCCGTCGCAAACACTACCACTTCGCATTTCGTCAATTAACGTCAGCCATATTGTGCTTGATACGTGCGTGCGATGTTGCGCTGAGATTTATTGACTCTAGCGAACATGATGCATTGAGTTGATAGTTTAAAGATTAAGTAATGAACACTAACATGATTTCCATAACAGGCGGAGCTCGTGGCTAAATTAAGCAACGTTTGTCGAGGTTGGTCTGTGGATGGGTGACGATTAACATACCGAGACTCCTCCGTGCCTCGGAAAGCACGTTAAGCCGTTGGTCCCGGATATCATTTGTAGATCTTTGGCAGTCGTTACGGACTGTCAGTAGCCAGAAAATGTGATACCAGACTTGCCAAGAAGCACCGTGGTACAAAGTTAATGAGTTCTGGAGGTCTGATAGGCAGCCGCTCCACGGAAAATACTGGTATTCAGTTGAATCCAGTTTGACTGGGAGCCGACCTCAATATAGTTGGAAAAAGGCTAGGCAGATGATGCACATGGTTTCCATAACACAAGGTGAGATTGTGCGATTTAACATCATGTAGTTATAGCGCATAAACAACAGGATTAAAGAGCAAGCTCATGCGACTTTCCTAATGCTCTTTATCCTGTTAAAAATGTAAAATCCTGTTCTATTTGTTACGCTAACTAGAAAGCGAATTAGGTATAATCATAATTTTGTCTGGAGTGGTTTGAGTACCGAGTCGGGTTTAAATTACAGGGAGCTTCGTAGAAAGAACCGCGTGCGCAATTCAAGAACTGGACGTAAATCATTATCATTCCTTATATTTATGAATGGAATTCTAGAGCCGCCCAGGATGTCATCCACTGCAATTTTTGACAGCAGGATTCCGACATTTAAAGCTTTCCCAATATTTTGCAGTTCATTTCTTTGCAATAAATTGATTTGATGAGTCATGAAAACGTTTTAGTCATAAAATCAGCTTGTAATAATTGTTTATGAGACCAAAGAGGGGCGGAACCGACCTACTAAATCAACTTAACGGTCTTCGCGTTTATCTGTGTTTATCCTGGCGGCATAAACGTGCACGCCTATCATCGATGCTTCCGATTAATTTACGCTGTAATATATTAAATTTTATTAACCATGGCCTTACAAGAGAATCTTGCATGGCTGTAGCGGTCACGTAGCGACCGGAAATAAGAACGTCGTGAGATCTCTTGTACGATTTACTAGATTTGATCGTCGGCCAGAGCTACGACAATACGCAATTAATGAACCGTCTGCTCACGCCTGCTCAGCATCTCGTCTTGCGTAACGGCCGAGCGGTGCCACTTCTTATCGCTAATAAGGGTTCGCTGCGAGGCTTATTGTCCCATAACGTTCGTGAGATACACCAGCTTATTAAGGATAATGGAATAAGTTAAAAATAGAAGGCAAAAAAGCACGTTGCGCTGGCTGATTGGTTTATTATTTTATACGGAATAAATCAAGTGCAAACTACCGAATGCAATAAATTTGCTGTTTATTGACAATTGGTTGCGCGTGCGGTGTAAGTGTGTAAGTAACGAGACTGCTTTATGAGTTTCGCGATCGCGTCAGGAGATGATCCCAGTTAGCAGGGTGCGTCGGCAGTCGGGTGGCCGGGCTGCGGCGCGGCAGCCGGGAGGTGTTCCCGGGTCGGGGTGTCGGGGTGTCGGGGCCGAGCTATCTAATCGGGCGTCGCCTCGTCGCTGGTGGGCGGCGATCGGGATAACGCGCCACCACCGCCGCGCCCACACGCCAATTATGTGGGAAGAGGTTACGATTGCGCGCGCGATACCGCGAAATAACGCAAACGGACCCACCTAGGGACGATCGCGTGCATTAATCGGGAAACTATTACCAATGCCACTCCAATTAATGCTGGCTGATAAATATGTAGATTGCTCAACTACTTTGTTGAGTAAATCCATCTGTATTAACAAATCGTCACGATTTGACACTTCTTCTTTATGACAACTCCATCCATTATAGATCTAATGTAGATCGATAACGTCATAACGCCATCGTTATATCAACATAAGAGCCTAATAAGCTCGGCTATTTCATTCATTTTATAAACATGACATAACAATTGTCGTTATTTGTCCATTACTACAAAAGAGTAGCTATAGGCAGATAAATAAAGGGAATAGTTTTTCTTGGGTCTTCGGGTTTCCGAATATTAGAGATCTTCCAATAGAGATATGCTTTTGCGACACTTGGAAACATTACGTTATAATTATTACATAATAAAAAATCAAAAACATTCAAAACCAAACAGAAGATATTCGATAACAATTTGAAGAGCTTCGATATAATTACTTGAATGCAGCGAATGCCGCATAGATCGGGTCGATGTTATCGTTTCATACGGACGTTTTCCCGTCGCAGCGATCGATAGGAGTCAGCGTCCGAGAGACGTAATTACAATAAATACGGTTCACATGTGAACAGGACCGTCCGTCCGACGGCCGACGCCGACACGTCCACCAGCCACATGCCGCCGCATTCTTGCAATTACGTAACACCTCAGCAGACGTAGCAAGGAATTAATAAGAGCCCCAAGCAAAAATACGAACGAAGGATGCACCGACCGTTATAGTCGCTAATAATAAATGATTAAAACTTTAAAATATGCATTTCACATAAACGACGATCTCTTTCTATTTTTTATCATCTCCGCCAACAGTTTTGATGACACCCATAAGTAAAATTCATAAATATGATGCATTTATAAGGCGGCATGTAGCTCCGCCATCCGCCAGTATAGAGATATTAAGTTATTACTGCTGTCGAAGCCCAGCGTTGAGTTTCCTTTTTTCAATATCTTATTAACATAATTATATTACAGGCTAAAGTAACTGAAAGTTTTTCTATGGCTGTTCGATATAAACATAAACACTAGATGATATTCTTCTTCCGCACCAATCAAGTGATCATTTTCTTTTATGACATCATATTTATAACATGACACTAACAAGGAATACTAATGGTGTTCAATAACTTGCCTCGTACCTGTTTGTAAAGTAAAATTTGTTTATCGGTGTAAGTGTTGCATGCATATGGTTTTCTTTCTGAACTGTTTGACGAATCTGCGATTGTGATCGCATAGCTGAAACCTATATCATATCTTTATTCAATTCTAATAAAGTTTGATAAGATTTCACTTAATATTTTCAAGTAATATCATCTCTTGGAATTTTGTAATACCCATCAATTACAGTGGAAACACAGGGAGACGTGTTAATATGTCATTTTAGTTAGAATAACCTGATTTTTAGCGCAATTATGCTAGCATAATGAGGATGTAGTGGCATCCTAGGTTGTAATCAAAGCTGTTATAATCTTAGGGTATCTCGCATGACGCGCTGACCACGCTACAGCCTCATCGCCTACTGTTAGACCAGTTCTGTCACGCACCGCTGCCTCTGTCGACGCGTTCATAACAAATCTTAATCAAAGGAAGTCTTAATCCAACATAATCCGTGCCACTTAGTCAGGTGCTAACGCTGTCTATCCGGTTGCTAATTAAAATGACATTTGTATGCAATTATGTGCCTTGACTGACAAGAAATGATTCCAAACTAACACAACCGTGGCGCTATTTTTAGAAGTCGGTTGCCTATAGCAAAAGATGAACATAGACTATAATGCAATTGTAATGAACATGCCCTTGAAGAATAAGAAGCGTTTCATGTTTAGTTACCCGAGGAAAGTGTATAGAATAATGACAGAAGGGCGGTTCGGCGTTATTACTGTAATGTCAGGTTACTTCGTCTTCGTTCGCGAGCGTTACATAGCATTTCTCCTGAGCGTCAGCGAAACTAAAAAATAACACAAATAACCGGCTTGCCACAAACTCTATTAGATTTCCAACTTACTTTTTGCAGAGGTTGTCGTCGCCTAACTCGATCTCGATGCGGACGTGAGAAAATTGTTAATCTTATTTTGTAATAGTAGTTTGCAAGGAGAGATGATGAAGCGGCTTTTGAATTGAAAACTTATTCAAAAAGATGACATCGTTCGGTAGCACTCAAAGGATTTAATTACTGGCGACCAAGTAAAAAGTACCCTCTGATTATAATGTTAAATGTCCATTACTAAGTTTACCGTAGCTCTATTTGTTCATTCGCCGCGCGTCTACATGTTACGGTTACGTGAAATGTAATGCAAATTAGAATCAAAATTCATTTCTCACAATGGCTGTAATAGCGACTTCGTATAGGTTAGTTCAAATGTAATAACAGTTAATAGCAATGGTATTATCGTTCCACTAGTGAGTGTAATGTAGAAAGGAAGAGTGCAAGTGTCAGAGCGCAGAGTTGCGACAGGGAAAGCGCTTCGCCATATCACGAAAGGGAACTTCAAATCCACACTCGGTACGTCAGGTTCACTAACAACTTACCTCATTCGATCTAAGATAGGATCGAATACAGGAACTTGCAAGGGCACTTTCTTCGACTCATTCATTCAAGTTTTTTGACGTTGAACCGCAGGGTACTCTGCTATACTTGTCCGATGTTTAAGTGTGGTGCAAGCATTAGACTTTACATAGTCGTAGCGTTAGACTGGATGCGCCCCGTGGAACCTGTCTCGCCGCCGCTGGGCGCCCTCGGCGTGATCGGATTTCCCGTTTGCGATTATTGCCTTTCTTTATTTCACGGGGCGGTTCGTTACCGTCGGTATCGGTATGTAACGGTACAGCATGGGCACAGGCATTTGCATGGTGATCCCATTACGGCGACTGGCGGGTGGAAGTTATTAAAATACGTTTAAGATCGTACAGCATTCGGCGGAGGCGATAAAGAGTAGACATTGCAGAGTCGTGAGTTTGCTCCGAGCTTTATTGCGTTCGGGATGAGATCGGGCTCCGCGGGCGAGTACGATGCCAACGTAAACAAAGAACGAATTGAGGTGTTGGGCAAGCGACGGCCTGACGGACCGGTGCGCGGTGCCGCGGTGAGCGCTGCGCTGTATCTCGTTAGCGGCACATTGTTCGCTTCCAGACACCGACATCGACATTCACCCTACTGTAATTGGCTACACGAAATATTGCCTTATCGCTTTTATTGTCTAACCATTCACTGTTATAAATTGACTTAATTTGTTCACATATCACATACCCCCGGTGAAACACCGGAAGTAATCGCAAAGAGCGCAATGGTTTAGATACATTACAGAGATAAGAGGAAATAAGCGATTCCAAGCATACAACGTAAACACACTTATGGTTCAAGGACACAAGGTTAGAAAGTGGGTCTCTGAATGCGTGCGGTAGTGACACGGCAGTGCAATCGCGTGACAAGTCTCGCTCTGAACATTATCATTCCACGTACGATGCTAAACCACTTATTCGGCTCGCGGTGACCGTTACCCGGCGCACGCACGCCGCCTGCATCAATGGCATATTTTTCCCCGGCGAAACTCCGCACACATTTACCATTCAAGGTTAACCCGGTCAGTGTAGCGCTTTGTTTACACCAGTGTCGCGTCGTCCGACATCACACGGCGGACGTTCACACTTCATACTCGCACTGCTTGCCAACAAACGACCCATTGTCTCCACGAGATTTCTAGATTAATTTGCAACTAAAATAATGTTCTCATTTGCACACTGCATGCTCAACTGTGTCCGGATGTGGCCTACAAAAACGGTAACGACCGCCTTTGATCGTAAAATGCAAATATGTACATTAAATACATCAAAACCTTCGCCTTGGGCGTGAACTTGCACACCATCCGACGCCGACTCCATCTAGAAATCTAGATAAGGACATGCGTGCTCGAAGTCTATAATCCAGTCGCCCTATGGCGAATCTAAACTATTATGTCAATAAAGTTACAGCGTCAGTTAATTGAATGGGCATTCTGTAAATGAAGTCCATATAAGTTCATAATATGTACCTGCCAGGGTACAATTTATAGTTTAGGCTACAGACAGATATGCGCATAGCCGCTTAATGAGATATCGCTAAATGACTTTATTTATGTTGAGAAACAAGCTGCCAATGCATAAAGAGGTACCTACACCACATACCTACGTTGTAAATATTTTCGATTCTAAATCGATTTCATGCGGATAATGGTGTAAACGCACCATGTGAAGGTAACATTATGTACCCATTTTAGTTGATGTAATGCTAATGAATGTGTGTTCGATTGTTGCAGGTGCCCCAGACGACTGACATCGTTCAAACTACGCGTTGACAAGGTAATTAAAAGCATAGCGCAGTTATTTTATTATTGAGTTTGCTCGACTGTGACGATTCCTAGTAATGCCTGACGCCAGCATCAATTAATACTCACAGACACTTGGGAAATCAATAAAGTATACACACACGATTTACTAGTTCATTTTCTTGTAAATATTCAGTATGCACTTATTAATGTATATGAAGTTACCAAAAAGACAGTCAAGGAACTTCATAATTTTCCAACATTTAATGAAAAATGTCACCACACATGATAAACACGTCCCATAAAATAAATTTGTTCTCGTTGCACGTGTGCTACAGAAGGTGGCAATTTATTTAGGGCGACGCATGCGGGATGTGTTCTCATTAATATCGAAAGTATACCACATCCGCGAGTTTGTGTCATGTGTGGGGTTGTTAAACCTGTCCTTACGCACCAGTTTCTTTCAAACTGGTCGAGCTACACGTTTAATAGTCCTCTTCGCCTTGCTAATTGCATTTCTTCATTGCGTTCAAAGAATTTCGATGCGATAACCACATGTGCGAGTTTAGATAAACGGCTAAGGAAAAACATTTATAATGTAAGTACGAGTTGTAGGAGCACATATCTACTAAATCATTGTGAGCATGCAGTTTTATCGCTAGCTTAACTCTTTCATCATTGAGAATTTTCAAACAAGAACACTGAAAAGTTGCAAGATTAAATCTAGAAAGCTCTACCATGCCTAATAGCGAGCAATTAACGTTTCGTACTGCGAAGTCTTATTTATTTACGACTGCAATCAGAATCGAGCCTGTTGAAATGAAACAACGGCACTCTGGCCGGCAAAATGTCTACTCCACTTCAAGTGGTGGATTCAAATATAGATTGACGTGTGTCACGAAGCGAGGCGACAGAAAATGCGAAACTGCAAATAAGTTTTTCAGTGATTTGAATTTGAGCCGCGATAGGGTTGACTCGCGTGCCCGTCCAATACGAGCACCCGTCATGCCATCCGTACATTTTAACGAGAGCGCGATCGCGCGCGCCGATAGCGACAGTCTAATGAAAACCCCGCTGAATAATGCATTAATACCAGCGTTAAATCGTGAGCACACACTATCGAACTGGCGACGAGAAAATACTACCTAGATGCAAATTTAAGTCAACACCGACGCCGATAAGCTTCTGTAGGTAATTCGAGAAATTCAACTATAAAGTTAAAATTAATACCGCTCTGCCGGAGTACCGTTCGGATGTCAATTTGGAAAATGGTATCCATGTTTCAGGACTTATCGAAAAGATGAAGCATTCGCTTTGTTCGTCTGATAGTGGTGATTTACGTATGGTAGGTGTTCGGTGGGGACCTGGGAGTGTTTATAAATAACGGCAATCATGCGAAATAAGCATGGTGTTGACAGTAGACGGTGGTGCGGAGTGTAGGTGGTGGGCCGGGCTGGGCGTCGTGCTGCGCGTCACGCCGCGACCCGCGCTCACCTCCTCTATTGAAATGTCAGTGCGCGGACCGGTGACGAGACAATCGTAAAACACAATGTTAAGGTCACATCATGACTTCAATAAACTATTCCCAACATGGGAAACGTGACGTCGCCGCTGTAACCGAGACCTCCTGAAAGTGTGCCAAACATGTACCCCAGCGGAAGAGACATCGTGATCCCTTGTTTGATCCAAAACTGTTAAGTTGTAGCTATTTTTCTTTCTCACCAATGTGTAAACATAGTCCAACATCAATACATTTAGAGAAAATGCTATACAGGCGAAATAATTTAAAGGCAACAGTTACCACCTGCGGATTTAGCCGAATAAAATCTATAGCAGACGTTAGATCATTGAACCGAAACATTAAATCGATGGAAAATAAAAGATTGATCAAGTTCAAAACCAATAAAATAAAGCGTCTTTTTAATTTGTCATGGTATGATAGTCGGACATAGCTTATTTATATTCAGATCAGTATTTCAAGTCGCAGGAAGTATCAAAGTTGTGTGATATATAGAAACGCGAAGCCATAACTCCGGGTAAGCAAGATATATGGGTAGCGCGGTATAATATCAAGTGTATAGTTGTCAGAGGCCAAGTGTCAGGGCAGGACGGGGCAAGATGCCATACCGTCCACAGTCGCACTACCGTTCCCGCGTTCCAGATATACGAGCATGCGAGAACATACTTAGATACACAGGATTGAGGTCATTCGTGGTGTCACTACAGGCCACCTAACATTTTGATTTAAACAGATATTTTCAGTTTCCGTCTTCAACTATTTATTTAAGAAACATCTCGATGGAAACTAGGTAGTTCATTACAGGTGTCACATATCTATTTGTTTTCAAGTTAACTCTACTTCTTTTACAAACTTGGCTGAATGATTTTCAGAATTCTCACAGCCGTCAGGAAAAACCCCGTTGTTATTTTGTAAGTTAATTATAAATGTAGACTTTTAAAACTGGCATTTGAGCCTGAAACTACCTTGTTTGTGTCAAAATTATCTAAAAATACAAATGAGAGTGTCATAGAAATCAGTATTCCAGAATAATTTATCATAGCAATTTGTGTGTCAACAGGACACCGGGCTCGCGCCAACATAGCGGGGTTTTACTTTCTTATAGTGGCCTCAAGAAACTAGTTAAGAGAAAGTAGGATTAGTATCTTCAATGTATTTATCGTTATATAACCGCAAGTGAACCGCTAAATAATTAATTTGTGGCGTCAATAAGAGGAGAAATTAACGAGGACGGTAGAAATGCGAGGGTGTATCGTAAAGGAAGTAAAATTTCGCTATTATAAATTACTTTCAGACACAAATAAGGAATTCCCCTCAGAGTGAAACAAATTCGCGCCTACAGACATCCAATTAGGCCGGTGGTATCGTGCGTATCCACCGACCCACGTGTGTAGAAAATAGGCACTTACTCATAAATATTTATGGCGGGTACAAAGCCGTCTTTGTATACTTCCACATTCACTCGGAATTATAATGGCTGTCACACTAGGATCCCGAACAAGAGCCGAAACGGCTCGCATTAAGAAGAATAAAAGATTCTCGCGACGGTTTCACTTAGCAACCGACACGGCGAATATCTCGAATAGAGATGACACAGAAACAGTTTGCTGGTGGAATTTTTAATATGGAAAGCCATGAGAGACCAGGTGACGATATCACAGTTTACGTCGACGGCAAGACACCGCAGTTGACCTCGTCTGCAGTGTACTTACAGTGAGAATGGCGGACCGAGTCGAGTTCCAGTTTTTATTAGTCGAAAGTTTTTGTTTGTTGTGGTTTTATTAAGTGCGGTTCCTGGAGGAAATGAGTGTGGCGACAAAGAGAAGGTTGACGTGGTTGAGGACGGCGACGACGCCCGGCATTTCCCGTTGCGGTGGTGGGTATGAGCAAGCGGCAGGCGGTCCGTGTCGTACGGTAGTGGTACAGTTAGCCTGGATAAAGGCGGTTACGGTGTCCGCTGCCGTCGTTGTGATCTGTCAATTAGAACCCCATAACCTTGTTCACATCGCTGATCGCTTCGTCCAGCCCTAACGATTACAATTACCGTCAGTCCCTAACAATGAGTTACATTGCGTTTCTGCCAGTCAGTCTGCTAAGTTATGAGCTGATGGTAAATGTTGAGGTACAAGGTCAAGAACAAGAACAAAAGTGGTTTTATTTGGAAAAAGCATTCCGGTCACTCCAATTCGTAGTAATTCAATCGCAAAGTAGCAAATTTCACGGTCAGTTTTGAAGATGTTTCTAGCAGTACCCGTAACTTTTATACTTTTTGATTTTGGTTTGTTTTCTTTTTTGCTTTCATTAACATTTCTTGATAAAGTCTGCAATAATTCGCAACCATTGTTCTAGGTGATATCGTCTAACGTTACTTCTTTTAACAGTTCAACGAATTCACCTGAAAAACCTCTCCAGTTTTCAGCAAAGCCACACTATGATTCTAAAGAAAGAAAACAATTGAAAATTAACATTTCCATCACCTGTGCCATCTTCTTGTTTCTTGTCTTCCAGCCAACTTGTAGTGAATAACTCAAAGTAATTTTCTCCAGTCAGGATCGGATTTATGGCCAACCTGCCGATATGATCGCTCGATGTCACATAATTTAAATTTAATATTGCGAATGCAGGACATCATAATTCTTATGTCCGTCTGAAAACCTTAATAACTAAACCGACACTTGGATTGGTAGAGACGACTTGAACTTGAATTTACGAACTTAATTCAATTAATATTTTCTTCTATGTAACGGTTTCAATTGATAACTTTCTGGCACGAAGTAAGTGCCATCAGTGGGAGCGCTAGAGGTATTTCTAAGTTACGTATTATCGTCATCGAGCCAAAACCGTTCCATGAAATTTTGAATCGGAATGGCTCGAGACACAATCACGTTTTCCATCACTGTGAAATCTACCAATAGTAATGCAGTCCAGTGGAACGGTGGCTGTAAAAGATGCGTGGCATCACGTAGACATAGCTCCAAAATAGCGTCGTGCTCAGCGCCCGCGCAGGTCGACGGCCGACTTACGAAATTTAATCGAATTATACAAAACTCATTGCCAAACAAATATTCCGATTCAACGGTGTCTTTTTACATTACGTTCGTTCACCTCAAAAATAATTCGAGTTGAAGTCTCTTAGATTTTACAGTGTCCAATATACGGACAGCTCGCGAGATAGGTAAGTAAACTGTCTCTAGGTGAAGTGAAGAATGTTTTAGGTCGAGTTTAGCGGAGGTGGAAAATGGAACATGGTTTATTTCTCTATTGTTTTGAACGTGCTTTGTATGAACAACACCATCTAGTGTTTTGTGGACCGTTTCGTCGTTTTCAAGTTATCGAGTTTTCAGTACTGCGGGCTATATTATGCTCAGGTAGGCGACACGGTTGCGGTGCGTGGGTGCTCCGGTGACATACTGGAGGGCTATCGAGAAGGTGGATATCAGGACGAGGCCATCTATCGATTTACAAATTTGAACCCATTTATATTTAATAATTTGTAAGCTTATTGCATTTTCTCACGCTTACCCTTCCTCTCTAAACTGACGGAAAATCGAAATATCTCTTGTACTTATCTATCTACTACGTTTTTGTACTGAAATATATTCTTAACAGGGTCAAGAAAGTCATGTTGTAAAACTGCTTCGAACATGCTTGCATGCCATTTGGTGCTTTTCGCTTTCGGTATTTGCGAGGCTTTAAATTGCGGATTTTATGCCGTTATCAAAACATTGCCTCTTTTTTCACGGTCCACTCACACGCACACGCAATTTATGACAATAACTGTTCAGTCAATCAGCACTAAACGATAGATGTGCTTGTACAATTCTTCTAAGAACATTGGGATTGGGAAATGTAGGTGAGTGTTATTTATTTAGCGTAGCGATCTTTCACGTCACACAAAGATTTTTATAATAAATACTAGCTGTCCCCCGCGGCTTCGCTCCCGTCAACTGGCTACCCTACGCCTGCCCAACACCTACCCTACACATAGTTTACGTCCTATTCTCAGACCTACTGAATATACACTTTCTTAAGAATCGGCCAAGCCGTTTCGGAGGAGTATGGCAACTAACAATGTGACACGAGAATTTTATATATTAGAAAATTTTAGATTGTGTAGTCCGCTAATGTTTTTAGTCCACCATACAGTAAACAGTTAAGTGTTAATAGTAACTAATTAAATGTATTGTCTAAATTCTAAAACAAAGCATTTTCTCTCGAAGCAACATATGGTACAAGCCTGACTGTGTGTTTAGGCGCGTGCCTTTCCGAGATGAGTCAATATTTACAGGTTGTCGACCTGACTTCCTTTATTCCAATAGTTCGAAAGGATATTGGTAAAAGTAGACAATTGTTGATTAAACAAGTGATAGTAGGCCTTATAGACCATCCGTTGTAAAGATTTTAAGCACGCACTAATGTGAATATGTATGTATGTGCTGCTGATAGCAATGCGGAATCGTGAATTGAATGCATCTGATTAAACCCTGATATAAGAAGGGCACGAATCCATGAGCAACAATCCGTGTTCTTACTTCGATTTCCGTTATCTAATGTGAATTTACTACGTTAGATTAAAATGGTTGGCCGGAGGCATCTTCAGTAGTGATCTTTACGTAATGGAAGTAAAAATACTTCCTAGTGTTAGTCACGTGAGAACAGCGTTGGTGCGACATTGACAAATGGCGTGCGGCTGGCGTGCACCGGCGGCGGCGCGCAGGGCGCTGGACGCAGAGAGCCCAACCGTATCGCCGCCGCTGCTCACTTGATGAAACACCGCAACACCGACGAGCAACACCACAATTTATGCGTCACAATAATCGAAACTAAACGACACATCATAGATTTGCAAACCTTGAACTTCCACTAACCAAACATAACGGTCACTACATACAATTCAGATTCATTAATAACTACTGCAGAAATTAATTCTTCACGCCCAAGCCAACAACCAAAATGAAACGTTAGCTGTAATTTTCAGAAGATCAATCATGACACAACAATTTGCTATCACACTATTATATTATTCATCGATTGATCTCGATAATGAGGCCAAATTAAAAATAACGTCTGTTACGATGCATAAATGTATTGGCTTGATAAAAAAGTGCTGCTGATACATATCAGTTTGTCTGTCTAAACAAATAACCACATTGGTCGACAAAAAATATATATTTAACTAGTGTTAGTATTTGCTACCGAAGTTGAGATGTGATTAAAAAAGGCACAAAAAGATTGATACAAAAACTGTTCGTTAAATATCATTGCACTTTGTTATTGGAGAGACATACATTTTGAGATGTCTTAATTTAATGATGAAGCGAAAGATTTAATTTTCCTTTTAATTGTCAAGCTTGTGAGAATTGCGAGATACTCCCTTTGCTCAACGTCTTTTATAAATATGTATGATGCATCTAATAAGAGTCGTAAAGTCAATGTTAGAAATGACTTCTTGAAAGTTCTACAGATTAAGTTGACATTAAATTAATAAAAGCAATCTAATAACCGTTATTTCGTTGCATATGTATCTATTAGTACGATAAATCAACAAGTTATCGAATATGTAAACCTAGTTAGCAGAAAGAGTATAGTTTATGTCGAAATAAAAACCGTGACTTTTGTTGTAACTGTAAATATAATTGTATTTGTTCCAAGACAACTGGGAATGTTTTTTGATGAGTTGAAAAAACTAGCAAGTACTCTCGTTTTCTTCGTGTAGGTTGGTTTTGTGTGGCTGTTTCTGTTATTTGACTGTGAAATTGCGATTGTAAGCCAGTCGAGCGTGTTTACTTAGCTATAAAACAATCTATGGGAGTCGAAGTGCCGTTTAAGGTTCAATGATCACTAGGATCAGTCAAGACTACTTCTGTCAGATCGGTAACTTTTTCTAGCGATACGATTCGTCCGGCTTGCTCAAGCGTGGGACCGCGATGAGTCCGCCGTTGTCCAGAGCCCACTGACGTAACGTATGTAGAGGTGCTGTGTACTGATTTGATTAATGGAACAGATTGAGAAAATTGAGTTGGCATAAGATAAGTGGCATGTGTTTCATTTAAAAGACGTGCGGTCGATGCAAAGTGACGTGTATAAATCAGTTTTTTCTATCGGTTACTGTACTTTAATTAGACTTGAAACGGAAACAGGTACACTGTTTATTTAATCCTTGTCATAATTATATTCAAATACTTTGTTTTTTTGCGATATGAAACAAACCACACACATCTATCGGAAACACTAAGTATATCGGGCTATTATTAAGCAATAAATCAAGATTATTATGTCTTGAGAAGACCGCTTATGGTCGTACTTAAATTGGATTATATTGTGTAGAAATATAAACTACTCGGAATACCTATGAATATTGATTAGATACTAGAGTACATACCAAATATGTGCTGCTTTAAAATCGAGGTAGTATATCAAATATATTTACATCACTCTGGAACAAAAGCAGAGGAAGTTTATAGTTAACTTTCGAAGAACAACTTAATTCAAGTAACGTATTATACCAGTACAGGTCAAGGAAGATACAGTTAATATTTAAATCGGGCGATTCTCTCCCATATCGCTACAGAATACAAAACTGAAGAGTTCCGACAAACAAGTGGAATGGCTTCTCATGCGAAACTATGTTGAATTTAAATAATTTCCAGTAACTTTGAATCCAGTAAGCGGCACTCTACATAATTCATTGCCTACAGATAGATATTTAACGACGCCGACCATGTATTTTAAATTTAGGTTAGTATCTAAAACGTTTACATAATTAGTTTATGTTAACAGTATTTTCAAACATTTCCTCAATATTTATAAAGGTGAAGAGATAACTATTTCATTAGCATAATGTATTTAAAGTCCGATGACCATTACCACCTCCTGGATAACTGAAGGGGCAGTCCTACAAACAAAGCCAGAATAATTTAATTAACAACATTGTAGGTGCGACAGAAAACGTTAAATAAACATGGTTTCACCACATTAAGGTAACATAAACACTAAGTAATGTTCACTTTACATTCAGGCGAATATCTGTTACAAAACGTGTTACATAATACGCAGCGGTTATCTGCTATTACCATCACTGACATGTCGTAAACAGCCGCATCCGTGGCGCAAGGTCTAGTTCAAAACTAATGGCTTTACTTATGTAAATAGACAACAGAATTATGGGTGCAGCCAGCATTCCGGGAAATTCTTTAGCGCAAAATGTTCGTAATTACAAGTCGATACGGGAAAGCGGCCCTGCTCTGTTCCTGAACAGAATGAGGGAATCACGAGCGTACCCGCGCTCGCTCAGAATGCTGCGCGCGAGTGTGTCATTACAGTCACCTGTCTATAATCCAACATGTCATAATTGAGATACACTCATGTGTAAACTGCGTAATTAACAGGCGTTTTTCTTTTGATCGCAGCACGGCGGTGCGCGGTGGTGGCGGACAGCGGGTAGCGGTTGCAAAGCTGCAAGGTTAGTAACCCCGCCGTACTATACTCGTCTACGATCGGAATTCGTGAATCTTCAGAAATAACACGTCATTATGTCTTATTAGCCGTAGAGGAAGCACTTAGAGCAAATGTAAGGAAAATAACACCTTTCGTCTCGAGAGATTGTTCTACTATCCATTATTGCACCCATTATAAAAATTAGTGTAGCCTTATATTTAATAAATCCCGTGTAATATACAATTTGAAATTATTAGCACTGATTAGGATAGTTTCAGTTGGGTTGTAACGGTTTGAGCTATTATTGCATGGCAACTAGTAATAATGCTGTCAAACTATCCAGAAACAAATCAAAAAGAAATAACAGAAGCACCGAAGTGCAAAGAGACGTACAGTTAGTTTTTCTGGTGTTACTTACTAAATGACTCGCCGATATAGTCCGGTAAGTACGCGTGTATCGTTATTAATGCAGCGCCCATTACCAGAATTTATTGATGTACGGATGTTACGAAACCATTCGTCGTGATGAGTAGACGATGTACCGTTGTTTACAAATAACGAACTGCCCTAATGATTGATTACCTCGAATTAATATACCGTTGAAATAAATGAGATATAAATCTTGTTTAAATCACTTTATTAGTTTTTGCTTTTACATAAAATAAACTCTAACTTTATTTATTCGAGAATGAAGACATGCCATTCAGGATTAGCGAAACATTTAAGTCTTTATGAATGTTTAATGAAACAATTTTCCTCAAGATTATTGAAATAAAAAAAAATTGCCAATAAAATGTAATCGCGGCATTCTCAGAATATACAGGTGGGCACTAAATTCCAAGGAACATACATACTTACATCGCTGGAGGAATCTAAAAAAAACTCAAAAGAGTTTGGCCAGTACCTCGATTTTCGAATTATATAAACCGGTTTGTGTGTATACTATCCTGTTACTTTTACCGTTTTACAGCAGTGAAAATACCTCGTACTTTCCTTCCATTGAAACCTGCGTCCCACATAGCGTGCACATGTGAATGCCTGCATGTAGGTACGTCAATTTCGCTCCTTTAGCAAGCAATTACTTCTCATTTACGATCATTAACAATTTTCTTAAATTCTTTCCGGGATGTTATACTTTTCGAGATAAAATAATTAAAGTAAATGTTATTTCAAGAGCTCTTGCAGAAAAAATTACATGGGTGTTATTTCAGATTATTTTCGCGACCATTTATAACCAAAATTACATAGCGTGTATTACACATCATCGTAAAATTATTTAACCGATTAAATTTGCCTATAGCATTTTATTACGATTTCGCAGTGGACAGTTAGTGTAACGAATCTTGTTAATCACTAAATTGATAATTCATTATGACTACTGCTACTGCTAATTTAATTATCTCCGTTGTCTAATATCTGATTTATTATCACGAAATCACTTTCGCGGCGCAGGCGACGCGGTCACCTAGCGCGAGTAGGGTTACCATTACAAAATGTGAAAATTCCTGACTCGGAAAAAGTTTAAACTTGGGGAAATTTCACATTCAAGCTTTCTTTCTACGTTTTTAGGGATCCGTACCCAATGGGTAAAAACGGGACCCTATTACTAAGACTCCGCTGTCCGTCTGTGTCTGTCACCAGGCTGTATCTTAATGAACCGTGATAGCTAGACAGTTGAAATTTTCACAGATGATGTATTTCTGTTGCCGCTATTACAACACATACTAAAAACAGAATGAAATAAATATTGCTTCCATACAAAAAACGTGTTTTTTTGCCGTTTTTAGATATTTATGTTTTTTTCTTACAAGAAATGACAATACCTAAGTTAAAAGTGCGGATCAATTACAAGGCCGGACTAGGTCTCGACGGGTGGCTAAAGCGCCGGACATGTCCGGACAACTGCGGATGTATGGTAAGCGTGTGCGCGAGCCTACACGTGACGTTCTTGTGTTAATTCAATTACGATAGTCTCGTTACCGACGCCTAGACACTGTTAATCTTCGACTAGCGTCTGCGCACCGCAATACCTTATCTTAACAGGTAATCATCACTTGAAACTTTATGTTCAGAAGCTATATTATCCAGTTTATGTACTGTACCGTAATGTTTATTTAATTTTATATAACTATGCTAGATGCGAAGGCTTTGATGTTTATTTTATTTATCTTTATATACGATTTAACAGCCCATAAAAGTGTCTGCCAATAATGCTGAAGGTAGATCTAATCAACACAGACTAGTAATGTAATTGGAATTCATTTTTCTCCCGTTTCTATTAAACTAACACTCCCAGTATCTTTTTGGAAGTAAGTGTACCTAATCGTCTCCTGCGCAACTTCATTTTAAAAGCTCGTTAGCTTAGTCTTCGCAAAAAGAATGCGGCAGTATTAAAGTAGATTGTAGACATAATCTTTAGTATGCCTATGTGCAGGAAGCAGTAACAAACTTATTCAATTGTAAATGCAGTAAAGCAATAACTCAGGGGAATAGCAGTAATTTCAAAATAACAAGTCATTGCTAAGCCACTATATCAAAGAGGCGGAGCTTCGAGCAGAGCCAGCAAAATATAAAGCAAACCTATTTTAAAGCAGCCGTCATGTACCTTTATTGTTTCCTGATTGAACAAGAATCAAGAGACGATTCAAATCTAAACTAAAATAGATTTTATGTTAATTTATAGAACAATCAGAATAGAGATTAGTTCAATGCAGGCACACAAGTAGTAATACAGGAAATGTCCGAGCAATATCCACCCCGAGGCGTAGGGTATGCATAGGGAAGCAATCGTGTACATCCTATAGAACAAGCAAAAGGCGGCCGAGATCTCCGCCAGAGGCTTTTAATTGACAATAGATAGCGACCGACCTGTATAGATATGCCACACGATAGCGCTTTACCTTTAGCTCTCTTGCGGTATGTGATAGTAGGTAACGTTCAGCGATCGGTTATGGCTCCCGCGTACCTCAATTAACATACACCGGACTAATGGCTAATGCATTATTGGTCGTATTTGTGATATCTGCAAATCGTGCGTTACCTTCTAAGTTAGATGCTCCGTTACAGCAAACATGGCCGCATAAGGCAAGGGGCAGTTATTGTAAAGTCATTTCACATACGGAAGACAAAGTTGACAGAAGAGTTACAGCGCTTGTAATCGCTATGCTGATTGCCAATCTCTAAGAAACATAATACTGGGAGAAAAGCTGGAGTGACATTAGCCAAGCGCACTCAAGACTCACATTATATATAGTGCGGACCACCCACTGTTGAGCCAGCTAGATCATTAACTGAACAATTAGTTTTACTACTGCACTAATTGTTTATTTAAAGTGCTAAACAATAATTAACTTTCAAGTCATGGATACTGAGATGCGAGATGGCATGCTATTTATTTATTAGTTCCGACTGTAGTTACGAGAGTTATAGATTACGAATCACGGCGCAAGTTAATTGATAGATTAAGTTTTATTTTAATTTACGGATTTTTTTTTAATTGCAAGGGCTTTCGTTTTTCAGGTTTATTCGAATATATTTGCGACAGTTGTAAATCACAAGCGTACAAGGACATAGACTTGTAGCAAAAGCTTGTGTTTGATAAACGAGCGATGCTTTTGCTTACACTGTACATGTGCAGTGCAGTCTGTGTGAGCAAATTGCGACACGATAGCTGGAATGTCCATTCTTTCGAAAGTTTTCACCGAACCGGGATATGCATCATAAGTATGCATCCAGATAGTATCAAACTGGTCTTAACATACTCGTTAACGGTGCTTATAATGTCGCATTAAAATGTACGTAACGTATTTTTTCTGGTTTGTGTAAAAGTAGCCGCCTCACAGCTTTTCATGTTCTTGTTTGTTTTACGAGCGTTGTTTAGAAATCTACGATGTCGCCGCGTCCGTCGCGGTGTGCGGCGCTGTGCATGCAAAGCTGTCGGGATACACCGCACAATAAATATGATCGCTTGGCGGGATCTGTGTGAACATAATTGGATATTCGCGGTAAGGCCACGATTCCAAAGATAAACATGTCGAGGTCGGCTTGGAGGCGGCGTTGTCAAGTGTCTATCCAATGTTATCTGCGCGCGACATCTTTATACCGAGGTCGGTTTTTCTACGCGTGCGCGGTGCGGTGGGCGGTAATGGCGTCCGCCCCAACGGGATTCGCGCGCCGACATCGTTTCGCGTCTCATCGTGCGGCCGCAATACATCGCTCCACTTAAATTACGTGCGAGCTTGTTCCGGTAAACTATCGCGATACCTACACTATAAAAACGTTCTTACTTTTGCACCTGAACAGCTTCTCGCAAGGAATGTTCCGAGTAAAGTGCTCGTAGAACACTATTACACTTGTATGGACATTCGACCAAGTTGTTAGACTTCAGCATCGAGACACGTTAACATTAAGAGATCAGTGTCAAGTATGTCGGTCAGCGGCAATTGAATTCGATATTGTTGACAAAATTTACCTAGTTTATTGGGTAATAATAATTCAGCATCACGATGAATAGCGCAATGATGTGCTTAAACGAGCCTCGTAAACGTTCGATCAATCGCCGATAACGGTAGTCAAGATGACGTGACACTGGTGTAAGTGTATTGACCCTTTAAAAATTCTATCTAAATGTGCCATTACGAAGCTAGTGATTTATTTACAAGAAATCTAAATGCGAATCAACATACAAATAGACCACTAGACTACTCTAATGGACGATAACCATTAGTAATAAAGCAGGTCTATCTAGTCAGTTAAATATACTTACCTAAATACCTCGCAGGTTGTTTCCAAAAGATAACTTTACGCGATAAAGATTTGTGAAACGATGAAACAATGGTAATCCTCAATGAGAGCCTCCCACGTGCAACGGAACCTCTTCCGCCGTTTAAATTGTAGAGCATCAAAAATAATGGGCGCAAACAAAACCATGTAAAAAGACCATTATAATATAACACAATGTGTACCGTTACTCCTAATCAGATGAATGATGTGTTTAGCTATACACGCAGTCGTTGATTGCTATATATTAGTAACATTAATCATTCAACTAAAAAAAAAGTATTTTAAAATTTAGGTGGCCAGTTAATTGTTTTTGGCCGGCACAAATTCGCTTTTGTCAGAGGCGTGACCGCTATTAGTAGGTGGCATTATAATTATTAAACACTCGAGCAAAGATTGACAGTCCGTAGTATAAACAGATATAAACATAATTGATAGGCTTTTAATGTATATGGTAATGTTTTCACTTGAATGATCAGCGACGGTGTAACGGTCTGTGTTTATCTCGAGTGCATACGATAATTATCTGATGATCTCGTCCTACTTTAAATGTTCACTTTTAACACTTTTGACTTGTCCGAGTGTTCTCATTCCGGAGGTTTTATCTCTAATGGAGGTCACAATTCTTAAGTTGATTAATATCGTGCATGCACATAGCTGTCTTGTCGGTGTATCGACATTGCAGTGAATGAATTTAGGCCACATGAGCGCTGTCTCTTCGATTGAAAGCGGCCGTTCAATTTGTAAAGAGTTAAAAGAGTAGGTATAAGCACCTAGGGGCATTTGCTTGCCGGAAGAGCGGGTTCACCGTTATAACATTAGTGTTTTTGCATCCGCCATCAGTGGGACAGGAGTGTGTCGCCGCTCCCGTGCACCGGGAACCAATCAATTACATATTAGCTTAATGTGACGTAGATAGCCCGCAGTTCGCGCCTGGACATTTGCATGGTGCGTGCAAAACGTATGACCGTTGACGGCGCCCAACTATAACGGGCATTCGTCCGAGACAATCACAAAGTGATGCTTCTTATAAAGGTAGCATTTTATAAGCTTCGACAACGGCACAAAAGAATGACAACAAATATTGGACGCTCTGCAAATCCAAAGATACTGTTAGGCAAATCAATTCAAACAGTTGAAAATAACGTGCAGCTAATATCGTGATTTCCTGGATGTAATTGTATTACGAATGCAAGTCGGAACAATGTTCTTACCATCATAAAGCACGGTCGTGTACTGTATTGCAATGGGATTTATATGGTATAAAGTATTTTCATTAGAGTTTAGAGTAGGATCGTAAAGTAAGTTTTAATTGGTGGTGCATGGTGTATCGTGTGCGGGTGCGATGCAGCCGCGAGGAGTAACAATGGCAACGTGCGCGGGAGGCGGAGGCAGCGCCGTGGTCGCCGCCGGCGCAGGCACTCCCGCGCGCTCAGAATAGCGCCTGGAACAAACGCCGGCCCGCCTGCTCAACGTGCCCAAACTTTACCACAATCACAACTTTCATTACGTAAGCTCTAGCTATAATTCTACCTTAGATACTGCAAAAACATGAAAAAGCTTCTCCGCATAGCAGGAAACAATAAAACTGACAGATACTATCCATATTTTACGCGCACCCCGAGGTTCATAACACGTGTAAAACTAACCCTGTTCATAAACAACTCAAGAGAAATAAGTACAGCAGCAAATAAAATTAAAATTTAATACAGGAAAGAAAAGAAGAATAGACGAGATAGACGCATGGAACTACGAAAGCATAAAACGCGCGAGCTTGTAATAAATATGCCACTGCGGACACGAACTCAATACCCGTGCCTCCTTACGTGTGGCAAAAAGTCCGCATTCATTACCTGAGCGCATGTAAACAGATTTTAAACGCACAACTTACAAACAAAATATATATTACGACTGGACAATTTATTAGCTGCTTCTAATGAAAGTCATTATTCATTTGCGCTACCCTTACTACCGACATATTATTATGAGCATAATAGCACGTTTTGACCCGGCTTAGGCTCTTTTTATCAGGGAATGATTTATTTGAGTAGTTTCAGGCAATCTTAAACTGCCATTTATTACATTTTAAGAGTTCTTACAAAAATAGTTTGAAAGAGTCACTGTTTCTGTGCATGTCATTTCAGGCCAATATGGTCAGAATATGATCCCTCCCATATTTTGTGCCACAGAGATGAAATGACATGTACGACAGAAATAAGGATTCCTAATAGGATAGGAACGTAAGACAGGTTTGTCAAGAACCCATCACTTATTAGGAATGGCATGTAGACGCCGCCTCCGTAATATTTTTATGGCAAGCAGAATTCTATTTTGATGGCTCATTAAATTTCGGAACCACCAAACAACTCGATGGGGAATTCTTTAATGGAGTTATCATCATCTTAATTTAAATCACTTTGTATTGAGTACCAGAGCCATCTATTCAAGACAGGCTTCTGATTTATGATGCCCATTCGATAATTACATGTTTTTAAAACGTTATTGCCTTGTCTATGGATTTGTTCGGTAACGAGTTTAATAAAGGTCCGTTAGTCGTGGACCGGTATGTGCAGAGTACAGGTGGCGTCCACTTACCAATTAGTAACTACCGATGTCTTACGTAATTTCGTCATTGCGTTCCTCGACGCGCGCGCAAGCAAGGAATGCACAGATTTCATCTACATATATTATGTATTCTACTTCCTAATTCCAGTTACAAGACTAACGGTCGTCTCCATAGCGATCAAATTGAATACGACAGCGAAATATAAGTGATAAATGCATCTTAATCGAACTGAAACATTATTGTGTAATGATCGGCGAGAATTGAAAACATCCGAAAGAGAATTCAATGCATAATTTTATAGTAGCTATCATTAATCATATTTGTTGTTTATTTATAATGTGTGTGGAAATACTTGTAGCTGATAACTATAACTGTTGATTATGCGACGACTCATAGTGAAATAATATATTGCAAGACGTGACATAAAATGTAACTATATATTCGTAAAAATAGTTCCATCTCGATCAACAGGTATATCAAAACTATAATAGGCACAGACCATTATGTCATAAATCTTAAAGTTCAATGATAACTAGCACACCACAGCACAACAGCCGACACTAAACTTGCTCGTACAAACTGTAAGCACGCGCTATGCGCTTCAATCCAACTAGCTATGAGGTGTTAACTATCATTACTTCACAAACGAGTCCGATAAGTGAAAACGAGATTTGTACCAAGTATTTGATGTTTAGTATGTGCGCAATCAATATCGCGAATTCGATCCTGCGGACACCCGTAAAGCCGCAACGCAATTTCCCGCGTGCACCTACTGCTGTGAAGATTGAAGCGAACCTGTAAATCGAATCTATCACGTACGTGTTGCTGTCATTACGGTGCGCTGTGTGATTTCCTTGTGGTCGACATTTCTGAACGAGAGACAAAATCAGCAATTCAACATTAATACACCAGACATTCATTCATCATCATAAAAATACCGAGTCCAAAAATCTCTTAAGTAAGATTGATAACTTAGATTAATATACATATCCAAAGTACAAGTACAGTACTTACCATACAAAGATTAACTGCACCAAGGCTATTACTTGGATACCAATTTGCATCCAATTCGTTTCTATACCTCATTATCATACATCATAACTCTTGAGGGTTTACTGATTCATATTTCATCCGGTATCGAAGGATGTATCACTGACGCGATACGAGATTGTATTTACGAGACCGGGTCGCGAGCTGCCGTATGCGGATAATATGAAATCGATCTTTCCATCATTATTGCAGTCCTAATATGCACACAATATGGTGGAGTCTCGGTCGATCTTACGCGTACCCTATGAATTCTCATTACTGGTAACAGTCAGCTCTGACGGAGAACGAACTGTGTATCATGATCATGATCCGTTTAGAAATTAATGTACAGTGTTTTGAAATTTACAATGGCTATTAGTGGCTGGTTTAAAATACTTTTAAATTTTCTAGACTTTTACTGAAAATGGGGACGTTTACTGAACAATATGAAGATTAATGATGTCGTTTTATTTATGTTGCATTGTTGTTGTCTTTGTGAGCTCAGCTTTCTGCTTAACTAATATCCGTTTACATGGTTTACAAGAAATAATATTAACCTATTATATTTATTTATCAGTATTGCAGAGAAAATTCATTTGCTTTTACAGAATTTATGATAGTACAGCTTTGCGTTACCTACTTATTAGCGCTCCTAAAGGCAATGAGCTTGCTAATATTGCTATCAATATATTCCAAAATGCCATTAAAAGATTTATATACTCTTGGAATAAATACTCATTTGACAACCAATAATATTTTCGTGAAAATGCAATATGGAGAAAAATAATATTTATCAGTCTGGAATATATTCTTATTTAGCAATCTGGATATATGCCTTCTACTATATAGTTAATAGCTAAATGCTCTGAACCTAAAGAAAGCCATATTTAAATAAAAATTATGAGTAACGAACTCGATTTTCCTGCGTGTTGACAAATTCTGAGAATAATGAGGAGTGAAAGGGTCGTCGCAGGCGCAGGCGCGGACGCAGCGAGTGATTGTGCGCCGGCGCGTTGCCTACCGTTACATTGCACCACTTTGCCGGACAGTTAACTTCAAACGCGCTTATACTAACATCATAACAACAAGGAAACTGAAAATATATCAACAGCCCGCAAACATACACTCACTAACGTGCAACCCATTCGCTCCAACGCCCTACTATAAAACAGCAATAAGCATGATTGTAGCACTTAACACGGCCAATGAGTATGTCGTTAGCGCTGTCCTACTATATTGTTAAGTAAGAGGACGTGTTCTCGATGCTGGTTGTAAGCAGTGCACCCGTCATCGTCTGTCACGGCGTCATGATAGATGGCGGCATAAACAAGTGATATTACCTAGTTTGGCGAGTATGAAGATGTTTATCTGAAAGGTCGCCGCGTGTGAGCGTATCGGTAAGTCTCGAGTCTCGCAGGCTCGGTAGTGTCACCCGGGAGGAGACGCAGCGGCGACGTCGTGACCGACGCGCGTGCGCCGCGCTTGTCATGCGCTACTTGTGATTATCATGTCTAGCGCCTGCGTCACGGCACTCCATTGTGTTCTAACCGAGACACGACACTGGCTTTTTGCTTGTTGAGTCTTCAAAACTCAAGTAGTTCAGACTCAAAACAAGGTTAATTAATAAAAAACAAAATGAGATAGTGTGTAAAAAACGAATTGTTATTTGATGACAATGGACGGGCAAAAATTTTCAAAAACGATACCATCAGTCTTTTGACGTGCAATTTTATTTTGCATTAGTCTCGATGATTGAAAAGTGGCCTATGGTATTGGAATAGATTGTTTTCGTCTGCCGTTTTCGAGTCATGTTTTACAAAGTATATGTCTAAGTTTCCAAATAGAGCTTAGCTACTGAAATTTATGTAATTTCGTAGTACGTATCTCGGGAACGAAGTGCACGAGTACGTGGAAGAGGAGTGTGCGGCCGCCTCGACCTCCGCGAACGCAATAATTGAGCATAGAAATCAAATTACAGATGATTGATGATGCCGTTACCGCACGACCGAAGCCGCAATGACGCCCGCCGAGCGGACCGTATCATTTGCGTAATAGGAATTCGACAAAATATATTATAAATATTTGCTAAAATAATAGAAAACATCACACATATTGCGACGTGTTTAACAAATTTTAAACATATCATGACATTTTCACAAGTGTTCTCGTATAGTTGGTAAAACCATCCATTCGATTGGAATTTTATTTCAATACAATGCTATAAATAGTTCCACTTCTGAGTCGCGGTGCGCCAATCAATCCTTTACGTTCGAGGTAGTAAGATGCAGAATGACAACAGTACTGTGATTTTACGAGATAGGCCATATAAAACCATTAGAGGCAATAAATGCTCGATCGACTCACGAGTGTGATGCTTTACAACGCCGCTTTGAAATATCGTTTAGTCCGCACTTGTATGTCACCATACGAGTACTGGAAACGGTCCGCAATTGACATGCCAGTCAATGCTTTAATGTTACACATAATTAAATCAACGAGACATATGTAATGGACGTCGGGATAAATAAACAATTTCTCGAGTATGAAATGTATTTACAAATTTATATCAGATTTAGTCTGAAAATAAAAGGGACCGACGAATGTGCAGGCGCAATGTGTGCGCTAGAGCTTCAGCGCCAAGCAGCCCGCGGCGCCGCGGCAACGGTCCATAAACATTTATTGCTTTATTTCATTTAGAGCAAAATACGAATTTGAATTATCTCCTACTACTCAGTACACTAGCAAAAACTCGCAACAGCGGAGATAGATATCAATCAACAACTTATTTCTTAGACGTCTGTAAAATAAAAAGAATAACTGTATTAGTTTTTTTTGCGACCTTTAGTAGTAATTGAATAAAACGATAGAATCTGAGAGAAATAGACCGCAAACTATTGGAATGATGATGTAGAATTTTTAGAAATAATTGTGCTTTCACTGTAGGTACCTACTTCATAAAAACGGAATATAAAATTAGTAAAAAATAAAGACCATTGATTTAAAAATATTTTACGGCTGAGATAGAGATAACTACAAGCTGATAGAAAAGTCATATTTACAAAACAGAAAGAATACGGCACTAGGTTGAATAGTTAAATGAGGGGAAAGGATCAAACCGGTCGAGTGGGTGCCCGGGGAACAGGTGCGAATAGGGCCATAGCCCTACATGGATGTGACAGGACACAAACCTGTATTAGACAAAATTTACTGACCACCTCCTGCTTACATAGACGATAAAGTACGTTTTAATGGCTCAAATCGATGCTATCATACAGATGAATCGTCCTATGCAGAGTTTAAATAAATTGAATGCAAGCCAAAGCGTTTCATGTAAACTTAGGGATATCGCCCACTCAATGCTCCCGCATCGAGCCAGCATCGCTTCATTCCGAGTCGTCTCAGCGTTTATTGCTATTCGTAAACGCCTTTCTGATAGCTTGGTAACAGTTCGGTATCAAGTTTTTATTGCTTTGCTGATTGATAGTCTACAATAATACATACATTTTTTTTTGCGTACTATTGATTGAAAAGAGATGTATTTTTAAGTGCATTTTCAAATATATGAACTACTATAAATGATCAAGTATTGACATAGAAATTCTGTGTAAGAAAACGAGAGCGATAGAGGTGAGCCGATGTCGATCCTGCGCTGAATGGCAAGATACTTTACCTACTTTATTTATAAAAGTACCTGCGACAATATCCGGAATAAACATTATACGGGAAATTCAAGAGGCCTGAGTACAGTTAAAGTGTTGTCCCTAGTTGGTAACAAGTCCACTTTCGATGTAGAATGTACCGATTTACCGACACATTCATTTCGAAGTAGAATTATATTTAAGTACTGCATAACAAGATATTGTGATCGATGTTGTCATTTGTATATTTATTGCATAAAGAAATATACCGTTTAGGAGATGATAGGATAAGAACTCGAAAGGGCAAACGTTTTTAATTAAGTCTGTGCTTACAGTAAGACAAAAGAACGATCTCAGAAATGCGAAAAAGAAGGGCGATGAAGATATTTTATGCTCAGTCATTGAATGGCAATATAAACTACAAAGTATTTACTTAATAGACAGGCAGTATAGAAAAATAAAATGTAAAAAAAAAACCAATCGCGATTCGTAAGAAACATTAAATATGTTGTAGTACCTAATGGCCAGTGAATACTCACGTGTACAATGTATTAAGGGAAAACGTTGAGTAAATGTATCATTAAGTTATAAAAATAAATGACAATAAAAAAAAATAGTAAAACCACCTCAAAAGTAATCAAAAGGCAAGGGGAGATGTATGTAATTGCACACAACACCACAAAGGCTGATGTGGGCAAAAATAGAAACAAATTGCGATGTCGCAGTCGATAATACCGCGTGTGACCGCAGTACACTCTCATCTAATAGCCGACATTACAAGGTCGCCTTACCCGCAACACGTAACTCGAAATAAACTTTAATACACAAATGATTAAGCGTTATCTTTCATTGTTTGCGTTCAGCCAATACAAACAAAGAAGACGCGGATGTAACGAGCGCACTGCAAACCTACTTCCGATTGCTCCGAGTCCATGCCGCCGTGAACAATGCTGCAAAATTATAGGATTTAGAATCTAGTCCTCATTGGGTTAGCATGATTAATCGCGGAGAAAACTAGGAGGGATTATACGTTCGTTATTTAAGATCGCACGTTTTACACAGTACTGATCATTAGTACAGTCATTCCGTACACGATCGAATGTTTTTTTCAAACAAAAGTTTGTTAGAAAATCATGTAGGTAAGCGCATGATGTGTTTAAATTACACGTATTATACTTTTGATTCGCGTGAGCTTGATATATTACCTTTCAGCTTGCACGTTCTTGCCATTGTTTAAAGCTACTTTTGAACTCCTATCACAGAGAAAAGCGGGTCGTTTTTGTTTCTTATAATTTCACTATCAAAGCGTTCAGTAATTTTAAATTGGATAGCTTGTACGATGTCTCATTATCAGGGAATTACTCATTACTGATAATAGCACTACGACCACAAAAGTCTCGAATACTGCTGGCGTTGGTACCACAGTCTTGTAAATGGGATATTTTCGATGAAAATGTATTACGAGTAATCGTATCTATTTATTTAAATAGCCCATACAATCGATGTGAGACCACGAGTTGTAACGAATAATAAAACGATGCAATTTCCACCTGCCCACTGGAATGTGAAGCCCTGAGCTACATCATGGAAAGTGGTCCAATATTTCAAATACTTTCAACGAGTGTTGTTCGCTCAAATGCCCTGGGTATGCGCAATGGTAATTCTATGAAGATGTAGTGTTCATCTTCAAAATGAAATTGTGTTCATTCATCAAGGATAAGTTTAATAGTGCTTTTTAATTAAAAGTAAATGAACGAAAACATTTAGAATATGTAAACATAAACCATTTACAAGTTGAATAAGATATGCTAACGAGCTTTCGAGTCTTGAAAACACAACAAAGTTTCGATTTGCGACAGAAAGACGAATTACGGAGGCATGCATGTTGGTTTCTCGTGTCTTAATTGAACAATTTTAGAATTAACATTATTGCAAAGATAAGTGTAGTCACGTAGGCGGAGGCAGCTGTTAGTGTTGTGCGATGTACTGATCGGGATCAAGAGAAATCGAGATTCCCCCATTAATGTAAATCGCGCGGGCAACCCGCAGCCGGCGCGGGCCATCAACCCACTAACCTCTCCGACGAGGACATCTCACACATATTTGCCTTACAGAACCCTTGCTACGCGCTCACTTCACTTAGTCACGTTTACCTTGCGAGCTAATGGATTCTAATGTTTAATTATTATAATGGAAATTGTTCAGCCCACTCGGACGTTCTTCAGTAAGTAATAGGCCAATTATGTGTGTTGCGGCGTCAGCCATGCGAAGTTACGTGGATCTTAAGCGGTAACGTTATTCAAATGATGACATGACGTTGAATAACCTGATTTTATAATGACACCGACACTGCATAACTACTTATTTAATTTCAGTGCAAAATTATATAGCTTCTTACGTCAGTTCGAGTTAGCAGAGAGTTCGTCCTATTTGTTCCAGTAGTTCGAAGACAAAACGATGGAACAAACAAATAAATGGCGCCAGACAGTTTATTTCAGCATTGTGTACATAAATACACAGTAGAGGCATAATAAAAAATGTTCATGCTGTCTTCGGCGAGTTAATAAATTTCGCAACCATGAGTCAGATTATCTGCTAGTTATTCATTTGCCTGCCATGCACGTGTAATCATTAGAGCCTGTGCGTTGCCTAAAGGAGTAAAAGTTCATTGTAAATGATCGCTAGTTTGTCGTTACGACTAATACAAATTGACTTGAGTGCCTACATCATTGTTTTTATTTATAAACAAGCCCTCTTCGTGTCTACTGTTGCCGGAGGGT
Source organism: Melanchra persicariae (assembly GCA_947386135.1). NCBI lineage: Eukaryota > Metazoa > Arthropoda > Insecta > Lepidoptera > Noctuidae > Melanchra > Melanchra persicariae. The sequence continues at coordinate 10,187,856 of OX376656.1, read as the reverse complement.
CATTCATTTCACGCGTATTATTATAGAAAAGGAGAGGAACTCATTTCAAGAAATAAATGTTCCTTTGACTTTCTTGGTGTTAAGTTGATAGATAAGATATAACGACTCCGGTTTATTCTTACAATTTAACCTTACAGTGAAGTTATTCTTGGAGTTTGTTTAAAAATAGATCGCTTTATGACGAGAATAAAGTTCTTTCTATGTATACTGTTATACCGGGCTATAAAATTAGGTATTTGGTTAAAACTGCGATCGTATAAGGTCATTTATATGTCTCGGACGTGTTTCGTTTCAAATATAGGCATTGAACAATGAGCGACATTGACGCCCGGTCGAGGACTGGCGCCTTCTAAGGGCTGCGCGTCACAATCCCGGCCGTCAGCCGCGGCACATAAGGAAACCGCCACCCCATTAGAGAGAGACACAACAAATTACAATTTCATTCAATGTAAATCCGCGGAACGTTCTCTTAGCGATGCTAATGGCTGAACTTAGACACGCCTAATAGTTTACAGACAAGCGGATTAAGCCGTTCAGCTTCCCCATTGTGTTCTGACGGGCACGTCAGTCTATATCGCGCACTGGCGTCGAAGATATATTCAAATAGCTTCTGTAATTAGCTTTAACGGGATCCGCTTTTATTACCGCTACGAAGATAAGCTATGCGAACTACGGGGAACATATTATCAACTAAGTTGCATACTTGCATAAACATAGCGTTTCATATTGCGATATAAAAGTTAGCGTTTTCGTTTTACGATTCATTCACGCTTGTCTTAATTGAAAATTAAAATGTAGTGTTTAATAAACTGATAATATTTTGTTAATTAGTAAGTTACAAATTCTTGAGAGATTCTATCGAAACTATTCAACTTTACTAGGTTTATTACCTTTAATTAAATTAGATTCGTTAATTTTCCAGCAACATAGTATTTCAGTAGCAATAAATATTTCACTCGCAGATAGTTCACTCTTCGTTCAAAAAACAATTAATTGACTTACAATTGGTTTAAGCGTTAAATCTTTTAATAAACCTATTTAAAGCTGCATTCAAGTGCAGATAAGATTGACTACCGCGATATAATTCTTCTGATTAAATGCCCAGTAGCTTTGGATCAACGCCCGGTTTATGTAGATTGTAAAATTTATGAATATCACAAATTGCATGCGTATTTTAACTTGAATAAACATCATGCTACTGAGAAATATTAAGTTTTATTTAAAGCTCACTTACTACGCTTTTTATTTGGAGCTTTTTTATAACCTTCGACCATTATTAAGATATATAATCACTTTTTGCCTATTCATTCTTCAGCAGTGCTTAAGTTTAACAAGTATTTCTTTAAACTTTTATGAATAAATTACCCATTCTAATTAACAAGAAGCCCGATCACATACATACAATAGATCCTATTATAAGTAGACGTATTAATTAACGAGATAATTCAAACACAATCAATTGGTCCATTAATTAAATTATAAACCAACAATACAAGTGTAAAAAAAAATCAATCGTAGTTTCCTTTTAAGTCGAACCTACTTGTAGCTATGGCAAAGATCGGTGCGACAGATTACTTATATAGGCGTATCACTTGTAAAGCGTACAAGAAAACGAAGACGCTACCCATAGTGTGCCAACTGGTACTGGTATGGTGAAACGTAAATAGCAGGTTGGAGGCATCCGGCTCATTGAATACGCTGACCCCATCTGATCGGTGCTGCGACCGAGCGTGGCCGCACATTCGCACTGCCAAGTCTGCCAATGTCCGTCGCGACAATTTATCGACTGTATCACTCTTTTTATGATAAGAAACGTAACATTTTTTTCTGAAAGCGTTAAATCTCCGATACAATGTCTTTTTTACAAATCCTGGGGCGTTTTTGACACTTCCTCGAAAAAATATCAAAAGACCGAGGAAAAAATATCCCAGACATTTACCAAGACTATAATTCTTTCAGTAGTTTTTGTCCACAGCTTAATCAAATGACCCAAAACATGACCTCTAGAAATTGCAGACAATTTTTTAGAGCAATTTTAAATGCATCCTTTTATCAAAAGTCACGAAGGAAACTTCACTCGATCTCTGCACCTGCATTTTTTTAGAAATTTAATCTTAATGAAGTCCAAGAATTTTATTGCAAACCGTTCTATTTGTGGAATAAAAACTCTTACCGATATAATTTCTTTATTTAATCTTAAGTATTTTTGTGCTGAGAATAGAGTGGATTATATTTCTGTAACTTGAGAATTATCTTAGTCACGTGAAGTTAATAGGGAGTGAGTAGTGTTGCGAGTGGTTCGTAGTAAGAGGTGCGACCTACTTGGCGAAAGTTGCGCTCTACGCTATGCTTCTGGCTCACGACCTCCGGGGTATACGGGTCAACGCGTTGTTGTGAGGAACCTCCGTGTTCTTTGAAACGACACATATTTACCTACATTCAGAATGAAAAGTGATATTGTGTTTTTGTAACATGACTATTTTTCGAATATGAACGTACAGAATTTCGCATTTTCTTATTTTGAAGTCAAGCAAAAAACAACATCATCATTTGCCTTGCCTTTTTCCCAATTATATTGAGGTCGGCTTCCAGTCAAACCAGATTCAGCTGAATACCAGTATTTTACGTGGAGCGGCTGACTAAAACCACCTCGTGTTTCCTTGCACACTTGCACCAGGGGCTACGGCAGCACAAGTAATCTTCAACTCAGCCCCCGACTGCGGTGCCTCCCTGCAACGTCTAAGAGTGGCGCGCGTGGGACAATACGTGCCAACACCTCGGGTCCTATATGATGAGGGGCGGCGGACGTCCCCGAATCTACCGACCCTGGACCCAATCCATCTAAAAATATTTTTTGCAATCCGACTACTTTATAGTTTTTGAGATATGCGCGGACAAACATACTTACATGTTACATACATACACTTATGAAAATTGGCTCACAGATTTAGACTAATATAATATATCCAAAAGCTGTGCAATTATGAAGATATTACATTCATACGGGTTGAATTGATAACTTTCTCATTATGAAGTCCGTTAAAAAGTTAATCTGAATCGTAAGCATCTTCAATAGTATGTAACACCGTAGCGCAAAATTAGTGACAATTTAAATTCGTTATTTAATTTATAGATCTTTTGAGTTAGAGGTATTAACTGAAAGCTTTTTAAGTGGCACCTAGTTGTACAGAACATAATGTAGCATGCTTTGTGCTATTAGCCCGCAATGCCAACTTTCTAGGTGAGCCGGGGCAAGCAGGAAGGGCGTGGAAAAACACATGCATGAAACATTGAAACCTTAATGAATATGAACGAAGAGACTATCTAGCAAAATTTATTTACACGTAAAGTTGTTAAGCTCCGTTGGTGAATAAATGTAATTAATTATTATCCTACTTTCGGAGAATGGAACTCGGTGACATTTCGCATTTACCTTACGTGCTTACTTGAAATAAATGATGGCCATATTACACGCAGGGGTTTATCTTCTCCTCGCTTTATATTTCCGTCGTTATATTCGAGGTAAACTGACAAATTTGTATAACAGTGCAATGTGTGAAAGCTTTTTACATAAATCGGAATCGATCAAGCTTCGGCCGAGGCGGCACTGAACTACTACACTCACAACGATCCACTCCTGTTATTTCACGCCATTGACGCCGACGCCCGTCCCTATTTATTAATACTTTGCTGTTTGAACTTTGCCTGTGAAGACCATGACAAATGACCCTTGACTAGCCTGCGCCCCGTTGTAATGTTTATTCTAGGAAATTGTTAGATCCTGAGCACGAAATCATTTTTAACAGTGTCATATCTGATATGGTATTTGCTTTCGAGTCACGTCTCTAAATTCGCGCTTATTCCTATTTTATTGAATTGTCGAAGGGAAATCTATTAGATTCGGTAATACAACAAAAAATATGTAGCGCTATGACACAGTGAGCGTTTATAGGCGAGTAATTTAATTTTCATAATGGACGGGCAGATCAAATTACTATCAGGCCGTGAGCGACACGAGACACGACGCATGAAATGAATTAGGTTTCCTTGGGCGGTATCATTCAAGCGTGCGTATGCGCAGATTTGCAGCGGGCTGCCAGCGCGCTTTAATAACTTCAATGATTCCTATTCAATAAAATGTGGATCCAATTAAAAATAAATCATAAAAAATAATCATCTAAGTAATAATACATTTGGAACATAAATGGTACATTGCCATAAGTTTATAACGAATTTCAAGAACTCGTTTCGTATCTGTTCCCACAATATCCATGTAGACGGTTTATTAGTATAAAATTGCTTTGATATCCGTGTTAAAGACCTCTAACCGAATAAAAGCGGCGGTTGTTATTTTAAAGATATTACACACGTTTCATTTAGAAATACGCTTTACAGCGAGACGTTAAAAGAGTACTATTCCATTAAGAGCTCTATGGTGCTTAACACACAATGTTTGAGCTTAGCTGTCCACACTTGGAAGAAGTCTGTAATTTTGTTTAATACAGTTTATAATTTCTGGAAAATATGTTAGCTAGACTTGAGACTACGGGGTTAATGTTTAACGTTGTTTCACACGACAAAGGCTTTACTTAAACGTACTTATACCGACGTTATTTGAAGTCAGGTGCATCCATTACGTTTTTTGTCACAAATAGAACAAAAATAAATAAGTGGTGATACCGTTGAGGCAGTTGAGTGAATGTAAGTAGATTATAACCGTTACAAATATTGCGCGTGCAACATGGGTATAACTAGTAACAACTTCCATAATTTCTTTACATGATGCTGCAAATGATGAAGATAATTTTATGAACACGAACATGCACCGGTGTGAATACATATACTACATGCAAAAGTTTAAGCTAAGCGAACAGAATATGTGTGTTAAACAAAAAAATATTTTTTTTCAATAAAAAATATAAAATTCAAGTGAAAAAGCAGAACTAATTAAAAAAGTACTTAATTGAAAGTAGGTGCGCAAATTGAAATCGGTGCCATGAACATTTTTTCACACTCTCATGTGAAAGCCCATCAAAAATGTTCCCATGACTCATATAAACCATGCATTTTTCAAAAAAGTATGACTAGTATTTATGATTGTGTAATGATACGTCTAACGCGGTTCACTGTGATGTAGCTACGTGTCTTATGTTAAGTACGCCGCAGTTGTTACTTAATTACAAAGAGACGGCAATCATTAAGCTAATGCCTTTAGACAGCGAACATAATTGTTTTGCGTTTTATTTTCTCGAGCGCATCACTTCAAGCCGAACATTTACATGTAATGCAAGATAACCACTTGACTATAAAACACCCATAAAATACTAATCATCAGGAACTTTAACTCAGTTTTAGCGGCATGTTCTAGCACGTAGGTATAGTAAGAACATTCGCTCACAATATCTAAACATAAATAACAGGCATTATTGAATGGAATTTATAGATAATATCGAATGCATCTCTCGGTAAAAGCGATATTTCATATCGTTTCCAATATGGTCGGAGGCACAGGTTCAGTTGTCGCACTAAGTCCACAAATTGTGTACAAGTACGTATCAATAGAACACATCTCATCGATGGTTACGGCAAACGATGCTCGATATGGCCGTAAGATATTGAACGATTTACCCTATCTAGGAAGAATGGTTGCGTGCATAAGCTGAACGACTTTATATACGATAATTCTAGAGCTTCCCATGCAATTACGTACTTTTAAATTGCCATAAAAGTTTTTTAACCAACACTTTTCTTTTGTTACAGATAACGTTGCCACGGCCCCTCTCAGAGACTACAATGCGGTTGCTCCTCAGTATAGTGTTAGTGGCTTACGCAGCCGAAGCTGCAAAAAAGTTCGAAGGGACTTTAAGATCAGCAGCTGACGCGCCACCTCAAGACAATCTTGCCATAGAATCGGGGTCACCGGAGCCAGCGGTGGTGGCTGCTCCAGAAGGTTATCAGAATCCAGGAGCACCACCACCTGATCAAGAAGATCCTGTGTCCGAAGAGCCATCTGATCCAATTGAAGCTGAAGTGCCATCCGCCGCCGCCGTGCCCGAGACTGCTTCGGGAGGTGTTCCACCTTCTGCTCCCAGTGGAGTATCAGCTCCTTCAGCACCCGCCAATTCCTTAGAAGAATGCGATCCCGAGATGATCGGATTTGAACTTGTCACTGGGTAAGCGAATACACTCATGTTTTTTAATTGGCCTGTTATAAATTCTGCTCTCGACAGAAGTCGGAGGAGTGACCGATAATTGCACGTAATTAAGATTATTAAGTCGATGTAACTACCCGACAAGTGAAGTTATCAAGATCCGACTTCGCTCATAAGCTGCTTTGGGAAAGTGTACTTCGGGTAACATTGCACTAACTGGATTAAAAAGCTTGCCGCACTGAATTAACCATTTCCATTTTAATCCTGGTGTTCATCAATCATGTGGTTATTAAAGTATCATATTATGATTGTGCAGATACGTGTTCTCGGCGCCGTCTCACATCTTAGACGACATCCCCGGCACACTTATGTTGACCGACTGCCTTGAGCAGTGCCAGGCCAACGATACCTGTCGCGCTGTCAACTACGAGACGGGGCTCTGTGTTCTCTTCGGCTCCGATGCTGACCAACTGCCTGGTGAGTACCAAACTAGATGTACACATTCCATTTATTATTAAAAGATTTAAACGACAGGCATAGAACCAAGTCATTAGCTTTTATTTACAAACGATCAGAAAATAGTAGATCAAATGCTACGAGAGGAAACCCTCACATAAATAACATAAATACAGACATTTCAAATATCATAAACTTATATCCGCTATAGACGAATAATAACGACGTGAAAACGTTTACGCCATAAATCTTAAATACCGCTATTCCAAACGATTAATATCGGAACACAAAACCCATAGTTTCTTGCTAACGAATATTGACGAGATCGTTAACGAGTATACAACAATCATAGATAAATCAATGGTTTAATAAACTGTATTCAAATATCTCTAGCGAGATCATGAATGCGTTAATAAGCGCCCAAGTATAAGAAAAAATACGAGTAACAATAACGGCACAAATAGATGCGTGCTAGTGTATGACTATGGTATAATCGGGACACATGAAGCAGGTGGCTGTGTAATGGCGCCAGTTCGTACTCTCGTTTGGCCGACATAGAGGTGTGAGCTCACGAACAAGCGAAGCGTTCCGATTTTTTGCTCGAACACATCATTTGAATGCCAATAACGGCATGACCATGCTCACTCATCACGCCTTATTGGGAAAAAAATACTCTCACCGCGAAAAGGAAAACATGACCGAGTGTATTTAAACAAGAGTTAGTGGAACGAGCTTTGACCTCATAACCGTGAATAGGCGTTCTATTATACGCAATAATTTTTGCTAATAACAAAAAAACTGTTCATCAATATAAGCGTGCTTGTTTTTTATCGTAAGCGTTTCGTAGAAGTTTATTTGAACAAATACGCAGATGTAATTAGGTTCCGAATATATGTGAAAGAGTCGAGATGGTTGTGTGGCTAGGCATTAAAATTCAGTACGGAATCCATATATTGTGACCGCATTGGAAATTATAATAGACTTTTATTCAATGCTTGCGAAGATGCTATAAAGTGTCAAAGGCTACTATAAAAAGGCAATGTTAAGAACACAGCGTACCGGAATGTGTTGCCTTTTTATTTTGACCACAAAAGCACGACAGGGATGCAAAAAATGAAGTTACCTCGATTTTAATATTATAATAAATAAAACCGTGACTAACAAAAATGCTAACGAACTTTTAACAAATGCATTGTTCTCGTGTTTAAGCAAAAGTGGTTTATGCCTCAACTTTTGTCGAATAAACGTAGGTTACATTAACTCGAACGTGTATGTTCATAACTACGTCGGTAGACACGATAATAGTAGTGAAAAGGAGATGCCGATTAAGGGTCATATTGAATTAAGCCGTACTGAAATTGCCGCCAAGCCGTCAGTTCAAGGAACTAAGCGATGAGATCCAATTATGGAAGCACAAATCGCTCCGGTCGACTCGGCGTGCGGATTTTCAAATTCGCTAAGGTTGAACGCCTCTTCGTCCAGAACACGTGCGTGAGCATGAAGAATTTAATGATGACACGAGCGCCTCTTTTCTCATATTTCTTGCATAGGCGTTAGGTGTTCTTTTTTTAACTACGTCCAATAGTAATAGAAAGAAAAGTTTCGTTATTCGCGCAAGATAAAAAAATCTAACCACTAGGGAATAGCAGCGTGTTCTTTATTTATTAATAGTGTTTATTATTTTCAGGTGCATTAACGAAGTCACAATTCCCCGTATTCACGATATACGCACAAAAGTCGTGTTTGGGCGTGCGTCCTTGTGAAAGGGCCTGGTGTTTCGACCGCGTGCGCGGCTACCATCTCAAAGGGCGAGGCAAGAAGACTCACACCGTCAGCTCCAGGCAGATGTGCCTTGACCTGTGCCTCGGAGAAAACGAGTTTGTTTGCAGGTTAGTTAAATACCCGACACAACACATAAATAGCACCGCATGATCTTAAGCCCAGACACGTTTAAGTTTCCAGACAACAAATTCAATTGGATGGGCCGCTTTGAAAGACATAAAAATGTTAGAGAAAGCAATTATTAAAGAGATTCATAGGCGCTTCTAATAAATCTCTTGTGAAGTGTCTATACAAATAACCGCACATCTGAAGTCAATAAACGCATATATTCTTCTTAAGATTTAAATGAAAATACCAAGGGTTATAGAAAACAGATTCATATTTTTGTCGCGGACAGAACGTGAAATTTATGTGGCTTCTCAAACCACAATAGAAGGATGCGGTGAATTTATTGAAATCACATTCATCTTGCTGAAGCTAGAGGTAGACAATCCTGTTCCACACAAAGTATAGAGAAATGGCCGAGTCATCATTTGTTATTGTACTTTCGTGTTTCTTAGGAATGCAATAAGAGGATTATTATCTTTTCCTAATACTTAATCTATCAATAGTATATCTGGAACGTCATTCATTTACTTCAAGTTTCTAACATTTAATCGACCAAATTCAAGTTTAAATTTATAATAACATTAAATACTTCCGATTTTAAATCGTTTTAGAAGTCTGACATTTCCTATTCCTATATAAGATTTATGCAGAGTTACATTTTATAAACTACAAGTATTATTAAGTTCATTAAACGTTTTAAAGAAAACAAAGTAGAGCGGTGCATGGGCGGAGTGGAACATGAATGACCCGCGAGCACTCGGTGCCCTCGACACGACCTGTGCGCGGCGGTACAGACACTTACAATAGTATTAGTGTAAAAAATCTCCCTCCCATAATAAATACCACGATTTGTACAATACTCAAGTACCCATTAATTAACAAGTTCAAAGAAAATACAAAAGTCAATACCAGCTTTAACTACTCATTTTTTACTCTACTACGCAACGAAGACGTTAATGATTTTTTATTATTTCATTGAGTGTGATTCCAAACAAAATTGCCTTACATAGAGAGAAAATATTTCAATGCATAGAATAGCGAACAGCAATCTAAGAGTTAATTAACGATCCGATGGCATCATGCCGTAATTGTTGATGCAATTAAAATTACACAAGGGATTTTTAAGAAATTAGAGATACGTTAATTGCTATCGAAGTTCGTTGCAATTAAAATAGCCGAGGCACTATGATTTATTCTTCGTTGAAAGATATTGATAAGTACTGATGGTTTATTACTGTAATATATAAATAAGCTACCACTTACCAGATTAGTTCGAATTAAAATATGAATGTACTTGACCAATTACGCACTTTCCACTTTATAGCAATAGATCATAGAAGACATAATAACAGGATGTAGGTTTCCGTTACAGGCTATAAACATGATACTTCAGGGTTAAAACAGTTTCTTAATGGTGATTGCAATTGTATATTTTAGGATGTGGGTGTATGCTGCATTTCTCTGTCCTACATCCCTTATCGTATTGCGACACGTAAAGACTCGAGATCATAAACTATAAATGTCAGTATTCGATGTAGCACACATCCACAAAACAAATTAGTGATTTGTTAGGTGTCTAAAACTACATGTGCTAACACCGATCATGAGCACATTACTGACATCGATATTGTCCACTACAATCGCACTAACAAGACGTGAAAATAAACGGAGGAGGTCATGACTCTATTCCCTTCAATCAGATGCTATCATATGCTGACTGATTCAACATTGTGCCTAACGAAGACAGTTATGTATGTAAATACATCCTTAACCAGTCAATGGAGGCAACACAACAAAATTCCTTGTATAGTTACACATACATACAAAAATGTATCATCAAAGTCGGCTCATTAGATATACATACGAGTATTAGCTAATTTATAGATAAGCCCGATAACGAAGTCAATCAGCCTTCACCAGTTGCCATAGATGGCGGGCAGCGCGGTACATCTTTGCGGCTCAGTTCAGTGGATAAGTCACAGCCTCTTCCTGGTAGCCGTTCCGTTTCTGAATTCTACAAACGAGCATTATATACAAAGCAGGGAGGCCAATTGAACGGCCTACGTCTCAGGCGTCTAATGTAGCAAGACACGACTGTCCTATTGTGTTTATTTCCTTGTACGGTTTTTGATATCATTAACATAAATAGTGTACTGCGTCAGACGCTCACATTCGATACACGTATTTCCGTTGGCGTGTTCAGGTCAAGCTGCGCTGCTCAGTGCTCAGTAACGATTGCGGATTGTAGCGCTAATTTGCTTCTGAACGCGTGCACTACGTGCGTCCGCGAGTATAGGCCAACAATATAACAAATCCAAACGCATAGCTTCTCTCCGACTAGAAAGCTCACTTTATATATCAATAAATTTATTTTCTGAGCATCATCTCTGTAATGGGTAGTTCTTAGAAATTTGATTCTTTGACTGATTCATATGGCCAAAATTTAATTTCACTTTCAGCTCAGTAACACATGTTCATATGAAAATAGGTATGCCAAATAACATATATTTGGATGAGGGACTTGTTTTTAAAAAGTAGTTTTCAAGATGTCGACATTTAAATATTTTGTGTCCAGATGAATCAGAATTTGTTACAGATGAATCAGAAACAGAAATAAAAATGAAAAACTTTGAATGTAAATGGGCTCTGTATTAACAAAATAATCATAATATTATAATATTCTCTCTGTTTACTTTTGTGTACACACGGCTACAAATCAAGCTATGCCAAACCAGTATTGGCTGACCGTTCATTGTGAGAAAATATCGTACAAAGTGAGGCCAAGACAAACTGGTTTTGTTTGTATAGCTTGACGTGTAGCCGTGTGTACAACTCACTGATCCTATTTATTATACTTATTGACTTACTATAACCTACTTATTAAAATCACAGAAGTGATAATAATAATATGGCACTTTTAACATCAGTCTTAGTTAAGCAGTCTTAATTATTAGTTAATTGGAATTATCAACCACGTTAGTGTATTAATAGTTTTCCATCCTTCTTCGTTCTGTGAGTCTCTTTTTCTTCTTTTCTTCTGTTGATAGTGGCATATTGTTGTTACCTGCAATATCAAAATTGCTATTTATTTAGTACTGGATCAATTTTATTACCTACTTTATTGTTAGTAATAAATACACTGTTAGTTAATGATTGTAATTAAGAAATATAAAAATATTATGTAGAACAAGTAAACTCCTGTGATTTTTGAGTTATTTAAATGGTTATTTACATTGCTAAGTAAATATATAACAAATAAGACTAGAACTACTGACTTGTGCTCAGTTAAAAGCACTGACATACACTCTACTGACATGGATAAGGAAAATTACGCAACAAAAGTGCTCCTTTCTTGCTGAAAAAGGGAAAAACTAATTTATTTTCTGATTCATAAGGGGTTTTGAACATATCAATCAGGCACAGATGAATCATGATTTTGCCTAAAATCATGCATAACTCATCACACATACAGACTTCAGTATTGTCATTTTTCTACACGAATCTATAACCCAAAAGCATCACACAAAACTCAGATTGAAGTTTTAAAACAACAAAATAAATTTTATAATGCAGGCATTGTAATCAGGAAGCTACCTGAACCAAGCACAGATGAATCAGGTATTTACCTTCGTTACACCGGGATCTAAGCCAACCAGTCGCACGTCCGCCTTCCAGCTCGTCGATTGCACGACTGGCTTCCCCCCGCGCGGGATCCCAGACTCTCATTGTTATTACTCGACCAATTACGGTCAAGCGCAGCTTACTCCACATTAATCAGTATTATACGACGGACACTTCTTTTTCAATTAATTGTAAACACACTAACGTGGTTATAACTAATACATATTTTTTTTGTAAGAGGTCAATTCATTGCCTTTCGATATAACTTTAATTTATATTGATGAATCAAAGGGAAAATGCGACATCGACCATTTTGTTCCGGAAAATGGCAAACGGACGCCCTATATGAATCAGGAGAACAAACTTCAAATATTTTAATTTTGTATCTAGACAGCAATTATTATAAAAATATAATTTGTCCCAGTTAGAACTAAAGCTAATTTCTTTAAAAAAAAATATAACATGCCGTTTTGTTAGTTGGTTACAGAAATATACCCACAGACATCGAAAATTTTGTCTCTGAAGAACTACCCTAATGCGTTTATAGTATTGCCACTTAACACAGTTTGGTTATTTGCACCCATTTCTAAACAGTGAAGACCGTTAGCTGAAAGTGCAATAAAAACTTGCCAATTTACCTGAATCTATGACCTACTGTTCGACATATTTCTGAATGAAAGCGTCTGAAGAGTCTTTGAATCTGCAGATACTTTTGAGCTATAGAGCTGCTATTGTTCCGGGAAATATTTATTTTAGTTTCTATGTAGGATCCACAAAGGAGTCAGACAAAGGCCCAGCAGTAATAAATTCCACGATTTCACGCCATCACCTCGGAATTCTTAACTAGGGTTGGGGTTAGACAGCGATTAGAGAATTAAATGCTGGATTTTACGTAGTCAAGCTAGGTTCGACACGTGTACCGTTGGATACAAATCGTCGTATCTCCATTGAGCGAGCAGGCGGCGCGGGCGCACCCCGGGCGGCGCGCATCGCGATCGTCGACAGTCACGACATTTGGCAAATATTCCCCGGACGTGGCGGGCAGAGTGGCGCGCGGTGTGGGAGCGGCCTGCCCTATCGCTTCCTACTTCCACGATACAATAACCGATAAGGCACATATTGTTTTCCCTTCGAGCTCTTTCCGCACTTAAATAATTACCCTCGGATACTTTGTTAGAGGACCTCCACACTGACCGAAACATTTTTTATATTTTAGATATTAAGTAATTACAGGTTGTGCCATTCGGTCACGGTTATTCCAAGCTTTGAATCCAAATAAAAAGAACATAAAATAGATACGGATAATTAAAAAAAGTATTGCGGATATTCTTGTTTTTATTTAGTCACGCTTCAGATCGAGAGATCGGGGTACAAATTACGAGCAATCGAAATTATGGCCTATCAATAAATTACACATAATTATTTTTTATTAGACTGACCACCAACGTCGCTTCAACATTGTAAATGTAATGAATACCTCTATGCCTTGTGTAAATATAATGTTATGTATTAACTGTTCAATAACGTTCGTAAAACAGAACCTATAAATAACCCAGTGATTTAATTGAATTTTGAACAAGCTGGTATTAAAATCGTAGGTAGTGAACGATAATTATAATAGTGGAAAATCTCAGATAGGTACCTAAACTTAAAATTTACTAAGCATTAGCGGAAAGCATCAAAACTAAATTTGATTTTATGACCGTATGTGTAAGTAAAGAAGATACAGTTGAACAAATTGCAGGCAGTCAGTGTAATTATTATGCGATGAGGTAGAGGCATCTGAGCTGCCGTACGGTTAAATGAACAACGGCTACCGGTAGCGGGACATTCGCAATCATCAACTTTAAACATACTAAATTAATGTTCTTGTAATAGACTGAGAGCCGTTACATAACATCGAGATAATAACTACAAAATTAAAGCAAATAACAACGCTAAACCAATTAATTTTATAAATATCTAAGCATCTATTGAAGAACGAAACAGAAAGTTCTCATGGTGCACACAACAAAGAAATGCGCCCATCTCATGTGAAAATCACACAGGTTAGCGCAAGGGTCATCTGATCGGGACGATTGTACATCAAGAGAAAATATTGAGCTAGATGATCAAGATAATATTATACGGGTGGTCACTAAGCACTAAGTAACATTATATATTGAAACGTCACAGTTTGAAACAGATAAAATGTTAATGAACACGGAGCGTAGGTATTATTCATAAGTAGGTATAATGATATACGTTATTTAATGCAATGAAATCGAAGTGAAACAAACACAAGCAAAGGAAAAACTGCATAATAAGACATTTGAAAAGCGTTACATTAGACTTGAAAACGCCGGTATATAGTCATGGTATTTAATAGAGTTGCATGATGGGAAATTAAATCAGCGAATAAGTAAATATCGTCGGGAGCAAGCTTACTCAAGCGGTATGCAAACAAAAGAGCTCATTGAATATAAAGCTATTATGATTATGACAACTCGCGTAGACATTGAAAGTAAGAGTAGCCTTGTAAGAGCGCGGTTTAATTGAGAGAGCATTGCGCACGCCACGATACGCGTAGGTACCTACTACACCTGTAGTGTTATCGAGGACGTTAAAGTCAAACAGCCTCAGCGACCCACATCAGATTATTACTACAAGACTCGTATACAAACAGCTGTTTCATCTCCTTAGCAGTCCCCAACGCTTTACGGCGTTAATCATGCGCTACATAAAACCAGTCTTGAGAGTAACTATCTAGTAAGACTCGAGAAATAGAAACTAGCGGCCAGGTCATCGTGTCAACAATGTATTTTAATTATAAATTGATTCATAAAGAAGGCTCATTGAAATTAATAATTACCATATTAATCATGATAGTAATTGACAATTAAACGGTGCAAGCAAAATAGCGTCATTCGCACTATGCATGCGGTTAACTACTTGGGAAAATTCACACAATAAAAAAGCTAACAAAAACATAGCTGCTGTTAAACCGCGTGAAACATTGTTGCAGATCGGCGAACTACAACAATAAAACTGGGGAGTGCGTGCTGTCTAACATGGACCGGATAACTCTGGCGGGAACCAACTCTTTCCAAGCGAACGAAGGTACAGACCATCATCTTTTTTTTTACTTTTTTCACATATTTAAAATAATGCATTCTTAACTCATTCATGTCCATTTTTCTACAGACACCGACTATTTAGAGAATAACTGTGTGGAAGAGCCTACGAAACTCTGTGAGTTCAAGAAAATGGGTGGTCGTATCCTGAAGACTGTGGACTCTGTATATCAAGATGTCCAAACTATTGAGGAATGTCGTGAACTTTGCTTGAATTCGCCTTTCCGTTGCCACTCTTACGACCATGGTGACACTGGAGACCATGTCTGTCGTCTTTCCCACCACTCTCGCGCCACGCTTGCCGATATTCAGGTACGGAATATGATATTTGTGTATTTTTGTTCAACTTCATGCTAACTTAAAGAACATTTGATTGAGACATTGCCGTTATAGGATCCTTACTTGGAGGTTCCTGAAGCTGCCACGTACGAACTGTCCTCTTGCTACAACGTGTCTATCGACTGCCGTGCTGGTGACATGGTTGCCAAAATCCAGACATCCAAGCTTTTCGACGGCAAGATCTACGCTAAGGGCAGTCCCAACTCCTGCGTCGTCGATGTTAAGCAGAGTCTTGAATTCGAATTGCACATGGGCTATAACAATCTTGAGTGTAATGTTAAGCAGAACGGACTTGGCAGGTAACATATCTTTAAATACATCAACAATTCATTAGAAATATCAGTCTCGGTGAAATTATTAATTGAGTTTTCTTTTCAGATATCTGAATGATGTCGTAATTCAGCATCACGATACCATCGTTACATCCTCTGATCTCGGCTTGGCTGTGACTTGCCAGTACGATCTCACCAATAAGACTGTTGCCAACGAGGTCGACCTCGGCATCCACGGAGACATCCAGACCGGTCTGTCGGAGGAGGTCATTGTCGACTCTCCCAACGTAGCTATGAGAATTACCGACAGGAACGGAGACGATACTATTGCTTCCGCTGAAGTTGGAGACCCCTTGGTAAATTTTACTCCATATATAAGATTTTTTGTATACTTTATCATCGTTCCGATCTCTAAACAAATATTTTCTTTGTATAGGCACTTCGTTTCGAGATCATGGACCCCAACTCACCCTTCGAAATCTTTGTGCGCGAGCTTGTTGCCATGGATGGCGTTGACTCCAGTGAGATTACCCTCATCGACAGCCGTGGTTGTCCCACCGAGCACTTTATCATGGGACCCTTGTTCAAGTCAGCGAACAGTGGAAAGGTAAGAATGAGAACAACAGTTACAAATTTGATTTAAATCTCGTTTCTGTCATATAAAAAGTAACGTAAACCTGTTATTATGAAGAGCTGTAGTTATAATTCGTAAAAACAAATATTGGATATTAAAACTTAATGAAGTGGTTCTAGTCCATTTAAGTCATGTTATTTTTACGTAGTATGTTTTTGTAATTCGTCCAAGCTATAAAAAGAGTAAAACGCGTGTGAAGGCCGACAGAAACGTGTAATGAAAATAATTGACTCATTAATCTACAGTCTCAATGAGAACGATTTTAACGAGCGATTTGTTTCAATCTTGCAGATGCTGTTGTCGAACTTCGATGCGTTCAAGTTCCCATCTTCGGAAGTTGTCCAGTTCCGTGCCTTGGTGACTCCGTGCATGCCTACGTGTGAACCAGTGCAGTGCGACGGCGGCCCGAACGAACTCCGCTCCGTCATGTCTTACGGACGTAGGAAGAGGCGTTCTACCCCCGCGGCGCCAACCGACGACATGCTCCTCGTGCAGACCATCCAGATCACGGACAAGTTCGGTTTTGACAAACAACGAGCCAAGAATGTCACTGAGGACTCCGTGTACGTCAGAGAGACCGACGTTACTTGCGTCAACGCTGCAGGAGCTATGCTCGCGGCAGCTGCTTTCCTCGCAGCCCAACTAGTCGTACTAGCAGCATGGACCTGCAGTTGGCAGCGAAGACGTGCTGCCGCTAAAGCTGCCGAGTTGCTCCCAGGACCCAATGCTCCCTCCGCCCTATGCAAAGTCTATGATGCCAGTTTTTCCCGTGCGCACCAGAGGCATTTCTAGATAACAGTAGACGTGTCGACGTGATCAGCGTCCGCAATAGTAGTATATTTCGTTAGTTTAAAAACCCCCGTCGAGTTCTGACTCGCGAGGACGATATCCGCAGGGCGACACGTCGTCCGCGAGCGCAGAGCAGCGATAGCGGTTATTTAATGATTAGTGGCCGAGCGCTTCCACAGCACGGCACAGGGTGGCGCGGTGACGTGGTGCGGGGGCGCGCGACACGGAGGCGGGGACGACCGCCAGAGCGTGCGCGAATGTGGACGGATGCGAGTGCGGCGCAGAGTGAGTGGTTGAGTGCGTCGGGTGTGTGAGGACGCTCGCTTGTCCCCGTGTCCGGCGTCGTCGGCGGGACCGCGGCCGTGAGTCGTTATCAAGATCACGTCGCTCATTCGTTCACTTTACGCTCGGACATCCATTCGAGGAAGTCCGATTTCGTATTGTACCATATTTTTTTAAAAGTAGCATAAGCCTGATTTTAATGATACGTAGTGATAAGTAAAAAGTAACATTTCAGTACCTTTTAAGTAGATAACCGAACGTGCGACCTAAGTCAAGAGACGATGGATTGACGGCCGTCCCGACATCGTAATTTATTTAATTTAGGATAGTTTCTTTTTTACGTAATTTATGATTGAATTTAATACTATTTAATAAAATTTTAATATAAATGAAATACCTACCTAAACAAACGAAAGCTTACGACTTACAAAATGTGCTATTCCATGTAAACTGAAAGTATTTTAATATGATATCTACTAGTGCCTTAATAATGAGATGTTAATGTATTAAAATGGTGTTTAAACACTTTATTTAAACAGCATTTTACCTTGTTTCATCCGTCCAAATTGTCATTACTTTAAATAAATTTTCCAAAATATTCTTTGGTTTCATTTTATACAATTACACCCTTACCTACATGCCGTGGCATTTTAACAAAGAAACAAAGAGCCTCCACTATTCAATGCTAATCACTAATTAAAAGTGATTGTTAAAAACATCTGACTCATTAAAATCAAGTGGATGTGTCGGTCAGACAAAGTCAAAACAAAACAACTTTTAATTATCTTGAATTGATATTTTTATGATTGGTGTCTAAAAACACATCCTGCGCTGTCATTGAACTGTTTTTTTTATGACGAACCAGTTTCCGACATTGTCAAAAAGAATAATGCAAAAATGTGATAATAAAAAGTCGGTGTGGAGTAGGTAGATTTGACCAGTGAGTGTTGAAATTGCACACATCAATGAGATGGGATCTTTGAGTTAAGTTCTTGGCACCATCACGTGTGAGGGGGCACGGCGGTCGCTCGTGCGGGAGATAAGATCGGCGCGCGCGCCGCACGTGTGCTGTGTCGCGTGCCGACTTCAGACAACTAAGCGCAGCCATTAGTAGCCCAGCAACAAAGAATTTGTCCCTACAAGCGTTCTTTCTAGATTTAGATTAGCGACGGTGTTGAAAATAAATAAAATTAAGCCTGTTTGAGTTCGCCGCAAATGCTCCAGCTGCTGTATAAAAAAAGGTAATTCAAGATGGTATGAGGATACACTGAGTACCAAATGCAGAGAAAGAAATAACTCGAAAACTTGTTTGCTGATGTTTAGCATCGTTATAAAAAAAAGTTCGTAACTTTTACCTTCTGCTGCAATCGAGTCAGATTTATCTTAATACGTTAACGATGCCAGGACTGTACAGATTTTGGTACACAAAGTAACAGATGTTATTAGACTGAACCCATATTGAACCATGCCATAATTAATTCTGTCGGAAGTTAGGCGTTATTAGCGATATCATTTTATTGTACTTCTCCTAAGTACAATAAAACTGCAGAAAGCTTTCGATTCTGAAGATTCTGTAGAGTTTCGATAACTACGAATTTACATTGCCATCCTTTACAGTCAGGCAAAACTAGAAAGAGACAAAGAAACCCAGGAATAAACAATCGCAATTATGTTTAGAACCTTTTTATTGATGTTTTATAGAATTGGCACTAATTTCTTTAGTAGACATTAGTGCCAATTCTATAGAAAAGCGTTTTAGGACCTTTTTATTGATGTTTTAAAGAATTGGCACTAATGTCTACTAAATAAAAGCGTTTTAACAATCTCGCTCGTTATACGTATGCTAAAAAGGCTCTGCGTTAGCACACAAGACGTGTCCAATCCGGTGAATATGGTGCCATCTACCACACAACTTACTAGAATTGGAAATTGTATTCACGCAATTCAGTCCTCTTGAATAGAAACATAAAAAATCTTATCAGTTTCAATTGAACGCTTAGGCATAGTATAAAATAAAATAATAAAATGCAAATGTCTTGTGAAAGCTGAGGGCGGTCACAATTTTACAGTAGTCGACAGACATTTTCTAAGAACTATAAAATTCAAATATTGAATGCAACATTGTGCAGCAGATAAAGTCGTTTACAATAATATGAAATATTCATAAAATGGAATCGACGGTGGCCACCGGAATCGCGAGGTACGGACGAGAAAAAATAAAGTAAGCTGAACAATCGACTAGCGAACATCGGTCATGGGACAAGCAAGTCCAACAGTCAACATATATATTAAACATCGCCATGTCTTTATAAGGAACGTCCTTGGAACGCTTTGGTATAGGGAAGAGCCCGTACTCGATCAATATCGGCTGCTTTTGTATCTTGTTCCGATCGTACTTATTGAGCGAATAGTTGAAGATTTTATCTCGCGTTCGGCATCGCGACACAAATGAAATATTGCCGGGACGGCTCGTTCTCATGAAATATGTAATCTGATTATGTATTACAATAAATGAGTCACGTTGGGAACTTAAAGAGTACAAGAAATGAGCAACAAGTGCAGATTATGTAAAAAAATCAGTAGGTACCTTGTCGGTGTAAAAATGGGATTTTTTATGCTTTCTGACACAGCGATAGTTTCCAATGCATCCATTTTTATTATCAGGCAAATGCGACTTTATACTTTTATCAGTCCACTTTATTAAGTCTCAACAAAACAGGATTTTCCCAAGCTTATTTCAAGTTCAGCGAAGGCTTATGGCCATACATAATTCAGACTAAGGCAACACAATTACATTCATGCAAATTCTATTCACTGGAGGAAAGCTGCGTAATGTGTTGGTGCGTTTATCGTCTATTTTATTACCCCGACATCAGTTTGTTGTCTTACACGTCGTCTATTAACAGGAACGTTTGAGCGTCGCAGCCTCCCTTTAGCGGCAACATTACCTTTAATTTTATTTATAACGCGATCTTTAGATCTTTTTGATTGAAAAAATACATAATAACGGACCTGCTTAATCTTTTGGCGATCTTTTAAAAAGCCAAATATGAATGAGATAGTGTCTTAGAATTTCCTGTGTGTGTGTGCCGAATCTTGAAAAACCGTTTTCTTAACGTTGTGTTGATTACCTACTGCCACGCTATCTTTTGGAAATCTACACGAATTCATACCATTTCACAGCCAAAAATGTAACAAAAAGCATTTATGTAGCAGTAAAAGCATACATATACACATTATACGCCAAAATTGGAAGATATTAAGAAAGAGAGAAAGGGAAACGCAAACAAACAGACGATTAACTATAGTTAAGTAACAATAATTATCGTAGACTTGGACTCAATGGTTACTTTTGTAACAAAAGTGCATTAACTTTGCCTTTTTCAAACAAACTAGGACACTTTCGTTTGGAAAGGAAAGTAAACGATGACAAAGGGAACCTTTCATCTTCTAAAATATTTAGGAGACTGGCATTTTTATTATCAAATTCTTCTAGATACTACAAATAAAATAATAGATATTTATAAAGTAAATTCTGTTAGAAGATTCAGAGAAGTGAAAAAAATATCCTTATCCTTTCTTCTTAAATAAAAGAAATTTTGTATGTATATGTCGCAGCCATCTAGCTGAATCAGCCGTTTCATTAAAAGTCTAGCCTTTTCATTGAACTGTGCCGTTTAATCAGCGACATAAGTGTCATGGGCAAGTCATTAAACGATATTGAACAAAAGATGTCACCTAAGTCGTTAAAAAATCGGCACATTTAAATGAAAAGGCTAGGCAACCAATTAGACGGCTGATTAAGCTAATTGGCTGCGACATATACAACTTGTAAGCTTGTTTGGTGATAGTTTGATGAGCAATAGAGCAATAATGTGTGCAATATTTACAAATAATCCTATCAATTTGTCAGACATTTCTAAAAATAGCTATATTTTCTCATGACAATTAGAAAGTATCAAATATAATTCAGTTTACTTACATAAATTCTTATAGACAATATACATAGGCAAATAACGGAATCTTAAGGTCAGTGTATTGTTCGAAAGCGTCATTTGCTATTTAATATTCATTTTGGATTTACCGTGTGCCTTAAAATATTATCTCCGTCAGCTTCAATTTATCATCCCATATAAATGTTTACTGCAAGAAATAACTTTGAGAATTACATTATTTCTATGTGAATTAACGTTTCCAACAAATAAAGATAATTTCCTTCTCAGGCAAAATCCAAATTTGTTCTCAGTATTTACGATCGCAGCTATAAGAAGCGCTTCTTCAATAAATAGATTCGAGTTGATCACTTGGAGAGATCCCTTTAAGGCAAACTCAATTTTGAGGTGCCAGGTTTCATAAAAAACTAGATTCGAGAACTGTTATGGAACGAATAATCTGTTAACAGATCGTAAATCAGACGGTACTGGAGATAAGAGAGCATCCGGTGGACTCACGAAGTGCAATCGATTTGGACTCATTATATGGCTATTGCTCGGCGCCAGTTATGGATATTCGCTGCGCAATTTGTGTATTATTTGCATCGGGATAGTTCTGCGATACCGCGATCACGCAGGGGCTTTCTCAATACGAAAATAAGCGGAGATAAACTGAAGAAACAAAGTGCCGATGACTGGAAGAGACTAAACACTGCACATGAAATAATACAAATGTTTTTAATTAAGTATGAGAAATGCGATTGCGGTTTTGTATAAAGTTGATAATTAATTATGTCTCAAACCACTAATTTTAAATTATGATAGCAATAAATCGATGTCAATTTAATTTGAATACTTAATTTTTATCTCCACTAAATCTCCTAACCGTAGCAAAAAACTTGCATAAAAACGATTTGTATAGATTTTATTGATAGGACTTCCAGTGTACAAGTTGATTCGATGTCGGTCAGTAAATGAGTGGGCGTGCTCTCCAATTTGTTGACGTTGAGGTCCTGATTGTATGTTTGTACTGGGATGCACGATGAGCGCATGCGAAATATCCGCCGAGGTGGGCGGCACGCGAATGGCATCTGTTATACTTATTGAATCTAGCATTATCGTACCAAGTACAATATTTACTTCAACAATAAACTGATTTGTTACATGATTCAATAATAATTTAAATGCCAAGTGGTCCAGCTCGCTTAGAGTGTGCGTACTTATAGAAATGTTCCCGAGCTTAGCAAATTCTACATGTCTGTTTACAGCAATTTAAACATCAAATCAAATTACTTTATACGTGTTCTGATATTATCATCCCACCTGTACAGGATATTGCAGTAACACAAATACAAAGTCGATTGGTTTCAACGATAGTCTATTTGTGTCTTGTAGACTAAATATTGTGGGAAAATCCTTGGAATGGTTTAGCAGCTACTTGACTGGTCGACATCAGCTTGTCAAAATAGGGGAAACTGTCAGTGGGAGTTTGCCGGTTTCCTTCGGGGTGCCCCAGGGGAGTATTTTGGGACCCACCCTCTTCATCATATACATGAATGACATCCTAAGACTCAACATTGCATATGCGGATGTAATTTGCTACGCCGATGATACTGCCGTTATTTTCCATGGAGCTACTTGGACTGAGGCTCTGGACGCGGCTGAAAAAGGGATGAATGTCATATCAACATGGCTGGAGCAAAATCTTTTAACTCTTAATCTTAGGAAAACCAATTTCTTGACATTTCACCTCACCCGATCAAGCAAACCTAACGTTGACGCACTGAAAATACACAACAGCAATTGCAATGTCTTGACAGCAGTACCCGACTCAGGTTTCAGTTGTAACTGCGACGTCATTTTCAGAGTAGACACCACGAAATACCTTGGCATCATAATCGATCAGAACCTGAACTTTAAAGCACACATCCGATCGCTCGCAAAAAGGACGCGCAAATTTATTCACGTCGCGAAACTCTTACGAGCCAGTGCTCCTAAGAATATTTGCATTCAGGTGTTCACCTCTTTGTGTCAATCTGTCCTGCAATACTGCGTTGGTGTCTGGGGTGGCGCCGCCAAGACGTTCATGCTTGAGCTTGAACGGGCTCAGCGCGCTGTCCTCAAGGTACTCCTGGGAAAAACGCGGCGTTTTCCTACCGTTGAACTATACAAGGAAGCTGGGGTATTACGTGTGCGACAGCTTTTCATCTTGGAGTCACTCCTAAAACTAATTAAAGACAGGGCAGTTCGCACAAGCTCCAGTAAAATGGGTAGAAAATTGCCTGAAAGAATCCCCCTTCCAAAAACAAAAACCCTGTTTGCAACCCGACTTTCATCGCATCTTCCTATACGAGTGTTTAACGCTGTTAGCAAAACTGTTACCATACCAAGTGAGTACTCCGAGGCCAAAACAAAATTAAAAACATGGCTTGTGGACCGAAGTTATGAGGAGACAGAGAGTCTACTTCGTTACTCTAACTAACATCTAATCATACACAGTTAAAACTAACACCCTCATTCACACTTCACACTTACACATCACACTCTCACTCACACTACACACGCACACTACACTCCTACTCTCCTTTACTGTTTTGCATTTTCTCTGCTTACAAATTTAATTTCTTCTGTGAACCTGTATATTTTCTGTTGTTTGTCCCATATTGTATTTTTTTTTTATGTGTATTATAAACTGCCATGACGCGCTAGCAGACCACGTCAAATAACAAACTGTGTATAATGTCTGGGTCTCCAAGATACAGGCTGCGCCTAGTTTGGGACCCATAGGTAATTTGTGGAACGGCACTGTTAGATGTAACTATTTCTTGGAGGTACTTAATGTATAATTACGTGTAAACTGTGTTTGGTAAATAAATTATTATTATTATATTATTATTATTAAAAGCTTAACATTTTGTTTTCATGGAAAGCAGCTGGATAGAATTAGTTTGAGTAGACAAAATGAAGTTAGGAGGTAAATTGAATTTTAGATTAGGAAGTAAACTGACCGTGTTAGTGTTGCCAGGGGTTTTACCGGTGATAAATCAACATTTAATTACAGTTCCTAACTGTGCTTTAAATCAAATATACACAAGGCTTTTCAAAAGTCCGTTACGATAGATTTAAATCATGGTATTTATAATGTACATAATTCATATTGGGCTGGGATGAGTTGGTACTCGCGTGAGACGTCGGAAGTGATCAAAGCGGGATCACGAAGCGCAGACGCGCTAACAATCTGCTAATAGACGATCGTGTTCGTGACCCCGCCTCCCGACCACAATAATAATGTCCGAACTGACGGATACTATTATTGCCTCTTTCTGGTTTACACAGCAACACCCACGTGAATCTGCATAGCTAATATGATTTGTGATATAGTGGCCGAGATCAAATCTTATAAACGCGCCTTCGGTTGCGAGACAGTAAATAAATAATGATTGGAAAATTCCAATTATTGTAAATGGACATGACCGGTGAGCAAGATGATATCGATAATGTTATTCATGGCTGCTAGAGTAAACGAAACACTGGAACAACGCAAGGAAGGATACACAAAGACAAGAAGCTATAAACTTCTTCTGACCATCTATCATTTTCTAACATAAATTGTAAACGTGAAGGTGAATAAATTGTACGGGGCTCTGAATGGTGTGAATGCGAGCGGCGTGTGCAGTTGCCAAAACCAGATATAGCAGTAAGTCCTGATGCCTCATAGATAACATAGAGCAGGATTAGTTTACGTAATAACGAGTTACTAGAATATCACTTATATTTTTAAGCCAATTTGTAACATGCTAAGTAGAAATTAACATGAAAAAAAACCTCGTAGCTAACGCTAGACTCGTAGCGAAGGCTGGTCATTTTCTGCAATCACTCTTTCATCCACTTTGTACAAATGCCTCCAGTAAATTGAGAAAATCATTGATAGGTTTTTTTTTTCAACACGCTATTTAGGATTCCTTTATGGTCAGCCTGTGAATAAGGCTCTAGGCACTCAGCGAACCTCACCTGATATTTACTTTTTTTTAAGAAATAAAAGTGACTTTGGTACCTTGTTCGTGTACTTAATGAAGCGGAATTACGTGCGTAAACTTTCGCCGAGGTTTGCCTCCCACAGTTGTTTCTAGCCTAGAGCGGCTTGGCGTGAATGGGCTTCTAACTATTAACAAATATTCTTTCTTTAACGTACCGTTTTGGCCGGTAATCCGCGTCCAGCACAAGCAAATAAATAATAGCTAACTTGGTTTATAGGAATATTAGAAATGCGCAACCGAAATCACATTATTATTATAGTGATATAGTGGACAAACGCGAGCTAACCAAATTAAAAAAATAAAAGACGACTCACCCTTAATCTCTGGTCGGCGACAGTCCACACGCGACTCGCGAAGTCATTGGAGGCTCCTACGATGTAGGCGCCTGTAGAGTCGAAGTCCACAGACATGACGCCCGCGTTTGAGCCCACCAAAGTACCCTTGACCTCCACCATACCTGGAAATGTGTTGAATATTATGGGGAGTATCGAGAACATAAGAAATTGGAGGCAGGTTTTATCAATAGGAAAAAATCTTTCCAAAACATGAAAAAAAATCTTAAATCTTCAATAATATCACATAAATACTTAGATATTTCTTGGTAGTTTTTTAAGCAGTCGCTCCAAGTAAGTTACTGGCATTCAGCTGCGTTTGTATCGACTGAAAGTCGACGCATAGTTGAGAAAAAGCTACGTAGATGATATTGTATTTTTTTTAGACAAAACTACGGTGAATAACGACAAGCATATGTGTGACGCCCTCTACGAACTAGATGGAACCACAAGAACTTGAAATGGGCACCCTGGATAAGGAAAGCGGATAATTATTGCGTAATTCATACCCTTTCCAAAAGGAACTCCAAACCCATTGCTTCATATGTTTAAAAAATTGTCTGATCGACAAAGTAAAACGCACAATGGATACTGTTAAAATGTCAAAATGAAAGCATATAATAATATCCAAAGTTCCGTACTAAAAGGGTAAAAACAGGACCCTATTCCTAAGACTCCGCTGTCCGTCTGTCTGTCACCAGGCTGTATCTCATGAACCGATGCTAGACAGTTGAAATTTTCACAGATGATGTATTTCTGTTGCCGTTCTACCAACAAATAAAATAAATATTTAAGTGAGGCTCCCATACAACAAACGTGATTTTTTTGCCATTTTTTTTATAGATAATGGTACGGAATCCTTCGTGCGCGAGTCCGATTCGCACTTGGCCGGTTTTTTACTACGCAAGTAGGCTGCGGGTGTACTGGCGCAGCTTGGAAGACGCCTATTTCCAGCAGTACAGTTCTCGTCAAATAACTTTGCCCCTATGAAGTTAGCCATTTGCAAAAATCACGCAGGTGCAGTCACGTACACGGGAGCAAGCGGGACGCAAGCATGCATCGAACATAAACGAGCGAATGAGACATAAAATCGCGCCCCGCCCCCATGTCTCTTACGCATGCGCAGTTGCAGTGTGTTCGTAATTTTGACTACTACGCAGCCACTCGACGCAACTTCAGAGGGGCAAAGTTATTTGACGAGAACTGTAGACTGCGATAGGCCCTGTAGATTGATTCATCGATGTCGTAATGCGAAATAAAAGCGTCGTATAAAACATATAGAATAAAATTGGCATATAAAACCTGTAACAGAATAAACGCAATACCTCTTAAGGGGTCATTGTACTAATCATTATGAACAACTTGTACTATGGGACCAACACTGAAATCGCGAAAAAAACGACTGCTCCATACATTTCTGTACGCATAACTCGACAAAATGTACTGAACAGTTGTTTTTTTTCGCGATTTCGGGGTTGGACCCATCGTAAAAGTTGTTCATAATGATGAGTACAATGACCCCTTAAGAGGTATTGCGTTTATTCTGTTACACGTTGTATGTGTGTTTTAAATCTTAATTGAATATCAACTAAAGCCGCTTGATGAAAATTTACCGCCATTCACAGTGTTTTAAATGGCGGGGCGTCATTCAATTTCATTTCAATCAATGGTTGACCAGTATTTCCTGTACAGTGGCATCATTAATCCTTTTGAATGATCCCATGATTATTTAGTTTCAAAGGAGAGCACCAGACTAATATCCGGTATATTATACCCTATCAAAGGCGAAGAGTTATTACAGGAAGTAGGATCAAAATCAATTTCCTTTTATAAAATATTAATTCGTGTATGCATATTTCTTTTCTAGGAGCTGGATGGGTGACCATCTGCGAGACCGTGGTTAGGCCGCCCGGTCGTTGATCCCGGTTGTGATTTATATATCATTGACAGTCGATAAGGGTAGTCAGAAGACCGAAAACAAGACACCAACCTAGCTATATCTTGGATGACTAAAATAAGGAGAAATAAATAAAATGGTAGGTATACCAACTTACATTTAGTAACGTCCCATAATTTGACTTTTCTATCAGCACCTCCTGTGGCTACCAGTCTGTCTGTAGGACTCCATTTTACTGCATTGACTTCTCCATCATGAGCATCCTGGTAAAACAACTTCCTTAATAAGTTCCTTTTACTAGGTGTAATATCCTGGTTTTCTCGCGGTTTGTATGATTATTTTGTCGACATAAAACAGACTATTTGCACTCAGCGATAATGTAGCTTCTTATTATCAATGAACAAAATCTGAATTCATTATAATTATAAAGAGTAATATCCGAACTACTTATGGTAGGCTCCAGATAAACTTACAATAAAGTGCAATGACCCTATCCTTAGTGGCATTCATGCTGCTACAATCCCATCGTAGATCCTCGAACAATAAATTATGAACCATTTTTCATTACTAGAGAACGTAAAGAACAAGATAGAAGTCGATTCAGGACCGCTTAGTCTTTACTTTTGTTTTTGATATTAAGAAAGTCAATAAATGTATGTGGATCAATGACCGTTATTGCACATTTATCTGGTGTCTGCCATAGTATTTGTTAGTTCAGATAGTACTTGGATTATTTCAAGACTATCATCAGCTTCACACCTTGTCAGGAAAATCTGCCTCAATCAGTCTGTCGATGTTCGTCAGCATCAAAACCACATTGTTAGCAATTCCGGCATAACATAAACAGACATTAATCGCCTTGTTGAAAGGGTTTTCACGATTAAAGTCAGCTTCTGAAGCAGACAATCAAAGGACGACGAGAAAATTGTTGGCGCCAACGGCACGTCTACAAGCGACATCGATGACAGACATACATAATGCCGACCGCCGAGTGCCATATTTATTAAGAAGCCTAATATTTCAGTTTCTATACATACAAGACGGTGATCAAAAATAAATTAAAGTAGCTCTCCACCTCCTCCTTAATTTATGGATGGCTGCAAGAATTCAAGAGACTTGAGCACGTTCTATGAAATCAATTCAAACTTACGAATCTCAGTGCGACTTTACTAGGCAAAAGAGTTGCGTAATACGGCATAGAGTCCAATATTTTGTCTTCGGAACTGCCTGAGCCACTACTTCGACTCCCGCTTTCTCTCGCCGCCTCCTCCAGCTCTTTCCGCACTTTATCACTCTTCTTTCTGAAAGGAAACATTTCAAACTCACATAAGACGAATTTCTCAGCTCCTTTGTTGTGACTTTTATTGCCATTTTGACCGCTTTTCCGCGAAGCCATTTAGCAGGCGGACTATTAGGTTCAAGATACACATTTTAGAAACATGGCCTAGTTCTTATACCCAACCATAAATATACTTAACATGCACAAAAACACAGCAAAAATGATAAATTAGTCTATAGCCATATGCGTCCAAAGCATCTGCAGACTACAGCTTACAACTTCCCATAGGAACAAACCAAAGAATTTAAAAAAAAATGGCATTCCTTTCGCATTTCTATAAATTTTATGGAGATGCGAAGGGAATGCCGAAATGTTTTATTTTTATTTTATGTGTAAATTTGATATACCTAGGTACTTAACGTATTCTTCTTTTAATTTTCTAAATAACCGGTTGCGTCGACTATGAAATTCTGTATCTACGGACCTCATTGATGAGATTATCGAGCATCGTTGGAGCATATTTATTTCCCGTCAATAATCTTAGTTTCTTTGCTTGCCAGATATGGGTTTGTGGTAGTAGAACATACCACAAGGGAACTACTGATTATATCTACACAAAATCAGTGCACAATCCAAACATCAAACATGCAAAAACAATTCAATTCAAAACTAGGATGCTCAAATAAATCATACAATAGCCTCTTAATACGCACACTGTATTATGTATACGTTAATGAAGTAACTTTATTAAACCACAATAAATATTGCCCAATGGAGACAAGAATAGATCAAACGTCAAGAGGATCGATAAAATTAAAATCATATTATTAAACGAGAGCCGTTGAAAGTCGAATAAATATAGCTACTTCAAAGGTGCAATAAAATAGTAAACAAACAAACGTGCGTACACACAACAGCTTAGTACGTATCTTTATGTAGATACTTTTACTACTTGAGAACATTATTTCAATGACCAAAATGCACTCTAGTTACAAAATGTACGAGTTCACTGTGATTCTATTTTAGAGTTTAGGTGTTACTAGTCGCACTCGCAATGACAATGCCAGAATTTAATGTAACACATCGAACGGTAATAACTACTCTGGAACCAACCTTGCATGTTATATTTATAGAACGAATACGTTATTGGGTGTGTAATGAAAATTCTCTAGGATTTAACGTCGCAAGCCGAGAACATGCACACGTAATCAAATTGTATTTTGGAAGTAGGTAAATAAATATGACGCAAATAAATATAACGTATAGGAAATGGTTACTTCGATTTGAGACAAAGGCGCACACCGTAAATAATAGGTTCATTATTAACGTCAAACTTGTTGCCACAGTAAGTCTTGATGCATCATAACGAAAGTTACATTAGAAGGATAGACAGGATGACTTCCATAGAATTTAACAAACAAGAGAGGAAAAAAGAAATCATGAGTCAGTTTCAGAGTGCAGTTAAGACATAAATATATGGGCCACTTTCATGGAGAGATATAATGTTCAATAATGAACGCCACAATGCCTTCAAACCACCACATCATCATTCACATTATGTCAAACTCACCCGAAACTAACTCTACCAAACGTGTTGATGAAAAACGCGGTAGGGTTGCTTGACCTGTTGAAGAAATTAGACAAAAAGCAAAAACAACAAATCATGGGTACTTATGCAAGCCTTCTAAGCCTGGCGGCACACACAAATCCCACTCTAACGACACTTGCCAAAATAAAAATACACATTTTAAACACAAAAATATTAAATATTATACTTTATCAATGTGCAAAACTACTTTTATTTGTCATGCATAAATCGAGTTAATTTCACTAACGATCACAATAGTGAGTTTGCAAAAATATTTGTAAACAAATCGTTTTACACATGACAAATATTCTACAGTGCAGTGCACATCAAGTATATGGTAGCAGCGACATTCACTGGGAAATCTCTTTGCAACTAAAATACTCACAGGCAAAAACAATTATATTTAAAATGTATCTCATCAACCGAATACCCCAATAAATAAATAAATTTTGACTAAGCTTCATAGGTAGGTAATAAAAATTATTTACCAGTATTTTAACACAAAAAATGTTATTCATTTGGAGGTGTGGTATTGGTGCCAATTAAATACTTAACAAATACTTATAAAAACAACTGAAATTAAAAAACATTCTGGAAAATTAAGATAAGATTTTTTCATTAAAAAGTAATAAATACTTACTTGAGGAAATGTTCATTTTCTTCATTCATTTTATCGGCATCTTTAGCTTTGTATTTTATTAGTCTCTCCACTAACGACCGATTTTCGTCCTATAACACAAGAATTGCACTGTAAAAACTTTCAAATCGGCACAAATATAAACACATAAAACTAAAAAAAAATAATTCGTTAATACCCTCTTGAAAACTTTACGCATGTTTATTAATGTAGAATCGTTTACGATTTACACTTGCTATATTAATAAAAAGCTAATTTATATACGACTTTTCGAATGAAAACATGAAAATCTCTGAAATCAACTCCTGACACACTGCCACGAAATTTTCTATCAGACTGAATGTAAGTGATGTTACTTGAGACACAGCTATAAGCATTTCATACACAGCTGTTATCACGTGATCATCGTAAAATATACAGCGTGCTTGCTACATTTTATGATATCCTAGTACTATTTCATTACATTAAGTGATATGTTGTTTGAAGCCACATAACTTCGCATGGGGAGTTATGAGGCCGTCGTTCTATTTGCGTTAAGCCCGATACCAAATCAGGATTGGTTCACCTACTCGACTTCCTTTGATATATTATGTGGTCAACAAGTTTTGACGGCTGTGAAGTCTAAAGTGCCGTTACCTGAGACGACTAGTTATTGCCAGTTATAATTAAAGCAGCTCATCAGGTAATACGGTCTCATTAATTTATGTATAAATGTAAATCAAACGAAGATGGAACTAAATATTTCTATTTAAGTCTTATGATGAACGCTTCAATAGTGATTTAAGCATGTAAGTTACGTGTATTTCTTTATAATAGGTACGTTAAAGAGATTACTTAATTTATTATAAAGACGTACATTTTATTTATTTATTTAAACTCTATATATACAATAGTGTTACATGGGCGGACTTAATGCAACAAGGCATTCTCTACCAGTCAACCTTTGGGTTAAAAGACTACACTGTGGTATACAACAAATAAATAAGATTTATAATAGAATTTTATTAATTTATTAATTTTATCTATTACTTTGGATTAACTTCAAAACGAGAAATGTCTCTGCTAGTCACAATTAAATAAAAGTGCACAGTTGTAAACTCGTTGTTAACGACTTTGTAATAACACACTGTACAAGATGACTATCTAAATATAAGTTCGAATGAATGAAATTAACTCTGAACAACTTGTGAAAAAAAAATGCAGCAAGGAATATGAAACACGCTGGATATTATTATAAAGACAGGCTAGAATCAGCTTGGAGCCTTGCCAAATTTTAAATGATGCTATAAAAATCTAAAGTTCCAGCGGAAAAAATTGTTCAATAACGACCACCAGTAGTATGCCAAAAATATTTTTACTCAGTATAAACAAAAGCAAGAAAGCTTCAAACATAGTGGAACGTATCTTTTTTAACTACCTCTAACAAGGTGCAGAGGAAGCTTACATGAGCGAATGTTTAATTACCCGGAGATAAAATCGTTGATTCATTACTCAAAGTCGTGTTTAAAAGCTATTTTGAAATAAGTGTTTTAGTGTGGAAAGCTGGGAAATCTGTGGTACCGTGAACTAGGGAATAATGTTCCTTCACGGCGATTCTGAATGAATAACAACTGGGTTGTTAGTAATTTATAGCGAGTAAGACTTTTTTGTAATAATTGTACATTATTTAGACTTGGCTAGGTGAAGGAAGAGTGAATTATGTGTTTAAATAGATCAAGAAAAGAAACGATTTAAGACTTTTGCTCAGTTCAGTGTACCATACTTATTATTTACAATTTGCATTTTTAGACATATTTATAGGTTTCCAATTGTGTTTATTTATTTCACAGAATAATTAATGAAGCTTACAGACTCTTAACTTTTTAATGGTTGAGGGTCATCAACTATCTCGTCAGCAATGCAAAGTTTAAGCAAGAAATAACAATGTGCTGTACTGTGTAAAAACGCGATTCATTCACTTTCAACACAGTTGCATTAGTCTTTTCGTTTTAAGAACTATTTGTAAATTTAATGTTTCCGCTGGATATAACTCGGCGATACATCTAGAAGGATACATCTAAAAAAATATTGAAGAAGAGTTGGTGGTTATTTGGTTTTAACCTATATATTCTTCTTTATTGATGAAATATCTGCTTTATTTATCAGAAAAAGAAAATGGAGTATAGAAACTATACACTGTAATGTTACTAATGCTTATAAATAGGGTCAGGTTTTGTGATACATTATAATGGTCAGTGCAGATTGCAGTGCTTTTTGTAGTTTTCATTGATTAACGTATAACTGTGCGTGCTCTGCGATTTCACAGCAGTACTTCATTTTCGCTTAGCGTCCTTTCTGACTTTTTTCTTTTTGCTCAGCTCCTAAGGGTCTTAAAGTGGTTTAAAATAGCCCATAACCTCAAGAATTAGGCTGTCAAAAACAAAAAGAATTTTTCAAATTCAAACTAAGTGACAACTGGATAAAAAAGAATGAATATCCAGTGGTGTGTCCAGTCACCCGTGGGTCGTCTGTCACATATTCTTTTTATTCCCTCTTGTTACAGTTGGTGCAGTTTTATAACAAAGCTTTGTAATCGGGTTAAATTTAATTGAGTTCTTTTTCTATTTTATCAATGAAAACTACTCGCAGTTCACAGTTGTATCTGCACTGACCCTAAGGTTTAGGTTTGTTTGTAAATAAAAATTACTAAATAATATAATAAGTAAGTACTTATAAAACAACTTTAATTTAGGAAGTCGGTGTTTTTGGTTTGTTTCTTCGTTTTTTGACACCAACTTCCAAAATTAAAGTTGTTTATTACTTTGTATTGTTTTTTATTTGGAAGTCGATAGTATTTTTTTATTTTACGCTTTTTAGTACTTTACTACTACTCGTAACCACCACTGGCAAGTCGCAGGAAAGCAACATAGGCAATTTCGTTTACTTGGATGACATATTTTATCCAGCTATTTTGATTTAAAACCCCAACCACTGAACCGTTTTTGATGAAATTTCTATGGGAACAATTGGAAAGTATTATTCTTTCATATAAAAAAAAACATTACGTAAACATTTTTTTAATCGGTTTATAAATGACGGAGTTATGAGGTAACAAACGTAGTAAAAAAAACTAATTGAGAACCTACTCCTTTTTTGAAGTCGGTTAAAAACTGCATTAAGTAAGTACCATGGGTTTACGCAGCCAAAACTCGCTAGCGTCTCTTGTAAATTATTTGTATGACATACTGTACAACGCCCCTAGCGGTCACAGAAAGAATTAAAATTCGTACCATGAGCACTATAGATTTCGATAGGTTAAAAACCTAACGTAATTTATTCGATAGTCACTAACGTTTTTCAGCTGTCACCATACAAAACGGCACCATGAGTCACTAATTTGTTACAGAAGCTATCGAACAATACGCTTACGATAGTAGTTACGTAGCTCACTAGCATTTTGCCGTGTGAAACATAAGTTTACATTATAAAACTACTTATATACGTTTTTGAGTCTAATAAAGTCAAAATAATGTTTTTAATTCTGACAGGCCTGTTGGTCTAGTGGTTAGTGACCCTGACTGCAAAGCCGGAGGTCGTGGGTGCGATTCCCACCCAGGACAAACTTTGTGTGATGAGCATAATTGTTTGTTCTGTGTCTGGGTGTAATTTATCTATAATATGTATGTATTTATAAATTATATAAGTATGTATATCAGTTGTCTGGTTACCATAACACAAGCTCTGCTTAGCTTGGGATCAGATGGCCGTGTGTGAGTTGTCCCAAGATATTTATTTTATTTAATGTCTGCAAGAGCTTATTTAGCATGGAATATGTTAGTGGCCGCTGAATTTGAAGACCAACAACGGTAATTACAAGCAAAAATGAGTATTCATGTTGGATCTCAATTGGAAAAAATAATGAAAGAAAGTTTATTAAACTTTACAGACTCTATAGAAACGTTTGAGGATTTATGCTTACTTACTTATGTTATTGAATAATGTTACGGATTTGACGTCAACACTGAACACGAGTTTCATTAGAACTAAAGGTAGTACCTAAGTTGGTATGGTATGCAGCTATGTCAAAACAAAACCAATTTATTAATCTACTAGCTTTTCCCCGCGACTTCGTACGCGCATATCCTGTTTTTCTCGTTCCCGTACAGCCTTCCTCCTGAATGTGGCTATCATATATGTATACAAAAAGAATTTTCCAAATCCGACTGGTAGTTCCAGTTCCAGAGATTAGCGCGTTCAAAACAAATTCTTCAGCTGTAATTGTGACAGAAATGTGGAAAATTATTTTATTATTAGACATAAAAAATGACTCAAAAAACCCGACCGAAACTCACTAAAATGTAGGAAATAAAAAAAATTACTGTCAAAAAAACCCGACCGGTAAAAACGACTAAAAAGTTCCAAACAAGTCGCTTTTCAAGCTTTCACTTTCAAGATCTGAGGCCACAACCTTTAAAAATTTATACGAACTGACAAAGACAAAGCTGAAGCATTTGCTATGCATCTAGCCGAAGTGTTTCAGCCAAATGAGAGAGTAACCAAGAAACGGATGTGAAATAAAGAATAAAATATTTAATAATATATTTTATTTTTTATTTGGACATTATACTTCACCAAGATAAATACAACTGTGCCCATCAAGCCAACATCGCCGAGAGAAATCACAAGGAAGTCAAACTACTAAACACCAAAAATGCGCCAGGCTTTGACTTGATTACTTCACGAATCCTTAAAAGAACTCCCTAGAAAATGCATTGATACTGATAATAACTCGTATTTACTGTTTGACTGAGTAGGTACGTTGAAGTTTCGACACTCACAACTTGCATAATAATATCTACCTGTATTAAGAGCGTTTACGCGGTACGGCTTTTCATACAATATTTCAAATCCTTATTCTTCAAAATGAATGAACCGATTTTAACGAAACTTGTTATGCATACGCTAGATATCCAGGTATTTTCTTATAACTATTTAGACCTGGATATCTAGCGTATCCATACCAAGTTTCGTTAAAATGGGTTCATTCATTTTGAAGAATAAGGATTTGAAAGATTGTATGAAAAGCCGTACCGCGTAAACGCTCTTAACTGTTTTATTTCCATGCAGGGCTAATAATGACGAGTCTGTTATACCTATATATTTTTTTTTACAACGTAGGTACTCGGTCAAACAGTAACTAGCTAGAGTCATGATCAGTATCACCGTGAGACTGATAATATACCGTTTAATTGTTCCTTAAAAACGTACGTACATGTATGTGAAACAATGACGGACCCTAAAGAAAGTTATAAAGTCAATACACTCCCGAGAAAAGTCGAAAATGTTTGACTTGTCAAAAATTACACGATTAAATCTCTAAATCGGGTTTTATTTATAATAATTTGTCGAGTACCACGGAGACTACTAGTATATGCCGCGGTAACGAAACCATAGCGACTTCTAATTTTGCCCGTAACGCCATCTATCGAGCTTGGAGGTAAACTTTTGTAACGTGATTTACTGAAGGCTCTTTCATAGAACTTTATTTATACTCTTTTATTATGTACTAGCATTTCGCCCGCGATTTAGTCCGCGCGGATTTACTAGGTACTCCACAAACTTCAACGCCCCCTATAAAAACTTAGTTTTGGAAAATTAAGCACAACG
Organism: Melanchra persicariae; assembly: GCA_947386135.1. Classification (NCBI taxonomy): domain Eukaryota; kingdom Metazoa; phylum Arthropoda; class Insecta; order Lepidoptera; family Noctuidae; genus Melanchra; species Melanchra persicariae. Next base: position 10,150,960 of record OX376656.1, on the reverse strand, counting down.
ATTTTCATTAATTACTTAGCCATTTCTACTTATTCTATGGTCTCCTGAGACCATAGAATAAGTAGAAATGGCTCCACCACGTTAGTAAGCTAGCGAGTATAACGCTAGCGACTAATTTTTAGATGACATCTCATGGTAGAGGATTGTAGAAAACGTTTATCGTACGAATACGACCTAACTGCCCTCTGGCGGCGCGCTGACGCTTTCGGTTTGGCCGTATTCGCGCGATGGACACTTTCTAGTAGGACGGCGGCTAAGTCTACAATAATTGCAGTGTGACTAAAATAAACTTCTTTTAAGCTTTTTCTAAGAGCTAGTGAATACCAGTAGAGGGCACAGTTTGCTTTCTCTACTAAGTCTTATGTAAAATGATCATGCTTTTCAAAATGTACCTGAGCTCTTCTCAATTTTTCTTCTATAGCTGCAAAAGCTATCTGTAAAGCTTGGTGTTCATCTCTCAATACTTGATTTAAACCTTGCAATTCCGTCATATTTGTTTCATACATTTGAATTTCAGCTCGCAAAGATGCTATCACTGCAGTATTTTCTGAAATTCTAAGCATACAAAAATCGGTTAGTAATATTCAAAGTAACCACCATTTTATTTATGAATAAAATTGATAAAACATCAAGCTAGTTCTAATCCACAATGCAAAAATACCTATATCTTAAAAATAAGTGGCAAATTAAATATCCATTATCAAAAAATATATTTCATAAGTATGTAGCATTTTTCTGTAATGCCAAAAAAAATTGAAAAAAATATATGTTGAGGTACTAAAAAGGTAGTAAATATTTACAAATAGGTAAATTAGTTTTGTTGTCTCGAACTATGAATAAAAAATGGTCCAGACAACCTGACGTCAGAATGTCTGACCACTTTCTTTACATGTTTTTTCGCTGACAGTCGATGTACTAAATATTTGAAGTTAGGTATCAAATAGTAGCAAAAAAGTAGTCAATTTTGGTATTTTATAAACATCAAATATCTCTATTGGTCCAGGGGTCCTGACGCTTACCATTTAATGACATTCTTATTTTCACAAACACCTATCGTGGATCTTTACATTTTCCAGTACTTATTGAAAAAAGATTCATAAGTTATTTTTCAGGTACCGATAAAGAGATATAAAGCAAAGGTCGCCTACCACACCCACTTTTCACCAGTTGTTTTAGTTCCATGTAATATTGTAATATAGGGATAAATCATGATGATGCCAGATGCCATCAACTAGAAATGTCTGGATGTTACATAGAAATTCTAAATGGACCCAGGACCCTCACTCAGCAGTTGCAATTGCAATCGCAAGACCACTGGATAAATTGATGCTTCTAAATCAATCATCTATATCAATTACAAATTCTCCTTTTTGTTTTACAGTCAAGGAATAAAAATGTTAAGCACCCTTAGTTAAAATGTCCTTGCATCTTATTGTTGTTCTGACTACATATCGCCGACAGTTGTAATGAAACAGACCGTTTGAAAAGGTTTAATAAGCCCGATGAGCGTATACGCCCTATGGCATTTCATACAAACATTGAAGTCCTTATTTTTCGAAATGAATGAACCGATTTTAAAGAAACTTGGTTAGTAGTAGAGAACATTGTCAAAAAAGAGTTCAGGGGGATAGATAGAGTGATTTTTCACCCTGTATGAATAACACTTAAAATCACTCTCTTTCCCTCTACTCTTTTTCGAAAATGTTGTCTACTAACTATTTCGACCTGAATATCAAGCGTATGCATACCAAGTTACATTAAAATCGGTTCGTTCATTTCGAAAAATAAGGACTTGAATGTTTGTATGAAATGCTGTAGGGTGTGAACACTCTTAACATAGTCGCTCTATGTCCGTCTTATTTGGACCAGTTTGTGTCATATAATCATAAAAACTTCACACATAACTTACATAATATCTTTAGCTTGTAGCTGTTTCTCTAAATCATGTACTTTTTCATTAAGGCTCATAATCTGCTGTGCATTTTCTCCTCGTCTCCTGTGCATTGAGGTCAACTCTTCTTGTTGGATTAAGATTTTCTGTTCCAATGCTTGTATTCTTTCATTGCTAGCTCCTGGAATTGAGATAAATATTTTGTGGGTTAAAATGACTAAAAACATGGAAAAGGGTTTGGTAGTATTGTAATGGCCAACTGCATATTCTTAAGGAAAAACCTGTCTGATTTGTGGAACAAACTTATTTACGTGATAACTGAGGGCCATAATTTATCAGACTTTGTGAATTAGTTTCCAAACATGTCCAAAATTATTTTAAAATCTACCTACACATAAACATCTCACATTTTATGACTTTTTCAACAGTAGGTTTTGAATGGTAGGTAGATACTTGTTATTCTGAAATGTACTCATGAAGTTGGTATTTCTTTGACTGGTTATTAAATCAATTTAAAAAAGGATATGACTGGATATTTCTACACCCACATTGCATTATTCAGAGCCTTGAGAGGCTAACCTTCTTTACTATGTATACACAAAACGTGAGAAACATAATTGGTTCCTTGGTTTAGACTTTGGACCTAAGACTTTCAATTTATGTTTATTCACATCTCATTACATAATGTCATTGTTTTGGATGAGGTCATTTCTAATGGGTTTTATTGACAACAGTGTAACCCAACAAGATTCTCATATGAATCTGCTAGAACTTTAATGTTGGTGATATTGCTATTTATGCACAATACTTTCACAATATAATATAGTAAAGGTTACCAACTATAAAAAATTCTTTATCAGACGTCAACCTTTGTTTGGCTTTTTTTTTAACACTCTCAGCCATCAGAATATGATTGATGTTCCCATTCTAGCATAAATCCTAGATATTTATGGGCATTTCTTTCTTATCTGCAATGAACTGTTTATTTCATAGATTATGGTAAGTATTCCGTATACTTACCGGTACCAGATAAAACACTGTCAGTGCCCGTGAACCTTATTCTTTCATTGAGCAACGTTAGCTGTAGGTTCTCATTTTTTAATGTGTTCACATTGTCAAATAGTCTGCTCTCTGAAAATCACAAATTCATATATTTTTGTGGAGATTTGACAAGAAGTAAGAAACCGCTGAAAAACATTAACATTAAAAATTAAACATCTATGCATCAATTTTTACTACCGTTTGCAAGCACCTCCATCCATTTAAAATGTGAATATTATCATCCTTAGGGAACATACTTCCATGATAAAAGGGATCCTATACATTTATTGAGGTTTTGGGCTTCTAGCCAGCGGCGGATCCAGGATTGTCTTTTAGCCCTCTGAGGGTAGGTTTTAACAAAGTAGCAACACTAGAAAAGGATGAAAAAATTTTGCTTTCGCATAACATCCTCCTTGGATTATTTTTCGTTAAATCCTCAAAGACTTTTTTAGGATGTAGACAATGATGTGTTTTGGGGGGGGGGCTTGACCAGATCCGCCACTGCCATGTGCCAAGTTTGTACCAAGCTCAGCCATTGAGACGTGATTGATTAACAATAGGAAAAGTCAGTAAAGTCTGTAATGTATGGGTGGCAGGTACAGACTTTCCCCATAATATTAGTAGGTTTGCAGTATGTATGAATTCACTTGATTAAAAGTCATGATGGAGTTGCTGGCCTATCATACTTTCAAGCCACAAGTCAGTCATGAATATCTACATAAAATGGTGAATATAATGACTTTCACAGAACATTCATATTTTGTTGATTAAAATGTAGGTAGGTCAGGTAGTAACCTGATTCATTATTCTGCTGCATGACACATTTACATACATTGTGTTAGATTGTTTACTTAGAAATAAATATTCATAGGCTGTGTTATCATTGATGACATTTTATCTCTGATATGTAATCATAAGCCAACACAGGTAACATCAGTATTGCTAGGACGGCTTTCTATACATATATTTACTGTAGAACTAGTGAAATATATAGCATGATTAATCTTACTGCTCGGCGTAAACATGTTATTCCAGGCTGCCTTATATTGTGTCAGTCATACATGCAAATAATTTAGGTTATAAACAAACCGCCTACTAAAGTAATTAATGGACATGATAACAAACGGAATATGCACAAACTATCAGTGAAGAACAATGGCTTATTAGTCTAGTGATAAATCTTGTCTATTTGATGAATTACTAAAATGTCAACACAAAGACTTCCATAGGTTAAGTTACTTACGAAACGCAATGATGTCCTGAAACGCAGCAGTTTCGTATTTATTTCTAGCCTGCAATTGGCTTATAATCCTGTTCCTCCAGTCACCGCCTTCCATTTTTGCTGTGCAGTTAATTAACTGATACAAATAAATTATTTTATTAACTCAGGATCAAAACAAACAGATGTCATTATGTTCGACGGTGATCCTTCGGTGATAACAAAGACAGCCCTTAATGTTTAATATTGTAAACAACTTCTGCGCATTAAATGCACCTATTTATGTTCTAGTTACAACCAGAACAGCAGAAATATTCGAAGATTTCTATGTTTTTCTGAAGCAATACGAATGACGTTAAGTCACATCTGACACTGACAGTTTACAATTGCAGCAACCAGCATGAAGTTCTCACAGTTCTGACAAACGACGTTCAGAGAGTTGCTATCCTAAAAAATCGACTAACAGTTGTCAAAACCAAGCATCAATGTTGAAATAAAATGTTATAAAATTTAAAAAAATATTCCCATAACATACAGCTAAGCTAAAATAAAGCAAAAAACGAACCAATTTCAGTCCGCAAGTTTTATTCTAAGTTTCCCTTTAATTATATTCTGACAGTTGTTTCCTACTGCCTAAAGATATATTGAGGACACTGTAAAATGTACGATAGGAAGAGTTTCACCATTCGTAGGTTTCACCTTTTCATTGTGTTGTTTAAAATAACTTATGTCAAAGTATCTATATAAACCCGGGAAATTAATCGGGTGTTGTTGCAGCATATCTAGCTTTCCTTTAATGAATATTGTTAGAGATATAGATGAGATGAGACCTTGGAATTGGCTATGGGCCACTTTTAACGCAAGCGAAGCCGTAGGCAAAAGCTGTTAGGCTACATTCTGCAGTGGACTGAGCTTGAGTCTGTTGATGTTTTTATTGAATAGTCTTATTTCATTTTCAACGTACGACGTTTTGGTAGATCCAGGGGGGGGGGGGCTCAAGCACTCCCCAAAAGACCCAGATTTTTTTCTAACGAAGTCATTGAGAAATTTACGGAAAGTAATCCAAGGAGACTTGTTATGCATTAAGCAAAATAAAATGGTCAGCCACTTTAGGTAGTTAGTGTTTATTTGCTAAAACCCACCCTCATCGGGGTCAAGCCCCCGAAACGACAATCCACCCCTGTACGACGTAGGTACCTACACTGTACCTAACTACTTACTTACCTAATCGTGCATCTCATTATGTCCATCTACACTATCTACACTAATATTATAAAGAGGAAAGATTTGTTTGTTTGTTTGAAATGAATAGGCTCCGAAACTACTGGACCGATTTGAAAAATTCTTTCACCAGTAGAATCCTACATTATCGGTGATGGTCATAGGCTATAGAATATTTAGGGATTTTTTTATCAAAAAAGTTAGGGATCCGTATGAAAACTTCGATAATGTGACCCAAGGTGTGAGAAAAAATCCTTATATCGCGTACGCTGCGGAATCTATTGACAATAGAGCAAAGTGATGTACTACAGTTTTATAGAGGTCATCAATATCTACAAAAAAGTTCGCGACACCATATGTCTAACTATTATGATTAAGACACCATGACCGCTTTTTGTTAATATTAGTCAAGTAAATCCCATGGTGAAATATAAAATGGTGATTATAGTACCATGATATTAATCCTTATCCATTTAAATGGTTTGATAATTAAGGTTAATTATGTCCGTGTAAATTACACTTTAAATCATTCAAATCGGACCTTTCGTTCAAAAGTTACGACGGTAATAAACATGCTCGGAGTAAGAAAAATGTCGCGGCTTGAGCGAACTGGGGAGAATCGTATCAATGCTTGGTCCGATGAAGTTGAAACACCACGGCATTTAAATGTTTTCGATAAAACAATAAAAATAACAAATGTTTGGATTTTTCGAAAATCAGTAGGTACATACATAAAAAGGGTTGAAGCAGGGGTGAATAAGTTTTTAGGGGAGGAAATTATAGCTTGCTTCAATTTACGTCGGAATTCTATGAACAAACTAAAAGTGGGATAATTGAAACAGATCATGTACCTAACAATTTTTGCATAATCAACCCCTGACGGGCTGAACGGGGTGAACAGTTGCGCTGAACCAATAATGAGAATCGTTGTGCTTAATTTTCCAAAACTAACCTTTATAAGGGGATATGTATAGGGGCGTTGCAGTTAGTGGAGTACCTACTATCCCCACGCGGACGAAGTCGCGGGCGAAGTGCTAGTATGTTATATTTTAGCCTTCCACATCCACTGCAATAGGTACCTGCTAATATTTTCAGAGCCTTCTGTCACAATGTTATTTAGGTGTAGGTTCCTATATGTCTATTTGTGTTGTTAATGTCTGTTAAAATGTTAACAATAAAATACCTCCCCAGATATTAGAACTATAAATGAAACACAACAGAACAAACAACAACAAACAGTTAGCACAGGCATTACCTATATGCGTGAGCGAGAACCGTAAACCAGGACTGCAGTGCGATTCTGTAAACATGTCGAAGTGAACACTTGGGCAAGGTGCACGACGGGTGAGTTGTCAAACCATACAAATAAGATGGAATGACAGTTCAATGTCGTTCACTCCGCTTCGGTGTACACCGTGAGATGTCGACAGAATCGACCGGCTGTAAACATGTCGAAGTGAACACTTAGGCGGGGCGCACGACGGGTGAGTTGTAAACCATACAAATAAGATGGAATGGCAGCTCAGTCGTCATTCACTCCGCCTAGGTGAACACCGAGAGATGTCGACAGAATCGACCGACTGGTCATCTCGCAGCTACCACGGTTAATTTTAATTAGCTATTTTGATCTTTGAATTGTTGCTTTTTTACTCCAGACGCGTGATCGTGCAAGTCTTTCTACATGGCATCGTTCTGACATATAATTTTTGTATAATTTTCACACAAATGATGTACCTAACCTTAACAATCAATTTTTTTTTACAATGCTATGTAAAAAAAAATGATTAAAAGAGTGTCCGTGAAGTTTCCTGCACGTTCTTCTCCATAAAGATCTACGCTTTGGAACGTGCAAATAGCTTCATCTCTTTTGACTGACCGACCTTGACAGTTCAAAAGCGACTTTGAAATAAATGCAATGACTAAAACCCAACCGTGTTTCTCCAAAGTCCAAATGCCCTTTACGTTCCAAGGTCACGGTAACTCTTTCGAACAAATTCCGCAAAAGTTGTACCTACCAATTAAAGTATGTATTGTGGTACTAACCACAATACATTGGGTTTAGCATCAATGGTTTTAATCGTAGCTGAATACTGGTAGAATATAAAATATGCGGATTTCGTCAATAGTTTATTGTTATGCATATTTATGGAATAAAAAGCAAGGTTCAATTTGGTTCCATAGTGCTTCGCATACCTACCTACTGTGATGACGTAGGGTATAGTCTAGCTAGCTTTCATTATTATTGCATTCCTGAAAAATCTGATGACAGCAGTCGCAAACCATTATTATTACGGGGGTGGGGTGACACTACAGTATCCGCACCGGGTGTCACCCATGCTAGCTACGTAACTTTCATGCTGAAGGCGATTATCACGTTCCGAAGTGGACAACTAGATCAAAGAATGATTTAATACTAAATCTTGCCCAGTTACACAGCTTGCTATCTGCTTAAGCGTGTAGAAAAAATTCGCCATACTCTTAACGCAAGAACAGCTTTTTATGATTCCAAGAATAAAGATAACTTATTTTATTCAACCAATTATGTAGGTACCGCTGATTTATTATTTTTCACTAGAGATAGCTACTACTTATGTACTTACCTTATAAACGTTATCATCCTCCGTCAAGGACCTCATTCATCTGGACTTCGACTGTTACTATTCAATTAAGGATTGGAAATTCAATTATAAGTTTTGAGAGTCAGAGCTGAGAGCTCAAGGTATGCGCTCAGGCGTCTAAATTAATTCGTACTTTGAGATATGATTATCTGTTTACCGTAAGACCACTGGGATTAAGAAGTATCTACTGAACAGTGTTGATTAACGGGATAAAATAAAAAGTTTAAGCCGATTGGAAGTATTGGTACCGCTCTAGTCAACCGTAGACTGGCTTTATGTGATAGGATGGATACGATATTGAACTAATTATTGTATCGATTTTTTTAGCGTTGGCATTTAATAATAGGAGTTGTTTTTGTATACTTACCTACCAACCTTTTATTGTAATGATAGTGGAGTAGGTATTACCTACCTATTTTTGTGGTTTTATTTTAAATGAGTAACTAGGTACCTACTTATCTAATTCTATTTTAATTTTCGTTATGGTTGAAGTTTGTGAGTGTATTCAAAAGTTACCTACTTCACTTTTTTTTTTATTCAGCCTATACCTTCTGTCCCACTGTTGGACAAACGCCTCCCCGAAATCTTTTCAGGTATTTTTTCCCGGGCCACCTCAAAACAGCCCTTACAACCGGTCGATTCTGTAAACATGTCGAAATGTACTGTCATTCATCTTGATAACATGTATTGACAGCTCACTTCGTGATCTTTACAGCGGTCTATTCTGTCGACACCTCACCGTGTACACTTAGGTGAAGTGAACGACAAGTGGGCTGCCATTCCATCTTCTTTGTAGATATGGTTTGACAGCTCACTTGTCGTTCACTTTGACATCACACTGCAAAAGGCATCTTGGTCGTCTCGCTACCTTACCTATTCTATAAATAAAATAGCTGCAGCATTTTGATTCCTCAATGTTGTAATTATCGCTAAATTATACATTCTGAATCCGCGAGCGACTCCTTTGTGTTAATAAATTAGGTGATTAGCCGCGATCGGGATTTAACTTCAGAGGAATTTGTTTAAGTTGCACCTTTTAATCTGTTCCAAGAGAGAAGACTCCAACTTTGTGGAATAAAAATATTTTACCAAGAAAAAACTGCAATAGGTAAATAGGTTAATACAGATCTCAATAAAATATTTCATTCTTACTCATCTTTCGGAAGGTAGCTTTTTATGTTGTCTTTCTTCGATAGACCAACTTTGAAGAAGATTGCAGTTCAACCATTGCAATTTTCCCTATCTAAGTTAGAATTTCAACTCCCTAATGTGCTGCGACCGTTTTACAGGCTGAGATTACGACCTGACGACTGGCGAGGGTTGCATCACGGTCCCAAACTGAAAATTACGTTCAAGTGTAGAGATAGCTAAGGATATGGACCCAACCCACGTTCCTCATATCACTTGCTGTGGAAAATGGAGTTAAACTGTTTTGAGTTAGGCTTCTAATCATCTTTTGGAGTTATTAGCAAAGGATTTTATCCGTTTCTCTTAGCCATCGTCTCAGAAGGTATGTCCTTCGTATGGTAGTAATTTTTAACCGACTTCAAAAAAAGGAGGAGGTTCTCAATTCGGTTGTATTTTTTCATGTTTCTTACCTCATAAGATAACTCAGTCATTTATGATTCGGTTTAAAAAATCTTTTTATACTTTCCCATTGGTCCCATAGAAGTTTTATCAAAATCAGTTTTGTAGTTTGGTTTTTAAATGAAAATAACTGAAATCCATGTAAACATAATTGCTTTAAAAAAAAAATCGACTGCTCCATACATTTCTGCACGCGTAGGTAACTCGACAAAATGTACTGAACAGCAAATTTTTTTTTCGCGATTTCGGGGTTGGTCCCATAGTAAAAGTTGTTCAAAATGATGAGTACAATGACCCCTTAAGAGGTATTGCGTTTATTCTGTTACACGTTGTATAAGTATCTTCGTTTATATTAAAGCTTTATGTAATTGAAATAAACATTTTTTTAAATTATTTTATTAGTTTCTGTATTTTGATTGTTTGTTGTAAAGGTTTTTAAATTACTTATTTTATTTGTGCTGAAATTTTTTTTTGGTTTTTCGTTAAAACCATTTCTACTGCAGATTCACATTTCTACAAAAATATTAAAAGTAAAGACACGTAAAATAATGTTACTCAACATGTTACTTTTAAGTCATTGAAAATATTGTCTTCTTTTCTTTTATTATTTTGCATCTATTTTAATTTAATTTTGTTTTTCATTTAAATGTTTGATCTAAATAGATGGCCTGAAACACAGGATTTTTTACTAACCTAGATCAGGCAGGTCTACATTACAGTTAGAACTAAAAACATTCTCAATTGTAATTCATGTAAATCACAATTGTACTAACTTTTTACTTGAATAAATTACTTGACTTACTTGATTTTGTTAGAGTTTCGCACACTTTCTTTGGTTTTTTTTTTATTTGTCTTTGTTGCTTCATGAGGTAGATATATCAACTGCCGGGATGGTGGCTGTTCAGTGATCTGAGTGTGTAGGTAAGTAACCCCACCCCCATCAAGAAATAACATACCTACAGGATGATGTAGGTTAGTTACTTCCATAATTAGTTACATTCGGACATCTGAGCCGCAAAATTCTACAAGAGCGCGTCCTCAACACAATTGAGTGGTTTAGTTTAGCCCAAGTGTCTCGTTAGAGATGTCTTACAGAAAGACTAATGCATTTAGGACGGTCGCTGGTACGATGTTATCGCATTTTCGCGCTGGATATGTGCTATAAAGGACTGAACAAGTTTCTGTTACGTCTTCCTCCTTGACGTTGTCTTGATATTTTTGCTGTTGGTGGATGTTTTTTAGAGTTTTTTGACGATTACATGATGTGAAAACTTTATCTAAAAACGAATCTAGCTTTTACTTTTTAATAAAACTATATCTAGCTTTTACTCTCCCACTGATAACCGAAGGCCTCCTCCAAGTCCTACCAAGGCCTCTAGGTCCCTACTATAGTTCAATTAATTTCTTATTTCCAATGTCTACCAACCGAAATAAAATAAGTAAACTATCTACACTATAGATACCGATATTAAAAATTGATGATATTTTTCCATGTCTACCATTCATGAACAAATGGGTTTTATTGAATTAGGCATCATTATTTGTGAAAAAAAGCTACGTCAAACTGGAAACTAAACGATTCAAAGAAGTTTCCCGATGTACCGATACTACATAAAACAAATAAGAGCACAAATATCTGTACTATGTATACTGTTAGATATTTATTAGTAAAATAAATCGATTATAAAGTTACAGAATCGCCACCCAGCCGTTGTGGAGCGCAATATATTCGGCTTAATAGTGTAATTTTGCAGGCTCTTGCAATATCTTGCGGTGAACTCGACCAACCCTCTGCCCACCCCTGACAGACGCCAGATTGCATGCAACATTCTGCCGTTAGCAGACGGGATTATAGTCACATCACTGATGCAATTACTTGACTTAGGTATGTACGTGTGAATCTCATATGATCTACTAATTAAAAAGTTTTCAGTTAGAAGTTTCAGTTAGAAGCAATACAGTTATTTCTTTGACTGAAACTAAACAATACCTACTCGTACATAAATAAGTGAGTACAAAAAATAAGTGTTGTTAGATATAAAAAGTACTTAACTGTAAAATTCTTCCAAAGTAAGATACTGGATATTTGACATCGGTAGAGATATTTGGCAATGTCTTACCTAAAAATATAAAGTGAAGCACTGACGCCGGATCAAAGCAATAAAAGGTCGCAAGTATCGAGCCATACATTATTTATAGGGGGTTCTATCGACAACACCTTCTAAAATCAATATAGGAAAAATCGCGCTATGAGGTTCTTGAGCCTTATCAAATAAACCGAATGAAAGTTAAAATTGGAAGAAGTAGCTTAGGAGTCGTGCCATTGAATAATTCATTAATTTGAGATAAATGTAGTTAGAGTTGAAACTGGTGACTTGAATCTCGAAGTAAAAGTAATACTTTAAGTTCTTGAATTCTTACTGAAGATTTTTTCAAACCAATGTTGTACAAAAAATGAACATGTTGAAACTAGAAAGTCTCATTCTTTTCATTATTCTTTCTCAGCGTGACCTCAGAAAATGATTTTCGGACTGTGTTTTATTAGCTTTTGCACGCGACTTCGTACGCGATGATCCCGGTTTTCCCCGTTCCCGTAGGGAAATCCTCTCTCTCTCTGTCAGACTCTAGTATTGTCCCACTGCAAAGTAAAAACCAGGCTTGAGTTGATGTAAAGTGTTAGTACCTATCATTTCATATTTAGCAGAAGGCAGCACTAGCTGCCATCAGGCTATTGCACCTGGAGATACCGATTGGGCAACGATCGCATAAGTCTCCACGCTGGCATCCTGGACCGGGCTATTGAATACCAAAATCTCTTCGCTCGTTAGTTTTACTTGTTATAAAACACTGAATTAACCTATCTTCAACAACAACTGTAGCATGCAAACAGTAGAGCTAGCAAGGTAGCATTCAGGAGTTAATAATGAAGGGCGCTTTTACACAGGTTGCTTAAAAACCCAAAATGGTTCACAGGCGTATTCTCCCTAGATTACCAATATAGGCGAACGCAGCTCGAATTTATGTACATTGCGAATGTGTCGCCTTAATACAAGGTCCCATTGATAAATAAATAAAAAAGCCTTTATTTCCCATTACCATTAAAATAGCATTTCAAATGTTTATTTTGTTTCTAATTTGTCACTATTCGTACTTAGTTTTAATTTTTCTCATAATCCCCTCCACGGGTGAAGGCCTCCTTCAGTTTCTTCCATTTTTGTCCCCGACACTTGCAATATTTTTCCAATCGTTTCCTGCTGTGTCTGTTAAATCGTCAGCCCACCCTCTCTTCAGTCTGCCTACTCTTCCGGTCCTTCTGGCCCTTTCCACTCTGGACTTTTCTCTATCCACCTTGTCTTTGTATCGTGATACGAGGCCAGGCCATCGACATATCAGTTTAAGGGCTTGTGCATGAGGGCATCAGTTACCGCTGTTTCGATCTTTTGTTTGGCTCTTGTCGTGAATATCCAAGATTGGCAACCGTACAGCAGGCAGGGCAGTATGTAGCTAGGTATTTATTATAATTTTCATGTTACCTTTTCAGATTTCATTGAGTGACAGAAAATTTCTTTCCACGTTATATTTGCTCTCCTTTCAACTACGTCTTCGTTGTTTTTTTATTTAAATAATACTTGCTTACCTAGCCTATATAGCTGCCAAGCTATATTTGCTGTGTTGTATTTTATTTTACGTTAATGGGCTTTTTATTGCTGTTTTTTTTATTACTGTTTGTCATTATCTTGGTTTTAGTAGCATTCAAGCTCCCGTTTAGGGATACGTAATTACGGAATAATATTCCTATCTGATGCTTTGCCGTGCTCAAAGCCTTCATTTCCCTAGTTTAGTCAACTTTGAAATCTGGTTCTAGCAGCCCAAAAAAGCACATGATGGCTGATGTTAAATGACGGAAGATGGAGACGAGATCTAGGGTAAACTTTTCAGAAAAAAATCTTTTAGTTTATTTGGTAGGTACTTTATTGATAATTTTTCCACCACTGCTGGAACTTATTTATCTACGCTTTGCATTATTACCGAATCTCTCAATATGTCTTTTGTAGCGACGAGCATCCTCTGTAAGAAGAAAATTTTAGAGAATTTGAAATGCCATGATTAAGGGGTGTGCTGGATACCTATCTGGTACCATTTATAACCTAAAACGTCCTTATATCTAGTAAGGTGAACGTAAATCTATACAATAATAAAACACGATATTACCAAAAGAAATTTAATATTCCAATTCTTCTCGTTTTGGGGTCTTCAGAACTAGATCAGGTAATTCAGAATTTTTCTTATAATTCCTGTTTGGTGTATCAGACTCTAAATTAATTAAATGTTATGTTAATAAAGTTATCATTATTTTCTGTTGGATATCCTATGTACGCATATCACATAATCATTATATCTTTCGATTTTGTTCTGTTCTCATGTCATTGTATCGACAGGAGTTCTATAAAGGTAGGTAAAAATAAAGCAGATACCTTCGAAGTTTAAAATAAGAAACATAACCATAAACATTTTTTTTGTTTTTAATTAAATGTTGGGATACCACAAAAAATGCCATGATCTAAATCCTTATATCGTCATTATCATTTAAGAAATAGCTTAGAAGCGTCTATTGTATTTTATTGAAGGCAGTAGTAATATTTTAATTTCTGATTTTATTTTTATTATTCTCTTCCGAAGTCCAGCCAAATCAGTTAGCTTGATTTGATAAACTCACAGAACTAAATAGTCAATTTAAAAAAAAATGGGTTTCAGTTTTATAAACAACAGAGTTGATATCGCTGCTGTAGTACGACTTAGGTGCTGAATGCTGATAAGCCTTACGTAACCTCACCCTTAGCCAATGATCGAATGCCATTTGGCAAAAAAGATTTCAGATCATTATTATTTGATCTAAAAATGCTTTACATCAGACCTGAGGGTACCTACTAACTACCTTTATTAAAGTTTACCTACTTTAAATTTGAAAGTTATAATATAGAGGGAAACGTATCTCTTACCTTCCGAGTTATGGTCTGTTTCAGAGTTTTTTTCGATATTACCATGTATTTTTGGATTTTCTGAAATAAAAATTCCATGTGATTATTTGCAGCAGTACCTCAATTAGAATGTTGTGTTCACAAATGGTAATAATGACAATGAAATAAATATCCGTGCTATGGCTAATAAAAAGTAACAGAAAAAGTAAGTTAACTACATTTTTCTGAATCTCGAAAACAGAATTTCAAAATCGTCACCGTCCTGCCAATGTTGATTGTTAAACCAGAACAAAATGATTTGTCGTTGTGGTGTAAGAACGTGAAGTTTGAGAATGCAAAATACTTATCATTTAAAATTGAAGTCTTATAAGACATACGTACCTTCTTCAGGCTCGAAATCGCCGGTTTTTGGACCTCTAGTTACTCTTACTGTATTGTCATCACCGGAGCCGGCTGAAATGAAATCAGAATGTACTCACTGCTCTATCTCTTAAGTTAACATTTAATCTAGAAATGTTTAGGAAACTACACAGCGACTAACGTCTTGCTAACAGAATTTGGTCAAATTTGGCATCGTAGCTGCGACTGCTATTGGTATGACCTTATTTTATTTAAGGATGCGTTATCTTCAAATGACTCCTACCGCTCTGGGGTAGGGAGTGTCAGACTCTTGCTGACTAAAACCTATCCGTGTTCCTCCTAATGCCCTTTGCATTCCAGGTCCGCAGTGAGCCAGTGACTCTTTCGAACAAATTCCGAAGTCCTGGATTGGTATAAACCTAGTTAAAGTTGAAAAAAATTAGACGTGTACCGTTTTTCGATTTTGAGTTGATCGAATTAATTACCTATTTAATACTTTACGCACCCAAGAGTACATTTTAAACCAGTCAACCTTTGTATCTTTTTATTTTTGTCCGAAAGAAATAGATACTTATCCGTTATCGACGGCATGGGCGTAAAAGGTAATTAATAAGTGGAATTACAATTTTTATCGTCGTCATCCCCGTCATCTTCTTCAGATTTCTCTGGTTTCACCCGTTCTTTGCTTGCTTCTTCTTTTTTAGGCTGATTTTCTTCACTCGAGGGTTTTGCAATTTTTTTCTCACTTGCACTCTCATCGTTGCTGCTCTCTCCATCCAAAGCCCTTGGATTATATTCATGAGAATCTAAAATAAAATAGCTAGTGCAATCATCAAAGATGTGTTTAAGTTACCTGTCATAGCCACGGGAAACGTATACCTTGGAAGTTTCTAATGCGAAGTGACGGAGCTCCAATACCCCATTGTGTTAAGTCAAAGCCAAGTTTAATATCAACTAAAAATATACAACGGGTTTGTATCAAAACCTGAATACGATGTGCAACTATGTTTGTAATTTGGTACATGTCACTTAATATTAAAGTACTCACGAGTTTTGCCGCTAGAAGATTCACTAAATGCAATAATCGAAGACGCCAGAATCTGTAAATAAAATGAGTTCAAGATCCGGAGAGAGTATATCATAAGTTTTGAAGAAACACAAGAAGTAGTTAAATTATTTACCGTTACGAAAAGCCATGTTTTTGGACTGTTGTCGCCAGGCAGCAGCATGATGAAGAAGTCTTTCAATATTTTATTTCGTGAAGTGAGATTAATAAAGTGTGCGGCGATACGCATTGATTTCAATTTTCTCGGAAACATAAACATTTTGTTTTATTACTCTGCTATTTGATATAGAGGTATGTTTTATTGGATTTGTACCAAATACCTACTTACCTAACTTACTACGTGCTTGCTTGCTAAATGTTCAAGAAAGTGTACAAATAATACACTAACCATGACTTTTGATTATTTTTTCAAGGAATAACTAAGAATATAAGCTCATAGTCAAGCCTAAGTGTATCACTAGAAATGGGACCTGCCCGAAATTAGCTCCAGATATACAAAGATAATAGATTGCATGAACTATGGTAGACACCTGATAAATGTGCAATTACGGTCATTGACCCCACATATTAGGTACATTTATTGTCTATCAAAAACAGAAATAAAGACATAACTAATGCTGTCCTGAATCGAATTCTATCGTGATCCTTTACGTTCTCTAGTAATGAAAAACGATTCACAATTTATTGTTCGCGTATAGATCTACAAAGGGATATTAGGGAAAGATCAATGTACTTTATTGCAAGTTTATCTGGCGCCTACCATATATGTCCTCGACACCTCTATTACATTGTATCACTATCTACTTAACTTTGAAATACCTATTTCAAAGTTAAGTAAGTAAAAACATATATAGTGAAATAATAGAGGTGACTGATAAAGGTGAATAATAAAGGTTGACGTTCCTGCTTAACTCACTTAATATGAAGAGTGTTTATGTACTAAAAACTCTTCATTTTAATTGAGTTAAGCAGGAACGTCAACCTTTTACGTAGGTATAAATAACAATAAATGTAATAACTAACTTAAAATTATTTACTTAACTATGTATATCTACTAAACCTCACTCGTAAATAATATTTACAGGTGTTTCAGAATTGCGTGGTTATATTTCAGAGTTGCGTTCTGTAAAGTAAAGAAGCAATATAGATATAAAAAATATCGACTTTTTCAAAAAACCCAACTTAAAAAGCACTCAAATAAAACAAAATCTATATAAAAGCAGTCTGATGAAGTAGGAAGCATTAATTCAGTGATTGAACTAAAATAAATGCCACTGAGTGCATGTCAGTTGCAATCTGTCAAAAATGTATGGAAATTAAGAAAAAGAAACAAAAGAAGAAAAAAAAAGGCTTTTTTGACAGATTGCAACTGTCTTGCGAATGCGAACGTTGCATAAAAATTATTAGAATTGGACCTCTGGTGTGAAACTGCTTGGACAGTGATTTGTATGGAACTTTTAAGTATATTATCAAGTACCTTTTATATATGTATGTCGCAGCCAATTAGCTTAATCAGCCGTTTAATTTGTTGCCTAGCCTTTTTATTTAAATGTGTCGATTTTTCAGTGACTCAAGTGACATTTTTTGTTCAATATCGTTTAGTGACTTGTCCATGTCACTAAACGATATTGAACAAAAAATGTCACTTGAGTCACTGAAAAATCGACACATTTAAATAAAAAGGCTAGGCTACTAGCTGAACCCACCATTTCATTAAAAGTCTAGCCTTTTGCTAGACTTTTAATGAAACGGTGGGTTCAGCTAGTTGGCTGCGACATATATATACCTTACGATATTGAGGTCGGTTATTTTAAAAAAGTAGTTTATTTTTATCCGACTTCTAAAAAAGGAGGAGGTTCTCAATTCGAATGTTTGTATTTTTTTTTTTATGTTTGTTTGGGCATAACTCCGTCGCTTGCCAACCGATTGGAAAAATTCTTTTTTTGTTGGAATACTTCCCAAATGGTCCCATTGAAATTTTATCAAAATCGGTTCAGTAGTTTGGTTTTTAAATACAAATAGCTGGAAAAATGTATGGAAAAGAAAGTCATCCATGTACACGAAATTGTGTATTTTTGCTTTTCTGTGACTTTCCAGTGGTGTTGTTAGGTGTGGAGTACCCACTAAAAAGTGAAAAATAAAAAACTTCTCACAAAAAAAAGAAACCGACTTCCAAAAAACACTACAAAGTTCAAAATAATTTTAATTTCGGAAGTCGGTGTCAAATAACGAAGAAGCAACCAAAAACACCGACTTCCGAAATTAAAGTTATTTTGAACTTTGTAGTGTGTTTTGGAAGTCGGTTTCTTTTTTTTGTGAAAAAGTTTTTATCTAAATGGAATGTCAAATTGGCCAGCAAGATACAATGACTTTGAGGTAAGTACTTAAATATATGAGAACAAAGCTTAATTGTCAACCATGCTATGAGACTTCTATAAGTAGATACAACGAGCCATTCAGCACAGAATAAAACATGTTATGGTCTGATTTAAATTGTATGGTAAAAGAAGTTTACAAAGCCAGGTATTCTTTCCTGAACAGGCATACCGACTTCAGTTAAATCACATCCATTCATAACGTAATGTGAGCAGAGATAATGTGTGCCTCGGGCGAGACAAATTTGCTAACTTTTTCTGTTCAACAATCTCTTTATATGAAATGGTTAGCGCTGAGGATTTTCGCGCAAAGTATTATTAGTAAAGTTGAATATTAATGTTTGCAATTCATTATCTATTAAACGTACCTACAAGTAGATATAGTGGTTTTAGTTTTAACTAGCACTTCGCCCGCGACTTCGTCCGCGTGGATTTAGTAGGTACTCCACAAACTTCAACGCCCCCTATACCCCCTTATAAACGTTAGTTTTGGAAAATTAAGCACAACGATTTTCATTAATTTACATTTATTACTTAGCCATTTCTACTTTATTCTATGGTCTCAGGTTCAGCACAACTGTTCACCCCGTTCACCCCGTCAGGAGTTGATTATGCTAAAATGGTTAGGTACATCTGTTTCAATAATCCCATTTTTAGTTCGTTCATTGCATTCCGACGTAAATTAAAGCAAGCAATAATGTCCTCCCCTAAAAACTTGCTGCAACCCCTGCTTCACCCCTTATTATGTATGTAGTTTATTTGCGAAAAATCCAAACATTTGTTACTCTTATTGTTTTATCGAAATCATTTTCAACTTCATCGGACCAAGCATTGTTATGATTCTCCCCAGTTCGCTCAAGCTGCGACATTTTTCTTACTCCGAGCATGTTTATTACCGTCGTAACTTTTGAACGAAAGGTCCGATTTGAATAATTTAAAGCGTGATTTACACGGACATAATCAACCTTAATTATCAAACCATTTAAATGGATAAGGATTAATATCATGATACCGAAATCTCCATTTTTTCATATCACCAAGGATTTGCTTGAATAATTTTAACAAAAAGCGGTCATGGTGACTTAATCATAATAGTTAGACATATGGTATTGCGGACTTTTTTGTAGACATTGATGACTTCTATAAAATTGTAGTACATCACTTTGCTCTATTGTCAATAGATTCCGCAGCGTACGCTATATAAGGATTTTTTCTCACACCTTGGGTTACATTATCGAAGTTTTCATACGGATCCCTAACTTTTTTGAAAATATTCTATAGCCTATGTCCATCATCGATAATGTACGATTCTACTGGTGAAAGAATTTTTCAAATCGGTCCAGTAGTTTCGGAGCCTATTCATTTCAAACAAACAAACAAACAAACAAATCTTTCCTCTTTATAATATTAATTATTAGTATAGAAGTATAGATAAGAAAAAAAAACCAAGATGAGACTTCACCTACCTATTTCATTAAAAGGAAAACTTACATGTCAAAACAAAAGGCGACACATGAAAGAAATACTTTAACACCTTCCTATACAAAAAATAATCTGCATTTTGATATTCCGTAAGTATAAAATAAAAATAAATTCGTGTTCACAAAATCGGAAACATATGAGGATAATCCCGTTAATATTTAATAAATAAATAAGTACCTATAATAAGTGCGTGACTGACCGCAGTTAACTCGAAAATTGTCTCAGCAATTCGGATTTGTTAGAAATCCTCGCAAAAACCGACAGCTTAAAATTTACATGAAAAGTACGTGGCTTAGCGTTGTGGCGACGAGGACGTGTTTTTACCTTGGGCTTTAACTGTTCACTCTTTATTTGAAATTGGCTTCGAGGCTTATTGGATAAAAAGATTATAAAATGTTGCTTCGAGGGTTTGGGATCAAATCTTTCTTTGTACATATTTACAAGCCAGTTAAAGGGGTCGTGTGGTAAGTGGTAAACATTCAGTCCCCAGGCGCGGTAACTGATCTCTTTCCAAAATTGTTTTTCATCGCATTCTTAAAAAATGAAAATTCTAAGATATTCAGCCCGTAAGTGTGAACATATCCATTTAAATGGAAATTTAATGTAAATACGAAGTCGAGGAAAGCTGTTTAGGTATAGGAGACAAATGGAAGGTATTTTAGTTTGTCGGTTGTTGGTACCGTCTGAGTCGCTCGCGTGACGTTCTCCCGAACGAAACTATCGCATGACTTCCATAGCTCATAAACTTTGCGTTTATGAATGTCTCGGAAAAACTTTTTGTTCGGTTAAACTTTTGTTATGAACTTATGACGGTAGTATAAACCTGTGTCAAACATATATGAAGCTATGTTATATTTGCAACTAAATGTGAATTTGAACACCCAAGGACATGTAGTCAGGAATATCGACGACCTCGTGAAAGTTTCGTAAAAAGATACCTATTTATTTGTTAATACATATGTTCGTTTTTTACTGGTACTGAGCCGTTTTGGCTGGAAGCTGACTCTAATATAGTTGCGAAAAGCCTAGGCAGATGACTTGTGGCTAAATACGTAGGTACCTACCTACGTTATTACAAAACAATAAATTATGAAATGTTAACTTACCTAGTCGTTAAAGAAATACTCGTAAAATTATGTACCTAACTAGCTGCCGCCTAAGTGAAATGAGTAGGGTAGACTGGGTACGATTGTGACAATTTGGGTTTGACGGCCAATAATTTTGTTAATTTACTAGTTAGTTGAGACAAAAATTACTTAAATCGTAGTTTGTACATTTGTCTACACAAAAATACTCAAATTTTGTCTTATAATATGCTGTATTAGTTATAGCATCAAATTTGAAAAAAAAGGGAAAATGTCACAACCGACCACACCCCAAGGACGGTTGTGACAGTGGTCATAAAACACCATGACTAACTTAAATTATCTACGTAAAAAGTAATCATTTGTTATTAACTACTAATATTCAATTCATAACAAAAAAATGTTTGCTATAGTATATCTGTATACCAATAAAAGTAAATATTAAAAGAATCTGAACAAAAAAACTAAATTTTGGCTCTTGAAAAGCAATGTGGCCTCCTGCTTTTGTTTACGTCGCGCACCGGCTAACGCAATACTGGGCAACATGTGTAGACATGCATCGCGCTTCTTTTTCTCCTTACACTCATCCCCGTATTCCGTATAGTTTCGCTATTATAACGACTGTCACTACCGTACCCTGGCACAATCGTACCCAGTCTACCCTACTGACTCCCTCTTAAATGATATCCTATGTATTATCTATATTACTGTAAAGTTTCGTCAAAATCTGTTCTATAGTTTTTGCATGAAGGACCAACATACATCCATTCATTCTCACAAAATTTCACGTTAAAAACGTATATTTTGTGAGAATGAATACATAGTATAGAATAGAATAGAATACTCTTTATTATGTACACCATATAAGTTACAGAAAATATATATGAAGAAAACATTACATAGGGTGACACAATGGGCGGCCTTATCGCTAAAAGCGATTACCAATCGCGAAAAGCGATTATTATAATTAGTATTTAGTTTACCTGCCTTCTTAAACGGGCTGCTAATGTGTGGGCTCAAACCTTTTCTCATACCTATAGTAAAACTGAAGAAGTTTCAGGTACGAAAATAAAACAATCAGCTGCCTAGCCTTTTCCCAACTAGATTGGGGTTGGCTCCCAGTCAAATCGGATTCAGCTGATGACCAGAATTTTATGTGGAGCGGCTGCCTTCCAGACCTCCACAACCCTTTATGGGTTATAACACAGTACTTCATAGCAAGACTGGTGCCAGATTTTCTGGCTGCTGACAATCCGTAACGACAGCCAAAGATCTCCATATGATGATGATGGCTTAACGTGATTTCCGAGGCAAGGAGGAGTCTCGGTACGTTAAGATGGTCACCCATCCACAAACCGACCTAGGCAAGCGTTGCTTAACCTTGAAGATCGGCCAGTGCGGCTGTTATAATTTAGCCACAAGCTCCTAAAAAAACCATTGGTCTACGTAATTCTAATCACAATACGATTAGGCGAACAGAACTTTCAGTCGGAAAACTGCCATAAAGAGTCAAAAACAAAAAATACATCTGTTTACAGAAAGTTTATTATGAAAAAAATATCCATTTCAAACAAAGTCACATTTGGTAAGGTAGAAATGTTGATTACCTACCGTTTCTAGGTAGCGTGTTGTAATGTTAGTAGTTTTATCACAATATTTTTATTTCCGCCAGTCTAAACTGCGCTTTTGTGGAATCAAATAAAAAATCACTAGTGAAAACTTTGCCAGCCTGCCTGACTTTGCATTCCATATCTGTTTTTAAACTGAATTCAGTGAGTCATCATGGGTTTATGGGCTGCCACTTATGATCGCTACTTAAGTTTAACAAAATTATCATTTAGTGCTTAAATATTTAAACATTTAACTCTGAATGTTGATAAGGCCAGTTTTCATGAAAATATTGTAAAAAACAAAAACAAGTCTTGTTGACTTGTTTGTAGGGGACACCCGGATTTGAACCGGGGGCCTATCGATCTGCAGTCGATTGCTCTACCACTGAGCTATATCCCCGATGAGAAATGATGCGAAAATTCGTTTTAAAAGGTCCATCAATGTTTAAACTTTCTTTTCGGACCGCAACGACTGACGATTGCAACATTTCTGTTTGACTTTCGACATTGCTATCTAATATTGTATAATATATATGTTTACACATCTATTGTATAATATATGTGTTTGACGACACGGTTGGCGCAGTGGTTGAGCGATTGGACTGCTGCGCTGCGTGTCGCGGGTTCGATTCCCGCACGGGACAAATATTTGTATGGCCTACAGATAGTTGTTCCGGGTCTGGCTGTTTGTGTATGTGAATTTATATGTTTGTAAACGCACCCACGATACAGGAGAAAATCCTAGTGTGGGGCAACGTTTTAAAAAGCGGCTACGCGTGTTGCAGCTCAGCGGCTACGCTTCGTAGCTCAGCGGCTACGCTTCGTAGCTCAGCGGCTACGCTTCATAGCTCAGCGGCTACGCTTCGTAGCTCAGCGGCTACGCTTCGTAGCTCAGCGGCTACGCTTCGTAGCTCAGCGGCTACGCTTCGTAGCTCAGCGGCTACGCGTCGTAGTTCAACGGCTCATCGTCGTAGCTCAACGGCTACGCGCCGTAGCAGCTACGCCATGTAGTCACCATGTCGTGTAGCCTATATATAAGCTACGGTGTGCAGGAAAGGCAGCAATTATCGGTTAGCCTCAAGATTTGGATGTGAAAGTAGCTCTGTTACCTTTAGCGGTGAGTGTACACACACAGAGCATTTCATAATGACAGCTTGGCCCACCGCGCCAGTCAAAGTCACGTAGGCGCGGCCGTTATTTGCTGTGACTAAGCAGGACACAAGTTGAGACTGTCGACGCTGTCGATGCTGTCATATGGGCGAGCGAATTCACACGCTCACAGGATCTTTTTATGAGGAGGAATGTGATGATTTTAGTAGGTATTTATAGTGATAACCTAGAATTGGTCTATGACACGTAAGTATCTATTATAATAATTTGTGTAAAAATTAATCCCTGTTTCCCTTGGTCATGCCATAACTTGAGAACGACTTTACCGATTTCATTAATCTATTTCATCAGTTTTCTAATACTTTGTAGAAGGTTCGTATGAAGAGAAAAATTGAAATTAAAAACCACCGAGATTTATATTAATTCTGAACTCCACGCAGGCGAAGTCGCGGGCAGAAGCTAGTTTTCAAATAAAAAGGTTGTTAAGTAATGCACAAAAACCAGTCTCGAAGACTTGCTGGTAGGGGACACCCGGATTTGAACCGGGGGCCTATCGATCTGCAGTCGATTGCTCTGCCACTGAGCTATATCCCCGATGAGTTCGCTTGCGAAAAACCGATATGATAGATTTATTTTAACTTGTCCACATATGAGGCTTCATGCTTATTATGACGTTAAATGTAGCTCAATATTTTGATTAAAGAAGACGTAAGATTATTTTAATGAATAGTTTGGTAAAATTGGGCAAAATAATAAAAGGTGCACGGGTCGATCTTTAATGTTCAGCAACGCTTGCTGAGATCGGTGAACGCTTGCTGTGGATGGCAGTGGCGTAGCTAAACCCAACGAGCCCTGTATCAAAAAATATTGGGGGAATTTTTCGGTACTTCGTCAGAGCCCAAAAAGGGTGCTCTTTTTACTACCTCACAAAACTGTCGCTCACATCACTAGCTTCTGCCAGCCGCTTCTTCCGCGTGAATGCTTAAAATATTCTAAGGGAACGTACTCCCGGGAAAAAACTATGTGCTATTTTAGACTATAATCTATATTGTGCCAAATTTATTTAAATTTAATAAGATAAGATAAGATATTTATTTTTGCAAATATGGGTAAAAACACGGTGACATAAAAATATAATTAGCAACAGCCATATTTAACCGGAAGGCATGCAAAAGTACAAAAATACACTGAATATTCTAAGTACAGATTCATAGATAACCAATGTCAAAATAAAGATTGATAAATTACAATTAAAAATTCACAATTCTTCTGCAGTCAACTCATTTCGTATAACAATTAAAATAGTTATTAAATAAAAATTAAATGTCATATTTTTCTAGTCAATAAACGTAAAAAGTAATCAAGAAATTCCTTTCTCCATTAAAAATTCCGTCACACTATAATACGCTTTGTCTACTAAAAAGTTTTTGAGTTTTTTTTTTAAATAACGTCAAATTGAATTCTTTCCAACTCCTCGGTAATTTATTATAAATGACTGGCGCCATGTAGCAGACACTCCTGCGCATTAAAGTCGTTCTCGCACTAGGGAGACACAGCCTACTATTATCACGCCTATTTCGTGGAAACACGTCAGCTATGCGCTCAAAACGTAATCACAGATTTGATGCCACTAATTGCATCGGACTGCTTAAAAAGCAAATTTAATTGAATTTTTAGTCGTGTTTTGAGGTCGATTTTTTTTAAAGTTAATATCCACCACCCTTAAAATATATGACCATGCACTCCAGGAACACTCTGTAACAGTAGAAAGAAAAGTGAGATTCATTATGAGCCACGTAATAAAAATGAGGTTGTGGTTAGTATTGGGCCCCTGCAGTCTGGGGGCTCTGTGTCATTGATACGAGTGATACAACAGTGAAACTACGCCCCTGGTGGATGGATTACCATCCATTACATAACGAAAAATCGCCATGCCTCGGACAGTACGTTAAAGGTAGTTCCACACATATCAGGGCCGTGCTTGGGACGAGTGTAAAATATTGGTATACAACTGTATCAGATTAGACTGGAAAACGCTAGCATAGTTCGGAAAAGGCAGACGATTGACATAGCCTACCTACTAAACAGAAAATTGATGGCTACGTGCTACGTTGTTACTTAAATCGAAATACCAAGATGTTCTTGAGTGCAATGGTGTTCCGTGGTTCTTCCAAAATCGGAAAAATTACAGAAAGATGCCTGATTCTATATCTATTATAGGATCCTTTACATTTTTTAGTAATGAACAACCATTTAATAAATTTTTTGGGTACCTATGAGGAGATAGTATAAGGGACAAGTCAATATCATTTATTGCAATTTATCTGGCTGTAACCATAGTAATTTAGATTTTCTAGTGTGACAAAATATTTAAGTAGAAAAAAAAAGGTGTCCACTACGAATAATAAAAGTACGCGTACATCACACTTGATGTTTCATTATGTTAGAATTACGTTATATATTATAGTTCTAAAGACGGTTTATGACTAACGTTATCAGCTGTTCCCTTATACTTTTCACGAGCGTGGTTCTGCATAAGTGCATTGCACTACATAACAAAGTTTATTAGCCGTTAATTGTTCGTACGTAGAATGTAGGACGCACTGCATGCTAATAGAGCATAATAGTCTCTGTGCTGAAATATCTGCGACGTCACTTTTCAGTGGTACATTGCGGAAGATTAATTTATTGGTAACTTTGTTTACGGTACTGCGTAGGTTTTAGAGATAGAAATATCTATGAGTAGGAAGATGCTTAGGTAGGTATTTTACTACCTAAATACAAAGAAAAGTGTAGTGGCACATTTCTACAACAATATTAGATTGGTTGCATCTAGACATGTCACGGAGGCGACTTAAAGGATGTGGAAAGATCTCCTCCTTTTTTGAAGTCGGTTAAAAGTGAGAAAACAAGTTTATGTAAGAGAACCATCAATCTGGTTAAACAAAGTAAAGCTATTTTTTGTTAGTCCACTATTGTTCCGCTGATGGGCACATGCGTCCCCGAAACCCTTTCAAAAATTCTTCTCCCGCGCCCCATCTAGCACCAGACCTCACCGTATGCGTCCAGGTCGCCTCACCACATCTTTCTAGGTTAAACTATATTCCACAAAAAATATTTTCGGCTTTACGGATGCACTTTATACGGAGGAATAGTCTCGGCAATGAAACATTGAAACTGCGACGTCACTTTTCAATGTTTCGTTGTTGTAAATAATATACATTTTATTGTTTGGGTAACTAGTGCATCTACTTTCAGAGATAGTAATAAAAACTTGCGGAACTTAGGAAACTTGGGAAACTTTGGTAGTACGTAAATAACAAAGAAAATTGTCATTCCAGAAACAAGAAGGTTGGTTGCAACCTAGGTACTACGGTCGTTTCTTACCCCAATAACGAGCCAACAGCTAAGCTAAGTAGGCTGAGCTCGTTTAATCAAGATAAGTTCCATATTAGGTACTTGTGTGCAGACCGCAAATGATGTAAACTAAGCTGTAAGATTGAAATCACTAGATAGTATAAAACGAAGTCCCTGTCTGCTAGAAGACAGGTATAGAAGCAAGGATGGAATGAATTTTGATAAGATTTTCTTTTAAAGAAATGGCGCTGTACGGAAATAGTTTGTGTATATAAATTGCACCCGTGAGAAGCCGGGCGGGTATCTCGTATGACCTAAGCTAAACTAACTTAACTTAGCTATTTTTTTGCAACCGGATTTAATTTGACTGGACATATTTTGATACCTGCGGATTTGATCCCCAATTGAATACAACAAGAACGTTCACTGAAAATTATCCTGTTTAAGTTTGCCTTTTAATTAACGACAGAGCCTTTATTTAAATACAAATTGTTGGACTATAACAAATAGATCCCTTTCAAATCGATTAAATCGCCTCGGGCGATTCGACATCGCGCCCGTTGTCGTTTACCGCTGACAATGCCAACAGCAAATGAAAATTAAACACATTCTGTAACAATTAACCAAACGTCGGCAAACTGTCGGCCTACTCCATTATTTATTTTACATAAAAGGCATATTTACGTCCGAAAGGGTACAGGCCTTACTGAACATTCTTAACCACACCATTTGCGTGTGGACTTATGAGGAAATTCTCTGTTTTGGTTTTTTGTTTCATTGAATTACCTGTTTCGTCAAGTTATTTGTGTATGAATTACGTTGTTACTATGATTTAATCTTGAGAAAATGTTTATAACTTTAGTCTCTAGCCGGTAAAGCAGACGACAACCTCCTAGGTTGACCTGCGAGAGGCCACCTATTAAAAAATGTGGTGCCTTAAGCCTTCCTGATAATTTTATGCAAAAGATCCAAATCTCAAGGTCTGAAACTCTGGTTACCTACTTAGTGGGACAATGTAAATAACAGCCTTTCACAAACTTGTTAGTAGATAATGAGTTTTGAAAAGAGAACAAATCTCACAAATAGTTCGTTTTAGGTTGTGTTTTGCAGTTTACTCTAACTCGCCAGCCAATAATCACCGGTTTATTAGTACTTACTTAACCCTTTTTCGTTAAATCGGTCACGTGCGCATGTAACAGTAATAGGCCCTTACGAGCTTACTACCATTTAAACTACTTACTGACACTTCAATTGTTCAGCCACGCTAATAAGGTTTTTAAATATCGATTTAGGGTGTATTTCAGACAAAATTGAAACAACTTTTTATAGCTTTTGTTTAATATTTTAAAATATTTGATGACAATCTTTAATCGATAGCCTGAGTTGGACCATCTTACGTATTTTTCAAATCCGACAGAAAGTTATCCAACACATAATCCATTTCCATATCTAATAATAACATCGCCTGTTCTCTTTCCGCAACATCTTTTTCAAAATTATAGGACTCTTTGGACATATTTTCAAATATTGTCAAAATATCATCATGCAGATCAACTCTACGCTCACCTAAGGATCTTTTAATATCTTGCCAAATATGCTCTATGGGTGACAAGTCTTCGAAATGTGTCGGCAGTCGTAATACTTGATGTCCATTCGCTTTAATAACATGATCCACGCGAGGTATTTCTTCTATATCGGCATGATTTTTGACGAGTTGGTATAATTGCGATTTTTTCATGGCGTCACTGAATGGTACATTTTGTTTACGTAACCATTGTTTCATTTCACTTTTAGTGTCAAACATGGTAATGGATTTCGATTTCGGTGTTCCATGTAGAGGGCTATTATCTAACACGACAACGCTCCCGGGATACAAAGATACCAGTAAAATATCTACAACCCACTTGTAAAAATCATCTGCAGTAGCAGAGTAGCAATATAAACCATTTACAAGACCATTCCGAGATACTGCATGAAATAAAATGTATTCACCGTTACAAATATCGGTTGTCTGGCCATTTTGTTTCCAAGGATTATTAAAATTGTAATCCATATCTATAATTTTTTCACCGATATAATAAAAAACGTACTTTTGTTCTTTTCGTAACTGCGTAATTTTCTTAAGGTATGAATATCTTTCAAAAGTTATTTTGGGGTCTTCCATAACAAGTTTTGTGTCATTGAAAATTGTTTGGTAATCAATACCCAGCATTGTTACATCCTGTTTAAATTGCTCAGCAACTTGAACGGGCTGGCCTTTCAAATAGCTCGAATATAGCTCCACTTGGTTTAACAAGTCTTTAAATGAGGGCATTTTTTTGTGTTCATAAAATTTACATAGACTTTTTAAAATTACTACATGGGTGTTAAAGTCAATGTTGTTTATTTTGGGATAAATTACAGACGTGTTTTTGTTCAGTATTTGGTGAAGCGTTGTTTTCGGAATTCCTGTATAATACGAAACCCTGTCTTCAAAGTCTTCTAGAGGTATTTGTAACCTGTTATTTTTGGCCTCAAATTCACATTTTTTTGCCAATTTGAGTATAATTTTCTTACTGTCCTGATCGAGAGTGGGCGAAGTAGCGTCTATCTCCATTTCGGACGCTGAAAATAAAAGTACTGGTCAATGTTTAGGTAGCATTTTAGATTTTACTCTATAGTTAATATTAATTAAGAAACATTTTATAATCTGTTAATTTCGGGTCTTTTCTATGAACAGAACACTGGTTTACATTCAATGAGTTATTGTTTGATTTTCGGCCTGACAAACATCACGCCCGTTTTCCCGATGTTCTAGGCAAAGGTGGACCTATTGCACACCCGTTGCTGCCTTAATGTAGCTATTTGCAAGCGCTAGTATTGAGCATGAAGTTTGATTCTTTGCTCGGGCTAAGTGTTATTGGGTTTTTCTATTTGGAATTTTCCAGAATTCTGGATTTGTGTCTGGTTGATGGCAATAAGCTAGCCCTTAATAGATATGACTTTAAAAAAAATCATAACTCTAAAATCATCATAAAGTTTCGTGTAATATAGTTTTACACCCCTGCCAAAATCTTCAGGATACAGGCGTGTGTTATGTTAGGTTAACAAATAATAGGCTCGTCTTTTATATACGGGACCTGCTAAAGACTTATATTTTTTTGTGCAAAGTACCTGCTATCTTTAACAAGATCACAAAGTTTCCAAAATACAAACAATTATTATAGGTCTGGTATGATCTAAATGCTACAATCACAGAACACACTACAATGTAATGTCTTTTTACTTTTGGAATAATCAATCCATAGAACGAACATTTTGATTTTCTTTAAATAAGTTATCGAAGAGATCCAAACTCTATTCTTCCGATAAACACTGCTAGTTAAGTACCTATATCAAAAACAACAAAATGTAAACACACCTGCGGGTCCAAGTTCAGCACTGTATTGATCTTCAATTACTGCTGTAAAGGTTTTTAACATTTAGTTAACATATTCTCAACTAATATTTAACCCCCGACGCAAAAAGGGGTGTTATTTAATACAAAACGATATCGTTGTTAGTTAAATTTTAATTCAATGGTAAACAAAAGAAAACAACACCGACGTTGAGATTATTGTAGATGTTGACAGAACCAAAACACAGATCCAACACAGATTGTTAATTGCACAGATAATAAATATTCTTAGTCGAGATGTCGAAACGCTCGCAGCCAACTTCACTCTATTCAGTGTTGCAAGCACAGAAATGGAGCGCGTTCAGTGTTCCAACTAAATTTTATTCGGAGTCACACTACTTTCAATAATGTGCTAAGTGAGTAGTTTTGTTGTTTAAAATACAATTATTACTCATTACCTAAAATATATTTGAATCTGATTGGTTTTAAATCAATAAATACATTTTAAGTTTCCTTTTTTCATATGTTTTATTAAGAAATAGGCTTGCTCATGACCTCGATCACGCCTGATGGAAAGCAATAGATTAGGTCTAAGATGAAGTGAGCGTGCCCAGAAGATGGCTGTTCACTCTCGTTTTGAAGGCAGACGGGGTATATGTGGAAGGGAACACAGACGCTGGCGCGCCATTACTTATTTGTGATAAAGTATTGTAAAAAAGTCAAGTTTTAGCAACGGTAGGTAGCTAAAACATTTAATAATATTATATAATATTTTTGTGGTCTAATAGGTACCTAAAGCTCAATATTATTAACCCTGTTCAAATTAAAATTTTAGCTACCTTGGCCTTTTTATGGATAGGATATCATCAAATGACTTCTTCCGCTCTGGGTAGAGCGGGTGGGAGTGTCAGACTCTTACTGACTAAAACTCATCCGTGTTCCTCCAAATGCCTTTTGCGATCAAGGGCCGCGGTGACTCTTTTGAACAAATTCCGCAACCCTGGCAGGCTCTGGCCCTTATGGGCCCCGTCTACATCTCTTTGAGGCACGCGTGAAAAAAAAACAGCTGTTCAGTATATTTTGTCAAGATACGAGCACAGAAATGTATGGAGCAGTCGATTTTTTTTCGCGATTTCATAATTGGTCCCATAGGTAATAAAAGTTGTGCATTATGGCTCACCATAATGCAAAACTTTTATCATGGGACCAATTCTAAACGCAATACCTGAAAAGGGATCATTGTACTCATACAATTACCCCTTTTCAGGTATTGCGTTTATTGTATTAAGTAGGTACACGTTGTATAAGACATACGTTATACGTACGACAGACGTTGTTGACATTTTGTGGATTAGTTTCAGTCAAACTGTTGTATTCTCGTTCCATCCCGATGACAATGTTGATAGAGAGATGACTACGCCCGTCATCGTATTCGCACGAGGGTATATATACCTAGTATTTATTAGGGTACTTTGTTTTTCGAAGTAGGAAGCAGTAGCATAGCTAGGGGGGCCCGCCCCGGGTGACACCCGATCTTTAGTTGACTGCTTTTTGTCCAGGTCGGGTGTCAAGTCAACCCAAAACGGTTGACGTAATGAAACCTGCCGGAGGTAAGTGCAAAAATCTTCGAGCTAACTTCGCTCACTGAATCATTCTGCACACTCTTAGGGATTTGATATACAAAGCGGACAGGGCGCGCGACCAGGACGCTGACAAGATAAATGTTTTGCGTCAAAGGATCGAAATATACGTAGCGTCGTGGGCGCGCGTGGCCAAATGCTATACATTTTCGTCGCCACGCGGCCGCCGCGCGCTTTCCGCGTGCTGGGAGCGCTTTGTATATCAAGTCCCTTAGTTCTTGAAGCGTTTCTGTATAAGTCAAGAAAATGACTTCTAATTAAGAATTAATGATCAAAATAAAATAAAACTTTCCGAGGTAGGGTGCAAAATTTTCGAGGTCGCTTAATGACCTCTATTGAAGTATAAATGTTCAGAGATAATGTAAACTATGCGAGGTGAGATGCAAAAATTACCAAGCTCGCTGCGCTCGCTTTTGCATTCCACCCTGTATTAGTTCTTGAGTTTATCTGCATCAGACAACAAAGTGGACCAAGAATAATCAAATATTTTCGAAGTCGCTTCGCTCGCCCTTACATTCATATCTGTCTTAGTTACTGAGAACACCTCCCTCCTGGAAAATGGTATGCAACTGCCGTCACCTGAACGAATAAGTCGCAACCCACACCTACTTATGTCTGGTCCCAGGGGCTCCATTTGTGGGGAGGCACCACATTATCCGCACCGGGTGTCACCCATGCTAGCTACCATTGGTAGGAAGATATGGGTGTTGGATATCCACATGTCGTAATTTAACATAAAAACAACCTACCTGGTTAGTTCTTAGAAACGTTTTTTTTTACTAATTGAATTTGAGAATATGTACATGAGTAGGAAATGCGACAGTGAAATTAATTACGAGTTATTCATAAGAAGAAGTAGGACCGGAAAATATTTCTTCCTTCTTTCAAAGAACAAAAGAGTCCAACATTACAAGAATATTCGTTCTGAGCCCACGTCAATATCCGTCGGCTACAGTCAAAACCGAATAATAAGTTCAAGTTGAATTCTCCGCACTTCCTGAGACCGAGGGTTGACCCTTTGATCACGACTCTAATTAAAGCCCTCGCGCATTTCTTAGTTTTTAAATTACTTGATACGTTGGGGCTTAATTAAGGAAATTAAGCTGCACTTACTGTGTTTAAAGCTACAGTAGGTACTGCTAGCCGACCAGACATCGTATGTTCTTAAAATTTTCTGCTCATTAACTTCCGCTCTCTAATTAGATTTTTTTCATTGAGTAGGTACATTACATGTGAAGTACAAAGCGATATCGTAGGTGGATACTAGTCCATAAATAGATTGTTAACAGAGTGTTTAAAAAGTTTGATGATATTTTTGTCGAACGTTCAAGGTTTAGCAGAAGGTTTCCACCTTCTATTTTTTGGGGCTCAGAGAGTTAAGAGGATTCTCGTACTCACATTTTTTCTACTAAAGGGTTTCACGTAATTTCTCATTCTAAGGATGAAACAGTAGTCTTGAAATAAATGCACAAAAAACGCTTACCTTTCTCATCATCTAGTTGTCTGGACATAAAACTGCACTTAATTCATCAAGCTAAACGAAATTATTATAAAAATAGTGACGTCGGTTGAGTCAGTTATTTTCAGTTAGAAGAGGCGTGTAGTGTAGCTGGTCGAGTATAATAGATCACGTAGTGGCGCGTACCCCGTAAACAAAGCGCCGACCGGCGACCCGACGCCCGGGGATGTTTATCGGGAAGCCTCGCGATGTATGTCGACGGGAACTCCACTTTAAATTTTTAAACATTCGCTTTAACGTCTTACATACAAGTTACTAGCCTACGGCGATGAGGTTCGGTCAACTAACGCTTGCCCTTAGAAATATTCGGCCGACGCGCGACGTTAAAGAACGTCTATTCAAAATTTTATTAGAGGCTGTTGACGTTTTTGAAAGATGAAAATTAATTCGTGTTACTATGGCTTTTCGGTGGAACTTATTATACCTACTATGTTTAGGTTTTTTTTTCAACATAGTTACGTAGGAGATCTTGTAGATTTGTTGAAAAAAGAAAGAGCAAACAGGCATCTTCTGGGCACGCTCGCTCCATCATAGACCTCATCTATCGCTTTCCATTAGGCGTGATCGAGGTCAAGAGCAAGCCCATTACTTAATAAAAAAAAGGAAATTCAATTGTTCTCTTGCCTACCTACCATACGTTTGGGGTCGGCGCAAAATGTCCTCTTGTTTCATACTTTCCTATTATTTGTCATCTCGGAGTCGCCACTTATCTAGTCATGACACAGCCCATCGTTTCTCCGGTTCTTCTCCCTAACCTCTTACCCTCCATGTTCATAATCAAAACTTTCTTCACTACATTTTCTTTATTCCTTCGCATCACATGCCCATGCTGTGACAACTTGTTTTCACGTCGGTGCCACTTGCGGACTTCCAAAGAATAGACCAGAGACTTCCAGAGAAGCGAAACAAAAACATATTCCTGAAAACATTCCGATTTGCCAAAAATTCAACATTAGTAGTTGGAAAACAGCGTGCGTGAATTTGATGATGACGTAGGTTACAGAAGAGTTAGTTCGTAAATGATGTTCCCTCAGAATTATTGTTTCAGCTTATATTGTTATGAATACGTCGTCGTGAGCTGGCGGCGAGGCGGCTGTTCAGCTATATCTATTGTTCAAAAAGCCGTTCCTATCTAATTGCAGTGGGTAGCGCCTCACTCCAAGCATAATTGCGATGTTCTGCTGCAGTTCAACTTAGTTTTTGTTTGAAATACTTTCAGTTTAATGTTTCCGATTTATTTTCATTTTAGTGTAGTAATGTTTTCTTTTATCAACATATAAGGTTGTGTTTATTCGTCTCATTTCATATTTAAGGGTGATGTAAGGGTGAAGGTGGGTAGCTGAGATACGTTAAGGCAAAAATATCAAAACCTAATTGAAAAAAAACACGGACACAAAAACCGACCAAAAAGTTTCAATGAAATGACTTTTCAAGCAGTCTGATGCAGTTGGTGAGATCAAATCTATGATTGAACTATAGTAATTGTAACACAATCCTTCAAAAGTATTTTTTTCGGAACTGTTCTGTCGTTTTTTTGGTCGGTTTTTTTTTAAACTTCATATCTGTTAGGTTTCCGTACCCAAAGGGTAAAACAGGACCCTATTGCTAGACTCCGCTGTCCGTCTTTCCGTCTGTCACTAGGCTGTATCTCATGAACCGTGATAGTTACATCATCTGTGAAAATTTTAACAGACAGTTGAAATTTTCACAAGTGATGTATTTCTGTTGCCGGTATAACAACAAATTCTAAAAAACAGAATAAAATAAATATTTAAGTTTTTGCTTGATATTGATAACGGCAACAGGTAGACGCTTGAAATATTCATTGAATATTTAGTTATATATATTTATTTTTAATCTCCTATACAACAAAGGTGATTTTTTCCTAAATGTATATCAGTAACCTAACATTATCCTTAAATATGACCACGCATTTCTGGAACACCCTATATATACATGTATCTATGCTTTGTTGAAGTTTGTCCTCTAATTCCTGATTTATAAATTTTGAAGTTGATTACCTACCTAGGTACTTGTTAAAGTTTTGCCTGGAAACTTATCTAAATTTGGCATTAAAGGTGCAGTAGTACCTAAGTAGTAGTAAATTAAAATAATGTGTGGGTCCAAGTAAAAAAATATTATTTACAAGGTTTGCAACGGCAACATGTAAATAAAGCATGTTTCTTTTTGTTGACACACTCCACGTTCTCAGCGATTGTAGGACAAAAAAGTCTCTTCAAAGTGTGCGGTGTTTCAAGAACAGTGAAATTTCTCAGTATTCTGTTTGTGGTTAAGTAGCGATAGCGGATATTGCAATCTTGTACATAACAATGGCTGTGTCAAGTTGTTACGCTGTACCGGCGCTTATAAGAACCATAATCACCGATAACGATCCGCGGGAATTTTCTTTTATATCAAGACTTTCCTAGAAATCTGAAATAGGTGCAAAGAGCTTAGTAGAGAACAAAATGTTGCGAACCCCATATTTTATCGAGATAACATTTTAATTTACTCATCCAACAGGGGTAGTAAACCATGTCGCTTAAATTTGAAGATCGTATTTTAGGGAGTAAAGCTCAATTAATATGCTTCTAAAGTAACGTTGAAGCTGAGCGTTAAATTACATTTTTGAGGTAAAGTTGCTGGAAAGCAATTCATCTGCACTAGTTTTTTTCGAAATAAAAGCAAATGTTCGGAAGCGTCAAAGCTCGTTAAAAGCGCAAGGCTATAGATGTAATGTCGAAGCCCGAAGCTAGAACGACCTCGGTGCAGTCGCATCCGTCACTGACAAGAGTTGCAAGCACGTAGCTTCGTCGACACTGCCTCACATGTTCATTTAGGTTTTTTGGATGTAACCAATTCCTGGTCAGTCTCGAAATAATTTTTCCACTTGGTATATTATTGTGATATATGCGACAATTCCTTTCTATTATATCAATAAATTTCTAAAGTCGATCAAGCAATGGAAAGTTTTACTGCTTTCTCGGCTTAAAATTATAATTTGCACTGTTTAAAAGAACAGCACGCTCTTTTAAAACTTTTTTAAAAAACGTTTCATTTTTGCGGCCCCGGCAAGGAGCAAGTGTGTATGCTGCGGCTATTCGAACAAAAAAAGCGTCGTCAGTCTAATTTGCGGTTTTATGGTCTCTTTTTTGGTCGTGTCAGTTGACTTAACTTTATCATAGACATTTTGAATACCGATTTCAGGGATTTCTTTTAGGGCTTGGGTGTAGAACCCAGGGTTTCGGAATTTGTTCGAAAGAGTCACCGCGGCCCTGGAACGCAAAGGGCATAAGGAGGAACACGGATGGGTTTTAGTCAGTAAGAGTCTGACACTCGGTACCTATTGTTGCTATCTCACTACGGAACTAGAGACTCGTTACTAGAAATTGTCGTGCCCGCACAATGTACGCTGTGCCAAGTTTCAGCTGTCATTGCCTTAGACAGATTTGCTACATTTCGTCAATGTATAGGAGTAAACCATAGATATCGGACACGCTTCGTCAGTGTCGTCTCAAACAGTGACTGTTCCGGCGTTTTGGCTCATTGTGGATGCAGCGATAGGTACTTTCATCAAGCATTGCGAATGGTTTAGTATCAGTTCTACGTACTCACGCTTCCCCAATGAAATTTCTCCGCATGGTCTATTCACTCATCAACCCTTCTTATCTTTTGCTTCCACATTTCTTTCTCTTGAC
This sequence comes from Melanchra persicariae, assembly GCA_947386135.1. NCBI lineage: Eukaryota > Metazoa > Arthropoda > Insecta > Lepidoptera > Noctuidae > Melanchra > Melanchra persicariae. The sequence continues at coordinate 10,113,726 of OX376656.1, read as the reverse complement.
AAGCGAAACTTTCATGTTGTCCATCCCTATGCACTAAATATACGCATCTTCATCCCTGCTATAAGGTCTAACTGATTGGAGCTGATGAGATGCCCATTCCTGTGGCCAGTCAGTATAATAGAATAGTAGAAGAATATAAAGTGGGCTTCTGCCCATCTCGAACACTTTATATTAATATATTTTTTAAATAGAACTGTGGTGTAGTGTTTCTATAATGCGGCTATATTGGCTGCATTTACTAATGGCGCAGCTTTGGCATTTCAATTTGAATTCTATACCAGTGTCCTGAAACTCATTAAGAATTATTGCATTGGGAACGCAAAACTAAACTCCAAAATACAAATAGTAATGGTTTTGGACGATCACGTCAACTGCATTATGCACACCCGATAATACGGGCCTTCAATGTGGGAAATGACGTCGATGTGACCCAGAAATCGTTTTTAGATGAATTAACTAGAATACAGAGGAGTAGGCACTAGCTAGGGTTCAGCCTCACATTGAAAAATAAGAGATCTCATGCAACTTCTTCTTGCAGTAAATTGATTTCTCCTGATGTATCTAAAACCAAACAAGAAGTCTGAAACCAATAAATCTGCATAAACGTACTATTCTGAAAAGTCTGAGTTCGAAAGGTACTGCATTAATTTATTTAACGGTTTTCAGTGCCTATAGTTGTGAAAAAATAAAAGGCCCGTTTTGACAGCAGGCTACAACAAAAAGATTGATTTCATGTCTCTTTCATACTTACTAGTAAAGTAATGTTGTATCCTGCTGTCAAAACGGGCCTTTTATGTTTTGACAACTTTACTATGTAGGCTGCACCTAGATAGCAACGGCTATATTGATCATCAGATTTACAACAAACACGAATAGAGTAACCGTTCGTTTAACCGTAGAAAATCAAACCTACCACGAATCCAATAAACATATTTTCAGTGTCGATTGGTGTCAAAGGAAATAAAATATGTACATAATTATGTTGTAAATCCTCTATAAAAAACAGATATATATATTTTTAGCAATACATTTCCCAGCTGCAACAGCGGGATCGCCAATGCCCTCCACTCAGTGATCGATGGTACTCTAAAAGCTTAACGTAACACTTACTGCAAACGATGGAAAAATAGCTGCGGAAAAATTAAGTTATTTCCAACTGTGGAATATTTTTTATTCTAGTGTAGCTAATTTTTGATTCCTTGTCATAATGGAAATGGTAGCAAAGAGGAATTAGATAAATGTATAAAAAAATGACACCCGACCGCTAAAAACGACTAAAAAGTTCCAAAAAAGTCGCTTTTCAAGCAGTCTGATGCAGTTGAATCACAGATCTGAGGCAACAAACTGCATCAGACTGCTTGAAAAGCGACTTGTTTGGAACTTTTTGGTCTTTTTTAGCGATCGGGTGTTTTGACAGTCGTTTTTTTTATTTCCTACATTCATTTTCGTGAGTTTTAAAAATTTATATACTTAGCCTATGTCACTATTCTGACGATTTGACACCTCATATGTCAAAATCCGTCCAGCCGTTTGGACTGTAGGGCGTGCCAAAGAAATGGACATACATACAAACATACATACGTTCGAAAAACATTACCCTCCTTCTGACGCATTCGTTCAGTTTTTCATTACAACGTGCGTGACAAAATAATATACTTACAAGAAGCACGGGCCGGTTATCGATTTTAATTTATCCATTTTATTGAAGGTTAAATTTCCTCAGGAAAAAAGTGTTTTTATCTACTAACTCTATTAGTATTTATTTTTGGCAAGGAATGTTTGCTGTTTTCAGTTGTCTGATAGTAATAATATGGAAAAGTCAGTACACAGCCGTGGATAACGCTTGCAAAGCAACTGATTCTGGAGAAAGAGTGCTGGCCGATCAGATAAATATATCTTGGCAGAGACTAGACAAAGCATTTGGGAAAACATTGAATACATATTATTTTACGCCTACTTATTAACATGAAATATTACGGGTAGGTATTCATGCAAAGTCTTAAGTCTGGCAACATTTGCTGGCTCAATCCTGTTCCGAAATAATATGGCCGCTGCAAAGCGAGCTATTCTCTCAAAATGTTTGTCTTAAGAGTGAATAATTACAAGGGTAAGTAATTGGCCTTTTGTATTGTATTATCAGCTTACAATGATGCCTGTACTTAGTTAGTAAGCCCGCATATGAAACAGCTTCTCTGTGTGATATCACGAGTGTTTATAAACAAAGATGTGCTCGGTACAGCTTAGAACAATGAAAACTTGGATAATATTGTCATGTATATTATAGTAAAAGGAATATGTGGAATTCCGAGCCTATTTTTGTGCAAAGAGCAAGGGTTCTCAAAGAAACAAATATTTGCGGCTTTAAACCGACCGTTTCTATCCGAGTTACGCGTGTACCTACTACAGTTTATTTGTCTTTTATCTTACAAACTTGGATTTTTCCCCAGTTCTGTTTGCCTTGCATTGATCTCCCGGCACTCTAAGAAAAGCTTTTTTCTTATATTACTGTTGTAAATAAAATATGTATTTATAACTTGTCAAGTTGAAGGATTAGTTATTGTTGTCCACTAGATATCGTGAAATAGCTGATTGTATGTAGTTGTTGTACAAACTTGTATCGACAGTAAAAATACACGTACTCACTATAAACCGAATACGGTTTTATAGCAGGATTGCGAGCATGTTCCTCTTCCAAAATATCAAACGAACTGAGTAAGTGCGGATACAAAGAGAGGACGTTTTATTGTATTATCTCACATAAGTTTGAGGGAAATTTGTCACAATCGTAATAAAGAAATAGCCATTAATTAATTAGTGCCGGCGTGTTTTCTCTGTGTAGGCGTGGCTATCTTCCTGTTTGCTGACCGAGGGAAAAGAAAGTTAGATTAAATGCGATTCATTGTTCGGCCATTGTAGTACTTAAGAACACACGCCATCAGCAACCACACTAGTTAGTAGAGAGAAAAAGGCTCAATGAATATATTGCATAAAGTGCATTAATGTACCATGTTTTCATTAGTTAGTAATATAAGAGTTGGGTGTTTGAAGACTTTTTAAGAACTTTTTACTATAACTTAGTAAGACAGATTAGCAGAGTGTTAATTCTGATGAATTAAGAATCAGAGGGCCAATTCTACAAGACTGATTTATAAAAACTCGTTAACTATATGATTATTAAAAAAAAATACTGTTTAAGCAGAGTGCCAATGCTGCAAATTTTTAAACAACTTTTGAATTCGCATGTTAGTCGCAAACTGTCAAAAAAGTATTAATTTTCATACATTTTTGACAGATTGCGATTGAGATGCGAACGCGAACATTGTTTGGAAATTATTAGAAGTGGCACTCTGTTTAAATCAGTATTTATACTAATCATATAGTTAACGAGGTTTTATAAATAAGTCTGTTAATATTCATTTATAAGGGTGTACATATAAATGCGATTTACCTTTGAGTGGTACATTAAGCAGTAGATTTATCACTTAATCGTAATTTTAGTTAGATCTCTTAAATTGTTAATGTTGATCTAAGCCTCGGTATTTATCTTATCGCTCAGTACTTTCTTGCCAAAATTGTTGTTATTTGCTGTTTAACTGTGTACTGTTTGTCAGTGATAGAGTAAAATATATTTCGAAAAAGCAATTTGCAATCGACCACTGACTCAAAGGGCCGAATCTCGTGAGGCATCAAGGACCCTCTATTAAAATTAGAAACTTCATTTTCGCAGATAAATTGCTTCTTGACTTTGACTATGTTCAAGGTAAATACTGTCTGTAATCTGGGTCCGAGTTAGTAAATAAATTTAAAGGTGGTGTATTTCTTCCGTTTTAAATTTCTACGAAAATAACTTGGTTTTTGGTAAAGTCAACAGGTTTTATCGTGATTGTATTGATATTTGCTTTTTGTATTTCTGGTGCTACTATATTAGACAGACGGACAGACAGACGGACAGACAGACGGACAGACAGACGGACAGACAGACGGACAGACAGACGGACAGACAGACGGACAGACAGACGGACAGACAGACGGACAGACAGACGGACAGACAGACGGACAGACAGACGGACAGACAGACATACGGACAGACAGACAGACGGACGGACAGAAAAAAGGATAGACGGTCAGACGGACCGACAGACAGACAGACAGACAGACGGACAAACAGACAGACGGACAGCGGAGTCTTAGTTATAAGTCTTAGTATTAAGTCCTGCTTTTACCCTTTGGGTACGGAACCCTAAAAATGACAATCTTCTAGACCCAAATGCTATTTCCATAAAGGAAAACCCCCAATAAAAACCATACCTAGTAATTTATTATTAACACTACATTATCGCGAATATGCCAAGTACTTTTGTTAACGGGTTAGCACGTCGCGAGTTGTTGTAAATGCATCGAACTAATACCATTTGTCGCACATCGCGCGTCGTTCCACGGCATCCCCAATTTGGCTACGGTTTGGTGATTTACTCAAATTATTAGTGTCGCTATCTATGAACCTAACTACGCTAAATGGTTTAAGTTAGTTAGAATTTTGTAGATAATACACGGATATTGCAGTCGATAACCGATTTATGTGCTGGTTTTGGCCTATTTTGACCTGATAGTGATAGTTAGCTTATGTAGGAAAATGTTACGGATTGATAACTAATTTCAAACACATGATTTTGCCTTTTATCTAGAAAACCGCCAAAGGGCACAGTTCAATAATACCGTAGAGTAAACAAAGACCCATTATTGCCCCTCTTCATTACTCACTTCAAAGACTCTCCGTTATGAAAAGGAGCAACTCTTGCGATAACAATTCGGATTTGTAGTATGCCCGATAAATAAATTATAAATACATTTAGCAGCGTACATTTCGAACCATTTCTCTTCTTACACGACTAGCCCATTTGCAGATCTCCAAACGGTGCCATTACTCAGCAATAAATTGGCATTTGCGCCGTCATACATAAATTACGCGAGCGCGCTGAAAACCAAGTTCTCTGGTAGACACTTTTTGTACAAATGTAACTGGTTTAATCTATATTTTATTATATATTAAGTAAGAAACAGATTGGCCGTCTGACTGACTGACTGACTGATTGATCAATCGTCGCACTATCGAAACCGCTGGGTCTAGAAGCATGCAATTTTGCGCAAAATGTTTCTTAACTGACGTAAGTATTTTATTTATTTTTTATAAGTATCGCAGCATAATGCTGAGACAGGGACCTTTTTGGCCTCGCACATATTATTTACATGCTTTTGTTATGTGTATTAACTACTGTTACTTTTAAATATTATTATTACTTACTTTTTTTTACTTTTTTGTGTCTTGTGCGAGTTACAAATTAATATTTTTAAAAGCTTTTATTCTTTCTTTCTTAAGTGTGCACTAAGAAGGGATTTTTGGAAATTCATCCCCTAAGAGGTTAAAGTGAGTGTTGTAAGTTTGTATGAAAAATCTTATGCCTTGGTCCAATACCTATACCTGAAACTACTATATCCAATATACTGAGCTAAGTAAATCATTCAGGTTGACATTTTTTTTTTCGCAACTATCCCCAAAAAATGATTTCATTCAATCAACCAATTCATTTTTTATAGATATACAAGATACAAGAAATCAACAATGGATCAGGATCAGGATCGCACTACTCGTACAGGTTTTGTCCAATGCTCCATGAACGAGCAATTCATATCTATTCTCCCTACAATGCAGGAAGCTGTTAAATTGGGGCTGCCCCGTATGCGGCGCATCAGAGACGCTATTCCTTTGCGATGTATCGCTTGAAAACCATCCACTTGAGCGTCTGCAACAATATCACTACCTGATGCGCTACAAAAGCGTGGCAACCCCATCAACATCCTGAACGCTGATTAGCTGAGTTAAGGTTTGTATGGAAGAATCTTATTCCTTGCGCCAGTGTACTTGCAACTTGGTATAAGAACTGGGTTGTGTATAATAAAGGTTGTCATTATTCGTTTGTCACAACTACCCCCAAAAAACTATTTAAGGGGTGTTCAATTTGTAGGAAAAAAATCTAAACGCTTGGTTCTATGAAGTTGAAACTTGGAATAAATGTAACAATCTTGAAAAAATAAGAAAAAGTGTTTTTGAAAATCAACACTTTACGGGCACGCTTTTGATAAATTTTAACTAACTTGAGAATTGGAATAACAATCTAACAGCGGAATAATTAAACTGGATCAAACGATTTTTTTTATGTCAACCCATAGCGGGGTGAAAGGCCCAACAGTTGCGCTGATACTGTAGTACAAACAGAAAAAATGGCTGACTGATAAATAATAATCGGTACTTAAATCTAATTTTTACAAAACTTACTAAACACGCGCGGACGAAGTCGCGGGCGAAGTGCTAGTCTTTCATATTACAAACGAGAATAGAAGTGGCTGTAAGCTAGGTACTATTTATGTACCTATGCATCACGGGTGAACCTTTTTATGAGGTCAAGTAACAACTCTCCCTGACAGAATTTATGTGGCTAATTCACTATGTTTCAGTCCTGATAGATTTATGCGTTTTCCTCAGGCGTGGCGTTTGCTATGGCGGCAGCCGTTCGTCTGCGTGCTACGGACACGAAAAAAATAGAAAAAACTACGTGGAGCAAAAATCAAACCAGCGAGAACATTTTTGTGATTACATACGACAACATATGAAATTAGTTCGTTTGTGGCTACAAAAGCTGACTAATTGGCAACTGTATCAGTTTTGCATAGCCGCAATCCCAATATACAGTTGTCGCAAAGCCGGCTAAATCTATTATAAAGCAGCTTTGCCCAATTTATACGAATTAAAATCGTTTGTGGTATCGATTGCGTGCTAGTTACGTATCGTGTTTGTTTTCGCGAAATATATCTGCTGATAGGTTTCGTGGTTACATTGTGTGCATGCCTATCTTATTAGGTAATAACATAATCTAAAGATATACTTACCGACTTGTATGCAACTGTAAGAACGCTGTGAAGGATATAAATCCTACTAACTAAAGTGTAGCTTCACTGTTAGGCTGGCATACGTGAGGCGCTAGAACAATTTTCTCCGTTCCGGAAGTCCGTATGGATCTTCCGGACAGCTGTAAAACCAGCCTTAGAGGCTATATATAGAACGTCGTTGGAAAGAATTCGGAATAATTAGAAATTGTTTTTCTTTTTTGGACGTACGTTGTTTCAACTCGACTAACTAAAAGCGTTGTGTTGACTGAAACTTTTAATTATTCAAAACGTTTACTACCTAGTTCGGAATTTTAAACTCACCAATCGTATTTTCGTTTCTCCCCAATATTTGGACAGTTGAGATTAGAACCCCCGAGCGTTAGGTCGCAAGTCAGCGCATTAGCCGCCAAGCTATGACCGCTCTATGTCATAGCAAAGTGTCTGTTATTGGAAAGTAAATCATGTTTCAGCGCAACTTTGAAAACATTTCAAGCTAGAATTTATATACTACCTACTAAGTGACGACAAACACGCGATGCGTTTGAATTATTCATACAAGTTTTAGATACTGTTTTTATTACTCACATTGTACGGAAAGGCATTGGAATGTGATATTTTGTGTAACTCATAGTGAGGTAATCTTTTTCTAAACACCAATACAATTATGTACCTACCTCAAAAACTATATCTTACCTAACACATTCAGAATTCAAAAAAAATATACCGAAAGTGTTACAAAATTATAAAAGGCAAAAACAAAAACACAACAATACATTTAGCCTGAAAAATGTGCGGAATTATTTGCTAAAAGCAACGTCAAAAATAGACTTAATCTAATCAATCTACGCGTGTGGATTCCAATGCAAAAACTAAAAGTTCAAACTAATATCAGCTTTCATATTTTGATAGTCTGGCTTCTCTGTTAATTGTGTTAAGGACTATATTATTCTAAAGTGCAATGAGCATAAGTAACGCCTATTAATATTGAATAGACATGTACAATACTCTTGTAATATAGCCTTTATGGAGCTTGTCGTGCCCAGTGTCCGGAATTCAGCATACAGTTATTCAAGCAAGATGATTAGGCGTTGGCTTTAACACAAGCCTCTCAGCTGCCACAAAGGAGTCCTTACCCGGACCTATAGGACTCTCCTTTGGCGTGAGTAGTATACTAGTTATCTCGTCTCGAGACAAATTTCTGTTTACCATTTGGTAGTATAATTTTGGTTTGTCGTTCTGAAAAGTCTGTAATTTATGCTCTAATCAGATCGTTCAGATTCGTTTTCCAACGAATTCGTACTGAAAACAACGAAATTGTTGATGCAATTTTCATTTTATCTGAATAGGTTATTTTACTATGTAGGAAATTTTAATTCTATTTAGCCCGTCGTCGGTTGGATTTTCAAAAAATATTGGATATGTATTTTGTGCCATTTCAAATCGATAAAACTTGATAAAGATAAAGCGCATTAAAGTTCTATAGAGCGGGGGCTGGTGACGTCACGCCGCTAGTATAGTAGTTTATGCAACGACCATATAAAAAGGGTTATTAAAACACGAGTGTGGGTTTACCACACGAGGCGTAGCCGAGTGTGATAATAGCATCACACGAGTGTTTTAATACCTAATTATATGCCGTTGCATACACTATTTTATCTTCACTCATACAGTTGAAATAAAATAAGTGGAAAAATAGTTAATTCCAATATGGCGGATATTCTCATTGCGTATTCGAATGACTGCGCAGCGCGCTCAAACATAGACAAAGATAAAGGCTGGCTCATTCAAAGTGTGCTATAAAAATTAAAAAGTTATTTTATGATGCAGTTGTTTAAAAATCGAAGGAAAATGTTGAACTGTAATGGATTTTTTTTTTACGATAGTATAAATTTACGCACTGTATCGTCCTTATTTTTTTATTTAAGTTTAAAACAAAACATACGTATCCAATATTTTTTTAGCATCTATCGGACGGGGAAATTCGATTTTTTTCAGTAAAATACCCTATTGTACTCAAGTTTTCTAAGCTAAAATTGTCCCGGAAAGGTTATTTTAGTACAAAATCTATGCTCGCGGAGTCTAACACTAACGCACGTAAACTCTAGGTATGAAGCAATTTTCAAAACAATCACGTCTCTTCTAATAAAGGCACGTTCTTACATGAATCTTTCGCGGCTTCAGTACTAATGAAACTCATAAGCATGGTACTAATACCGGGCCATTAACACTTCCCAATTGCTATTCGAAGGGAGAGAAAAACTCCCCCTTTGTGACTTGTGAGCCATGACTCCGCGTGTCTTAAGGTCCCATTAAAGTTAACACACAAATTACCTACCTCCACACGCGGTCTAGAAAGGGAGTTATGTTGGCAATCTTTAGTCATCATTATATGATTTTTAGAATAAACTTCAGTAGATTTTCTGTCCATTTTAGTAATCACGAAATACGTAGTATTTTCCTAGACCACAAAGCCAAAAAGTTAACTAGGGAGCCCACTCTTGTTTAGATAAACGCTCATAAAAATAGAACATGCTCTCCAACAAATTATAGCGAAGAAGAAGAAACTAGTTTATTTAGCACACACAGACACACATGATGTAGGAAACTTAAATTTTAAATGAAATTATAGTGGAACATTTTTTAAACGTATGGTGTTAATGAAAATTTAATCTGACTACATTGACATCGAGCTAAAATAAAAAAGCAAATAATTTGTGTTCAATTTTTCCGGTGAGCAAACCCATGGAAATCTCTCGACCACTTAGTCAAATCTCAGTGAGACGTCTCCCAGCTTCAAAGTTTGCTTAATACTTTAAACTGGTAATGAAGGCATTATGGCGCGCTGAATGCATAAGAAATGAGGTGCTGCCGCAACCTTCTATATAATTAGCTCCTTTATTGGGTACATATTTTTACTTTGCCACGTTACAATGTCGAATACTTGGCATTGTTTACGTCCCACACTTTTTATGCGAACAAGAGGCGTTTCACCTCGATTATGACATCAATTCTACATCCACCCTGTAGAGTCGATATTCAGCGGTCGCTCCATCAATTGGGTGTTGGTTTCCCTAAATATACCTCTTTAATATTGTCCTAATCTATCAGAAAGGATCTTATGAATGAGTCTGTAATTGTAATCGTCAGTTTAAACGGCCGGCTCGGCGCTTGCCAGACACAATAGATAAATTATGCGGTCTCGCTTGGACCCGGCGGGAGTCAAGGGATTCAATGACGTATTATGTATATTATCCCGACTTGTAAGTTCTGCTAAGCCACCAGAGACAACAGAACGGCATAATACACTAGTGTATAGTTTACGTAATAATCATATGAATTGTTATAGTCCTCAAATCTGTTGGTTCATTATTTATTTAAGCTCACTGCACGGATTTGGTAGGGGAACAAATTCAATTATTGTGCAGGATGCACCCTCTGTTGGCTTCGTATATCTAAATAGAAGATTTTTGCTCTAAAAGATTCATTGCCTTAAGGTGTAGCCTGCATATGTACATTGGTATTTACTGCCGCCCCGCCGGGTGAACACACTAATAATTTGAAGTGGATTGCTCCTGCAACATTGTTTGTGACTTCTATTGTGAACATTGCAATACGTTTGTTGCCCACTTCGATAAATGGCCACAAAGGCAAGAATGTTTCAAGGAGAAGGATATTGATTCAATCGAATAAGGTTACACTTTATTGTTACACGAACATCAAATATCGACAGGTTTTTTACTCAGCCAGAGTAAGAGCTAAAAAAGACTCCGTCAAAAGAAATAAAATATGACGCCAGTAAAGTACTAAAAGAGACGGAAACATTTCACAAACATCGAAGAAAGCGGAAAAAGTTTAGCGAAAGAGTTTTCCAACTTTTCTCAGTAATTTATTAAAATGGAAAGGTATGTGCTTATTATACCTTCATGTTTGTCAGGGAATATTTTCAAGAATTATTTACAGAGTGTAAATACAAAGTTAGGTATTTCAATCTGTCTTCTGATTGGATTACTCTATAAGGTAATCGAGAGAAAAACAGTGTTGTGTGAAAGTTATTTCGTTTAGTTTTGCGAAGCGAACAATGTTGCTGGGCGAGATCAATTGAGATCACAGTTTCCAATTTCTGATAGTAGAGCCCAAAATTCTTGGAACTAATTCCATAAAGTAATCGAGAAGGTTTGCTTGGTTTCCGTATCGTCTTGTTTAATCTCCATTCATTGCCCTTCCCCTCTCGTTAAACAGCAATTTTGACGTGTTAATAGCCAAAGTTTATTTACGTTTACGCCTAACGAACAAGCAAAATTAACACATTGAAATTTGATTTGAATTTAAGTGTAACTAATTCTGTGTATCAAGTGTCTTCACGGTGTGACTAAACAATGAATTTCAATTTTCAGCCACTTAAACTAACATTATAGATTTATTTATCAAGGTTATTTTACCTTTGAACGTGTTCTATACATTTGTACCAGCAGTAGCAGCAAAATAAATGGGTAATAAATGTGAAAAATAAATAAACGATTAAGTATATAAAACAAACAAACAGTTTCGTTCAGGATCTTTCATTGACTGACATGAGAATATTTTTGTATGTGTTTTCAATATTATCCTATAACTCAGATGAAATCATGAGAGATGGAAAATCAATTTTTCCAAATTGGGTTTTTTTTAGGGTAATCGTGAAACTAATAGATGGAGATGATCTTTACAAAAAACTGTGATATTAAGCCTTCTATAAATGTAGGGATTACTCCCGCCAGAATTCTTTATTGCCCACTATTAAGAGTTTGAGAAAATTGGCCTTTTATTTAAAAACAGTACGTATCAACTTTTAATGCTTACAAATATTACGAAGATAGCATTTAGGATAAAAAAATACTTTTAAAAATTGCTCTACTTAGCTTTTATTACCTAGCATAAAGCTTTCAAAACTCTTTGAATACCAACTGTAAATGAATTGAATTCTTTTAAAAATATTTAAGCATAAGCTTTTCATTTCGGTGGTCTCTTTTAGTACAAATAATAAGGCTTGATGTTCCTCTGCAAAGAGCACTTCATTAAAACACTAATTGAACGTGATTCATTATCTGCCCGCCAGTGTATTCATGTAACCGGCTATTGTAACTTACAGGGTTACTTACAGCATTCATTTACAAAATAATGGACATTTTGTTTAATTGTTATGTATTGATTGATTACTTAAGTATGTTTTAACTATTAGATTTTAAGATAGCGAAAAAATTGTATTGTTTTTATATACCAGTTTTATCTAATTTTACCAAACTGTATCTAATTTAAGCTAGTAACATGTGGAAACTTAGTGGATTGTACAATTACTTATAGCATACTATATCTAGTTATATAATATACATTGTACGATTGTTTGTTTTCCCAAACAAAATAAAATATTCCAAAATAAAAAAACAAATTCAGCGAAATATAATATTCTCTCAACAATCTAAAAGCTGCTACAGGAAAAAGCTGAGATGAAACTGAAAAGTGAAAAAAGAGCGATTTCATTGAGACATAGAATTTCAAAACAGCTACCGATTGACCTATTTAATAAATTCTTTGTTGAACCTCTGGATGTGGACGTCGACGGAATAACGATGACAATACAATTGTGTGTGGGGACGTGTGCCAACCCTAATAGTAATGGACCTCCAGTTTATTGTTATTTTATCAACATACCTTTGCTGCAACAGCAATTTAATATTTTAATAAAGCCCTGAAAGTTAATTATTTGTAACGCTACACGTTTACATATCGAGTCGATGTGTAGCCGAGTGTACATACTCGTACAATTGAAAGACAATAAATTTACAATAAGTACAAAACGCGAGCTTTGCGCGATCAAGTCGCAAAGGACAATAAATAACCTCATTTTCATCCGATCGTGTATCGGGTACTCGAGTTGACATACCATCGATAAAAATAAACAAATGCGAATAGAGATTACACGCCTACGAGAACAAGTTAGTCGTGTATTTAAACTCGTTAAAAAAAGAGATTTGTAGGGAGGGAATGAGGCAAATCCTTTCGTGGGTCTATACAAGGATCAGTGAGGACGCTGTCACAAGATCCTGCCCGTTAGCCGTGCGTTAATAGGATCAAACCGGGCTTTATTTGGGACGTGTCCACGCGCTTTCACCTAACTTATCGAATTTGCAAATCGGCTTACACTTCGTTAACCATATCTATGTACTGACAGACTACTTTTAGGAAATATAATGATGGCAATATTAGTGTTTGGGCACAATGGAAATTATAAGAGAAACAATAGAATTGAGAAGAATCTTTGGATTATGAAGAAAATTGTACATTTATCAATATAAATATTTAAGTTATTACAAGAGCAAATAACACTATTTTCTTAGCAAGAGGCTAGTCGTAGTTTTGAGAAAACAGTTTTTGCTAACGCTCCAAACCTTCTTGTATTACGCATTCGAATAATTTAAGGTTTTTTAATTAAATAACAACGCGATGGACCTTAATTAAAAGGTAAGAGTCCGTATAATTGTTTGTCCAGCATCTTGTTACCATAAAGCACATTAAGTATTCTGTAAACAGAGTATTTGAAAGCCGCTGTTATTTTCAGCGGTCTATACATAATTCATGGGGATTGCACTGCTGATGGAAACAAAACAATTTTAGTATAAGTAGAAAATAGACGGAAAGCTTCTCTCGCTTAGTCTCCTAAATTATTAACCTTTGTGAGGGCGATACGCAGAAAGGTTCTGTCTTGTTTACGCGTTAAGGGAGACAGGGAAGGGAACTTAATACCCTATATCACTGTCGGGGTAATACAAACTAGCGGGGTCGCAAACCTTTTCCACTAAATTACGTATCGGCACGTGGGTAATCCGAACTTAGTTGAATCACATGAGGAGTTCGGTAGTGAGTGCAGCGAATTAATGGACTATGTTTAAGTGCATTTTAATTTAAAACACACGTTTAATTAAATGCAGTAGGCACCTAGTTATTTTATTGAATTGAACTTTTTATACAATACTGCTTCGTACTATATTTACGCAAATTAAATATTAGCTCAGCGAAACCAAGGATCGCGGTAATTCAATTTATTTTGTACAGTTAAATTAAGTTGCTTTCTATGTGTGGCTATGTTAAGAAATTGTGAACCTTTTTAATATTGTTTAGTTGCTTGGTATCATTTTCCTCTTACCCTATTCAATATTCTTATTTCCTGAAATAGTACAATTATTTTCAAGTGGTTGAAAATACAAAACATTTGTGTAGAAATTCTTGAGTAATCACTACACTTTAATCAAAACTGAAAAAAATCTGAAACCTCCTATTTTTCTTGCTCTCTAAAATACATTATTTAAATTAAATTTCGGCAAGATTGATGTATTTTAATGTTGTAAGAAACTCTCCAACAAATTCATTCAAGTTGCTCGCAGTTTTACTTTGTTTGCCAACTTACAAGAAGTGCGATAATTTTAAGCGTTCATTGAAAATTATTGCGTGAAGCTAGTAAGTGTAATATCTAATGCATAAATTATCAACTTATCTGTTTCCAAATTCTCTCGGGAGGCGCCGGGGGCCCCTCCGAACTATAATGTGTAACGTGTGACATGCGGGGCCCGGGCTGTCTCGCCCCGCGTTAATAATCCATCAGATTGACAAAATCTTTGCATGGGCCCGACACTAGTGAAGCTTCTCTCCCGTATAACAACTTACATGTGTGAGTGCCTTCAGCGCTCAAAGGGCATCTTTTAGAAAGTCTTGATAAGCTCTATCAGCCAGTTACAACGAAAAGGGGTTTCAGTGATACTGACAATGGTATAGTGAGTAAAATTTTGGTGGATTTATTTAAATATCTAACAAGACTTATCTGCACAGATAAGGGTATGACGGTGGTATTCGTTCTCAGTAAACCTTTCATATGAAGCGCAAGCCGTGATGACAAAGATATATTATTATTTCAGAGCAATTTATTCTGATTGCTCAAGTTGATATAAAATAAAGTAACATTGTACTAACGCAACGTTATTTTAGTGCCATCCATGACAGTGATTTCCCAGAAAGTAATGGATGAATTAAAAATTAATTTCGTGAAATAAAATTTCTTGTGTGATTTCAGCGCGCGAAGGAAGAGTAGATTTCTCTCTGGCTCTCCGGGCGACCGTAACGCGCGAGTGCCACTTACCTGTTACAACTTATTGAATTATTTATGAAACTATCCACCTTATTGGATTGAAATATCGCGGCCCTATATGGCTTATTCGCCGAACAATGCCATTAAAGTGACGGCCAACGCTAATTTAAAACTATTGTAGGTATTCCATTAGGGTGTATTCACATCGTTAGCTCGTAACCGATATTTAAGGACATAAACTTTGTTCCACGTTGTTTGCAGGCAATTGACGTAAGTGCGGTGTGAGGTGGAGAAGTACAATTCAAATTCCAATTTGGCTATGAAAATTGACGTCATTATCCGTGTATTCGAGCAAGCGAGTTACTTAATGACTTCAAGTTAACAATGACCCGCCATCTACGAGTAGTTAGGGAATAAAGTTTTATCGGCCAATGTGTAAGAATACTTATTCCCGTTTATTGCTCTTCGTCCAGTCATCTCTTAAGCTATTAAATTCGTCGGAAACGTCGCATAAAACGTTGGAATCGATTTCACATAAACGATAGACGTGACCAACCTAAAAGTGTGTGGCGTCTAATTTGTCCGGATACCTACCGAGTTTTGTATTTATTGCAATCATAAGGCAGTATCGCTTTCAAATTAAGTTTGTTTTGTGCCTGTTGACAGAATTTACAAGATTTATATTACACTACAAGTCTTATCTACTCTTGAAGCTTTGAAAAGAGATTTTCAACATATTTCTTTATCCTTTGTTTGTTATCAAAATTAGTTATATATTATCACCTGAAATCACCAATAGTACAAAAACTTGGTCATTAAACTTTAATATTCGCAAAAAAGTCGATGTATTATGTAGTTTGTAGAGTTGTTCGAAAACATCTAACACGTTTATGCGGTGCTCAAAAGGCTCTTTTGTCTTCATTCCGTGTATATTTCTCTCATGTTGATGAGAAAGTTACAATGAAGTGTGTAGAAGAAAATTTAATAAAACATAATAAGCAATTTCATAGCGACTAGAGATACCGAGAGTACCATGAAAGAAAATGAAGTAAACATGGAGATTTTTAATTTCGCAGCTTTAAATAACATTAATATAAAACATATGTGGGCACAATGTGTTGTCATATATGAGTCTACAAAAGTTACCTTTTGGAGTTTTGGCATCATTTGAGTTTTAATTAACATGGGAATTTGGCGAGTATTCCTAAACTGAAATTCAATTAGAAAGTTTGGCGCGAGTGACCATCAGATTAAGGGCTGGTCCTTAGATCGAAATTAATTGGCTCATGCAGATATTGTTGTAGCCAAGGACCCTCATCTCTGAGGATTTATGTCTAGTTGAGAGCCAGGAGCCACGAGCCTCGACAATTTGTTTACCCACTAAACAGGTTGAATTACTTGATACTCAAGTTTGATCTCTTCATTCCTGTTTTATTTGAGTTGGACCAAAGCAGATTTTAGACAGGTACCTATATTAGATCATTTCTACGAATCCGATGTTAAAATAGATGGTTTCAACGAATAAGTACATTAATGTAAATAGAAAATTTGGAGGTATTTATGTTATGAGTAGAATTTTCTATGTTTTGTGGGAAGTTATGAAGTCAATAAAGCAATGGTTGATTAAAAATAAATAAAGAATAATTTGTGTAGTTGGATACGAAGAATTGAGTATTGTGATGATGTTCTCTGGAGCCCTAACCACCAGAAGACTGGACCCTGCTCTTTTCTTTTTTCTATTATTTTACAAAATAAATGTATAAACATATAAATTAATAAGTATTTAAAAGTGAACAAATGAAATTAAGTGATATACCTTTCGCGTATATCGAATTATCCTGATTCCTAAGCAAGCTCGAGGAAGTCAGAATGAAAGCGGTCTTCAAGTAGTGCGGGGAATGCACTCCAATCACAAGCAGGCTTAGTCGAGTAGTTAACTTAGAAACAATAGGAAACATGGCGCCGATGCACTTCGCCTTGTTACAATGCAACTTTGAGTTAAATTAAAAAGGGAGATAGTTAAGGTTTTGTAAGTATTTTTAGGAGACATCTCAATTTTCGAACGTAACTTTTCATGATGTAATTATGGTTCTCTTTTAAATTATACTAGTTTATACCCGCGACTTCGTATGCGCATATCCCGTTTTTTCCCCGTTCCCGTAGAAATTCCAAGATATCCTCTACCCTCTTCAAAGAACCTACATGCCAAATTTCAGTTATCTACGACCAGTAGTTTCGGCTGTGCGTTGTCTGTCAGTCACCAGTTACGGAAGAAATGTACAAACTAACTGAATATCTATCAAGATTTAAGTGAATGCTTCTCACTGTTATTAAGCGAGTCTCTATATTCCATTATACTTTCTACTACATTATTTCAACGACAAAATGGTTGAGTTTCTGGATGTTCAAAACTTAAAATATTTGGATGTTTGTTGACCAATTATTTCTCAACAGTTGAATAGATTTGGATGAAAAGAACAAAAGAAGACCGATAGGTACATAGTATTAGGACTTTTTATTTCGGTAGTAAGTTCTCTTGAGATAATTTCCGATTTCCTCGTGGGCAAAGTCGTTGGCAAACGCTAGTGTCGTATAAATCATGGACAATTGGACAGGCAAGGTAGTCGTGGAAATCAATACCCTCTGTAGTTGACAACGAGTACCTATGTGCGTTATTATTCCTTACTAAATCCATCGTGGGAGGCACTCGTTCATGTTATTTCAAGCCATTGTAGGTCAAATAATATATTGCTTATCATTATTTAAAATTCGACTTCTAGGTATCTCAGTAATAATGTAGGTAAATATAAATAAATTTTATGTTGAGTAAACATCACGTAGACCGGGTTCAGAATTTGTTTATTTTATTATTTCAGGCGTAGGTATACCATACATTACTATGTTAAATAAATAATATGTAGGTGGAATTAGGTATTAATACCTGATAACTCATGTTCAATTTACTAGTTGAGAGGCACGCTACACGTTATTTTAGTAACGTACCTAGTTAGATTTATTACTTTTTGATCTGCTCCCAGCTAGTATTTTATGAGAGATTTTATCGAAAGTTTAATCCATCTGTTTACCTATAAACTATTTTAAGTACTTTATGAAGGATTTAATGATTACATAGGTACTCGTAAATCCCAATAGTATCTTTGTGTATTCCTGTCTAGTAACTTTAAAAAGATCCAGAGAATGTTCACATCCGAAAGCTTGTCTAGCCACTTTAAAAGCGTTAGAAGAGAACCTACATATTTTACTCTTATTTCAAGTGTCGAGAGTCTTCTCTCTGATTATCGTCTGTTTCAAGTTCGAACGAATCACTAAACATAAAATAAATGGTTAATTTGTCTGTTGAGTTTGTAGATAAAGCTATTTTATGTCGTTTCGAAGAATTATTTTTATAAAAATACCGTTTTGTATTTGAGTTTTCCTCATAGGATCACGTCGATCAATCAATCAAAATAACTTCGACAGTTTTTGGTATCAAGTAATTTTAAACGAGTCTGACGTATAATTGTAACAAACTAAATATATAATTGGATTGTGTAGGCAAGACTTTCTTACATTTTGAAAATATTTAATTATATCTTTTACGGTTCGTTCCCTTTTGAGATAACGACAGCTTGAAGCGACAAGAGGCCCTAGACAATGTGCCATTCAAATTAGCGAATGCGACTGTCAAAATGCCAAAATGTAGGAATTTGATCACGTGACATTTCGATGGCATTGATCTGTCAATCCCAAAAATTTTTGACGTATCGACAATCGCCTTCGCCATGCTACCGTTGACAGAATCTTGTCTTGAACCCAAGGTCTGTTCATATTTTTGAGGCCACGTGTTATAGTGACACTAAACTTAGTGTAGATTACGAATAGCAACTCGACGGGTTATTACTTCGCCATTTTCACCGAAAACAGAAGTTTGTTAAATTGTATACTTCGAAGTTGGAGGAGTGTTATAACTTTGTAAATGGAGAAGCCTGACCAGAAATAGACTGACCTAAGTTATTCTTATACTAATTTAAGGATTCTGGTGAAGAATATTGCTAGATTAAGTTGGAATTAATTCGTTCAAAACTATTTATCCTTTAAATACTTAGATTCGCCTTGACAATTTTTAAATGATGAAAAATAAATTTGGAAATACTACATCCTCGACTTAACGGCTTCTTTGTTGATTTAACCAAAATTAGAGAAAATATAAAGAATTATCATTAAAATTAATTGCCTAATCACTTTGCTAATCTGCCGAAACTACACAGAAGCTCCTATAGAAACCTAAACAGCGAGGTGTAACAGAACAAAGCGGAATAAAATTTACAGCCGTCTTAACTATTCTGTAGTAATTATCACAAAGCTAACGATACAAAATTAATCAACCCTCGCAATTACCGGTGGGGTCGAATATCGCCGCTGTCAAACAATTACGGCTGATGCTTATCGGACGTCTGTCATCATTCATCTTGTCCCGCCAAGTAATTCTGTTAAATAGTTTGTAACACAAAAATGTGGGCGGTCCACACTGTAATCAAAGCAGGGTTGCTGCTCTGTAAATTATATTGAAATTGTATGCACGAAGTTTTGTTAATTAACGCTGTAGTACCTATATGTAAGTATGTTATGGTTATGGATGTGTGTAGTAGCCTTTTGCTAACCACTCTCAAACTTGATTGACATAATCCTAATTGATATTGTATAATCGGCGAACTGAAACTTAAGCAGATGCTCTATTAATATGTGATAGATACGGGGGCATCTATTAAAATATGAAGTCTACGATTACGTCGAACCGAAATGCTCAATCACGTTGCAGCTAATTTTACAATGGGTAAGTTTCCTCATGATAGTTAAAAGGGGGTTAACACATGCGTCATTTGTTTATTATTGAGCCATAACTAGCGAATCGTTTAGCATAGGCTTATAAAAGTTTTATAACCAGCTAACACGCAACGGCAACTATTTTCTCACCACATTGCAAGGTTTTCCGTGAATGCGGGGAAAAAGGAAAATAATAAACCCAGTATTGTTGAAAGCAAGACATTTTCTCTGCGTATTTCTCCCCAAGTATTCACGTTTGGAGACTTGATCTACCTTTAAGTAAGCGGACACTGGCGAGGGTCTTACGGACCGCGCGTCGCAGTTTGTACACAAAGGACAGGTACAAAGCCGGAGTCTCGCACACTTTACGAAAATCCGAGATTTCTTAGCGACACTAAATCTGAAGGAATAACTTTTTATTTTCTATCTGTTCTAACAATTATTTTTAATTGAGCTCGCTCACAAAAAAATTAATGATGTTGAAATCCGTGAAAAGTGTGAGACGCTGCAGATTCACGAGTCGAGTGGCACATCTGTTACCGGCTGCGCGCTCCTCTGACTTGTAATAATGGAATTAACGAGCTGGTTATGAACAAACGGCGTCTTCATTTCCAGGGTCCCGTTTATTCGTCCTTTGCCCTATTTCACTGCCACACCATTACACTGAATGAAATAATGGACTCAATATTGCGCTCATTTGGAAGGTCTCCTCCACGTCGCACTAACATTTCCGAAGGTGTTTAAATGATAGAATAACAAAGAAGACAATTTGATTGCAAAAAATGAGGTTAATTTGATACCGTTTCACCGTAAGTAATTCACGTTGATAGTGTAGTGTACTGTAGTACAAGTCATTATCGTGCGTGTTTTCATCGATAAATTTATTTATCGCAAAAGCACACATGTTTCGTTTTCAACTTTAATTACATTTATTAACCGGAGTTTAAACTGAATTTACGCTGTCATGCGTACAAAATCCATTCACTAAATAGCCCCCATCTCGTATAATGAGAGAGGCTATGTAATCCAATTAA
This sequence comes from Melanchra persicariae, assembly GCA_947386135.1. Lineage (NCBI taxonomy): Eukaryota > Metazoa > Arthropoda > Insecta > Lepidoptera > Noctuidae > Melanchra > Melanchra persicariae. The sequence goes on along the minus strand of OX376656.1, from coordinate 10,092,807 downwards.
TTAGCAGCGAGATGAAACTACATGCTAGTTGCACAATATCCTCCTCCCGAGGCGGCTGGGCAGGACCGGCTGTCCCCTGCTGACCTATCCCTGCACTATTTCACAGAAACTAACCATTTCCCTAAGAATTTGTATCCTTATAATACATAATAAATTGTGATGGTCTTAGAAGGGCCGCACATTAAATTGAAGAGGTCCCAAAGCGTTCCTCCGTCTGATAGTTACGTGAATTCCAATTTTTAGCTTATCTATTGGGTTGCTTGAGTAGGTATAATTTTACTTGAGTTTTTGTAGTAATTATAAATGTGATGTAAGTGCGCCTCGTGCCTTTTTCGGGTTTTTGTACATTCAGCATACATAATGTGTAATAGAATAAACGAAATACCTTAAAAGGGGTCATTTTACTCGTTATTATGAACAACTTTTACTATGAAACCCAGAAATGCCGAAAAAAAAAACAGCTATTCAGTACATGACATATTTTGCCGAGTTTGCGCACAAAATTTATTGGGCAGTCGCTATTTTTTTCGCGATTTCTATGTCGGTTCCATAGTAAAAGTTATTCATAATGATGAGAACCATGACCCCTTTTTTTTTTTTTTTTTTTGGATGGGAAATCATCAAATGACCCCTCCCGCTCTGGGTTGAGCGGCAGGGAGTGTCAGACTTCTACTGACTAAAACCCACCCATGCTCCTCTTAGTGCCTTTTACGTTCCAGGGCCGCGGTAACTCTTTCGAACAAATCCGCAACCAACCATGACCCCTTGAGAGGTATTGCGTTTATTCTGTTACACGTTATATCGTGCTATATTTAGGTGAACTAATTTAGTACTACTTAAGGATAATATTATAAGGAAACGCCTAAATTATTAATTTTTAAATGTTGGAACTTAAAAAGGCTTGGATTTATTTTTATGGATTTTTTGGTTCATGAATAGTGAATTTATTTGTCATGCTTTTAAATAATCAGGAAAACAAATTATCGTTGGGTTGTTTTTGTAACATTTGCCAACGACTGCAAGTGTATAGAAATTGGCTACATTATACAGGGTTACTGGTAATTCGACGTATATCCGTCAGGGGCTGATAAGGGGGCCAAAATGCAACAAATTGAACCCCCCATATGTATGGCCGAAATTCAATAGTTTTCGAGATATTTTCATTTTACGCTTTAAAAATGTTGTCTCGTCAAAAAAAAATCTATGACATTAATCGTACAAATAACTAAAACAACTTGCTTATTCTGTAGGCTTTCCAAAAAGGTATAAAAGTCAATTTTAAAATACATAATTCGTGGCATGGCATGTGTTTGAACCGGCGCGGGGAGAGAAATCATCTGTGTTCTTAGTTTATCATCCTCGCTAATACAACCGATTTTACTGGCGAAATTCTTCCTGATGGGGCGAGGTGTGCGGGTACATAATTTTGACTACTACGCAGCCACTCGTAGCGAACTTCAGAGGGGCACAGTTATTTGACACGAACTGTAAAAAACGAACAAACTGCAACTGCGCATGCGCGGGGCGGAGATTATGACGGCGCGATTTTATGTCTCAGTCGCTCGTTTACGTTCGATGCATGCTTGCGTCCCGCTTGCTCCCGTCTACGTGACTGCACCTACGCGATCTTTGCAAATGGCTAACTTCAGAGGGGCATAGTTATTTGACGCGAACTGTACTAAGGAAGGCGACGCGAGCGCAGCAAACGCCGTGTAGGGGAGTACCCGCACACCTCGCCCCATCAGGAAGAATTTCGCCAGTAAAATCGGTTGTTTTAGCGAGGATGATAAACTAAGAACACAGATGATTTCTCTCCCCGCGCCGGTTCAAACACATGCCATGCCACGAATTATGTATTTTAAAATTGACTTTTATACCTTTTTGGAAAGCCTACAGAATAGGCAAGTTGTTTTAGTTATTTGTACGATTAATGTCATAGAATTTTTTTTGACGAGACAACATTTTTGAAGCGTAAAATGAAAATATTGGTAAGATATTATTCTTACTTCGGTCATTATTTTAATTATTTTGTTAAATTAAGTAGTTTTAATTATGCCCATAGCTTAATTGAAGTGCCAGCTACAACATCATTTTTAATGGTACCCTTGAATGGGTATGTGGGTTCTTTTATTTGGAATTAAATGTCAAATTTTGGGTAAATTTCGAGAAACCCTTAAAATTCAAATATCTCGAAAACTATTGAATTTCGGCCATACATATGGGGGGTTCAATTTGTTGCATTTTGGCCCCCTTATCAGCCCTTGATGGATATACGTCGAATTACCAGTAACCCTGTATATAAAACTGTATTTTTTATAATTATGGCTCGTTCTTTGGCCAAAGAATTTGCATTGCCATTCAAGGTGGCAATGCAGTCTTCTGGGCGTTTCCGAAATACAGTAATGCGGAGGAATACTTCGAAGCCTAAGTGTATTTTATTTTTGTATATACATAAGTATATGGTAAAGTTTATTAGATATAAATAAATTTAGGTTAGTTATGTACATTTGTTGTTTTTTTCCAAAATACATATTATATTATTAGAAAAATATATAACTTTTTTTTCAAATATAATGTCCTTTGACAACGTATATGTAGGTACCTACGTAGTATCGAAGTTATATATAGCTTGTACCAACTAATGCAGATGTGGCTTAACTGTAGTCACCTGTAAATAATTAATATCTAGATAATAACTTCTCGAATACTAATTAGTTCGTCAAGCGTGATGATTTTGACAATATTCCCGGCACCATTAATTGTAGAAGTCTCTGGGGAGACATTACCTATATGTAGGTAGGTACTTACCTACGTTGTTTTCATCATGTGGTCACAAATTCCCGATGGGTTATGTAGTATCCCAGTTTCAAGGTTTGTTTGAAACCACAATTGATATTATTATGATGTGGGAAAAACTTGATGAAACTACTCATTGTTGAATATGAGTATCTAAAAAAATAATGCTAAGTATTCATTTTGGTACCTAATTATTATTGGGAATACTAAGGGAGACTTCTACAACGTCCGCATTCGCATCTTGAAGAAGAAAGAAAAAGAAAGAAAGAAAAAGAGTTTATTTGCGCCAAGCATGACGCACACCATAAAAATTATAATCATAGCATCTCACTTAAAATCTGTCTAAAACCCCTTTATTTTGACATATTGTGACTGAGATGCGAATGCGAACGTTGCTTAAAAATTGGAGTTTTGACACCCTAGCATTTATTTCAAATAGGTACATACCTAGTAGTAGTAGTAGTAGTAGAAGCTAGTAGTAGTACTAACTAGTAGATAGTAGTAGTACTAACTACTAGTTACTCAAAAATGTCGGTTGCCAGCATCGATCTCGAATAAGCACCTAAGTAGGTAGCTACAACGATTGTGGTGTCCAAAGAAAAGGCAACCCCTCGTGGGTGCTATAAAAACTTCGTCCTCCTGTCTGCTAATAATAAAAAAGTCATGTCCCGTCTGTGTCGTGTCTGCCTAGCGTGTTGTTTTGGGGAATATCTTTTTGTTTCGATTTTTATACTCCTTTTACAGACCAATCTAATGATAACTCATTTGTTTTTTTATCACTCTGAGTTTTCAGAGTGATATAACTCTGAGTTATGAACAAATTAATGAGTGTACGACAATGATGTGAAAGAGCGGAGCCTTCTATCCAAACACGTATAAATGAAATGTAGTTTTTTGTCACAATAAAAACTATTTGTAATGAGTTATCATTAGATTTGTCTTGAGTGCTGTGTGACATAGGCTGCATGAATTTTGAAAAAAAAACAAGATGGCGGCCGCCGTCAGGTAAGTGAAGTCGTATTATCTCGTGACATAGTCAAGTAGCGTGTTATCATAAAGGGTTCAAGGAGACGATTCTCGAAAAAAATAACTCACCAAATGTGGGACATACAAAATACTGCATTTTTAGAATGACAATTTTTTCATAATCATCTTCCTGCCCTTAACCCATGTTACTTGGGGTCGGTGTAAAACGTTTTCTTCTTCCACTCTGTCCTATCACCCGTCACACTATCGCTAACTCCCTTTTCTTATATTATTTATTATACTTACTTAATACCTATGTATGTGAAACTAAGTAAAGAACCACATGGTCATTTCACACGTGCGGAACCTATAAATAGGCAGACCGCACATCGGCTAGTTAGCTACAATTGTAGCCAAACCGCTGAACGGCGTGCATAGCCCAAAATATTCGACGCGTGACGGATTTTTATTACATTTTGACATTATTTTATTTACTCATGGCTCATAAATGAATTTTATATGTAGGTAATTTTTTTATGCATTACAATTTGTGTCACCTGTCCAAATAAATATGTTGTGGTGTTGAGTTCATCTGTGGGCTTAGTGCGAGTTTTTTAACGTACTCGATCGCATCAACGTAAACGTTCGCATATGTCAAATTGTATGGAAAAAAAAGGTTTTCTGTGATTGTCACCAGACGGCGCTCATTTAGTTTCAAAACAAATTGACGTTTACGTTAACGCGATCGAGAACGTTAAACAACTCGCACTAAGGCCACTGTTTAGCAAGAGTATTGAACTACGCTTCAGTCAAAGTAAGCGTTTGACACCGAGCTGCTCCTTATACTAAGGCGGGAAGCCGACTCTAGTATACTCGTAGTTTAGAAGACAAGGTGCTAATCCTGAAAACCTATGAAGTAGCAAGTTGTGCTTCCTAGTCTTGCAAGTTATGTCAAAAATCTCATGTCTATAGAACGTGTAACAGAATAAACGCAATACCTGAAATGGGGTCATCGTTTGTCATGGTCATTGTACTCATCATTACGAACAACTTTTACAATGGTACCAACCCCGAAATCGCGAAAATAGCTGAGAAAATTAAACGAGAAGAGACCTAATCGTTTAGTCCAAATTCGAATATAAAATCACCAATTATCAGAACTCCCGGAAAACATTTTTTTATTTATCGTTTATACAAAAGAATACAAGGTTATTCATATTAAATACCAACCAAAAAACCACTTGTGCTATCATGAGTCTTTCTTGATCGAACTATACAATCAAATTTATAATGCATTTCACATGCGCACGCTATTAAATTTATCTTATTCAAGTTTATCGTGCGCTTATAATACCAAGACATAATTTAAGTACTACTAGTTATAGAATTTTAGTTTATATTTTGCATGTATGTCGATCCTGAGGCGAATACTTTTCCTCCTTTTTATAAATAAAGTCTTCAATAACCTATCTACCATTCAAGTTCCAGGAACTTTCTGATTAGCAACATCGCCTGTGAAAACAATTTGCTGCTTCGACGCGTCCGTACCTGAAACGTACGAGTAAAAGGGTAATTCAATTAGACGTAGCTCTTTGGCGATCTAAATGGACTTATAATTATGTACGGAATAGATTTCCGGTTAATAGGGGAAGCTGCCAGCTTTGATAGTCAATGTTCTCGTGTTAATCACTGACCCTTGCTGGCTATACACAATGGACATCGTGTCAGACATCAACCTCGTCTTTATCGAATTATGTTCGGAATTGAGATGGTCCCAGTTTACGTTCAGATTTTTAGAGGAGCAATAATTGGGCGTCGACCTATTCTTTAAGCAACCAAGTTATTTTGCTAATGTTTTTTTATTATGTGTAGGTAAACCTTTTACTTCAGAAAAACGATTGGTTTAGATAAGAACAGTGTTATTACTAGGTACATAAACGGTCTTGGCGTACACACATAATATATCCCTATCCTTAAACTAGGAAATTCATGAATTTTGAATAAATCTTTGTACCTATGCTACTGTAATCTTAAACACACTCTTGCAGCTGAATGACTCTACAAACTAACTCAAAACTTTTAATCTGGTAACCGCTAAAGCTGATGTATTAGCCTTTAGTAGTTATCCCAATTTCAATGGGGTTGGCGCATTATGGAAGAATAAGGTCCACACATTTCAAATTGATTTCTATTGGCTGGTATATCCTCACCACTCTCTTCAAACTAGATCATCGTAGCGCATAGAAACGTATACGAACAAAAGCAGAGGTGGAAAAACTAACAAAACAACAGAGCGGCGTAAACGGAGACGCTTTGTCCAGTGTCAATTATTCTGCTGACTGTTGGAAAGTCAATGTTTCCTCGTTGCGCATATAGTTCCAATGTTCCATTGCAACGTAACAGTTTGTTTCCCGTTTCTAAGCCACTTTGATTCACGTGTGGCACTTTAAGAGCTTTGCTTACCTGAATAATTGAGGTTGAGGCATCTATTGAAGGATAATATATTTTTGTTTTATTTAACTTTTGAGTTGGTAAGGAGTGAATGATGGTTTATTGGTGGTATATGGTTAACTGATATAATTATGTTTATAAGTATCATCGTCATCATTTCAGTCGCAAATTTCAATATGCCTATAGCCAGCAACTGACATTTTCGGTCCTGCCATGTGTTTTTCGCATCCAGACTTCTCCCGTAGAGGACTCCCGTGCTTCTTTGGTCCACCTTGTGATAGGCCTTACGTCCTTACGTCTCCAGGCACGTGGTAGCCACTCTAGAAACTGACCTAAGTATGAACAAGGTCAATCCTATAAATACAGATATACTTATATAGACAAGTATGTACGTCAATAGACTTGCAATTAATTATACGACCAAACATATAATGATGTCCGTAGGGGACCAATAAATCTGTCTTCGGAATAGATCTGTTAATATTTTATGGTCCCTGTGACAAAATTGATGCTTTATTTATCTTGTTAAATACGACAGACCTACGATATTATGTTTGGCACAAATCGTAAGATTTAGGGACCTACGAATCTCTGTAATTCGATGGTATAATAGTAGACATTAAAGAAATCCTGTGGCTTATCGAAACGAACAGATTTTGCCGACATTCATTTCATTGGAATTCCAGAACACCGCAGCTACCTGTCCATAGACTACACCCGGTTTCAGAAAAACTTGAGAATCTATTTTTTGTTGCGAGTTGTTCATCAAAATCATATCTTCTAATAATTTAATTTAACTTTGGCTTTGACATCAGTCTTGCAAGAATGGGTAGGGGTAATGTTGATAATTTCAAGGCTTGCGATAGTGTGTTGCACAGTGCACTACATAGACCAGGGACTGCCGTAGAGTCTATCCATGATACGGGCTCGTTTTAAATTTATTAAGTTACCTACAACTGGCAAAATCTATCGCCTAGCCATACTTTCGCACGTCTCCAAACGTTCCATCCATCACTGACTGACACGGGATACCTATAGCCCATCATAATATTTTACGAGGACAAACTCTGTTGAATATAACGATATTAACCGGCTGAATAAAAAAGTTCTTATATTTTTTCCTTAGCGTTGTTGAACTCCCAGTGAGGTTTAATAAGACCTTGTTATTTTAACAAGACGGGAACTATTTGATGGATGACTTATCCGGGCCGAGTCTTTCCGCGCCTTACGAGTTTTACTTAACGCTTCTTGAACTAGGCGGACAAACTTTATCCACACTTAAACTTTCTTAAGTGTTAATCGATCATCGCTGGTCAATGATCTGTAAACTTCTTATTATATTTTTGGATACTATAATGTAATGACGTAGTTCCTCTGAAAGTAGTCATTTGTGTAACACTTCTTTCAAAAACAAAAAGCTTTCAGTCATAATGGATATCCTAGAGAATCTCAAACTAGTCCACAGAAAATAGATCCGGTAGCACGCAGTTAGGTCAATCGATAGATAACTCATTTGTCAAAATAGTTCCTCTAGTTTCGACACATGAGGCAAAAAAGGCTAAGAGAAATACCGTTCCAGTTTCACGATTTGGCTCCGCCGTAATCACTTGAAAAACTCACACAAACAAAAACTTTAAAATGTTAGTGAAAATATCCTTCTCGAGGCACAAAAAGATTGAACAAAGAAGGCGGCAGCACAGTGCGCCAGCAACTGGACATAAATCGTCCGTAAACTTTACTATCACCACGCTTTCCTTTTACATTTTTGGATACTATGACAAAAGCATTTTGGCGTATTTTAGAATGAAATGTGCAATATTTTATGAATTTAACTGCGGTTTTAGCCGATACAGAGTAGTTGCATTGTGGTGTGGAGTTTTATGGCGAGCTTGTAATAATATACATGCATGGGCTCGTGGGCCGTGGTTCACGGATCATTAGTTCATATCGCGGGCTCCCGCGGCCCCGAGCGCGATGCAACCAGAGACGAATGCATAACAACTATGATTGTATACCGTATCCCGCTTTCCCCACTCATTAATATTAATATCCGTTGAGTCAGCGCCGTAATCTTAAGGCAGTTAAGGCACTAGAAACTTACATTGGATATTAGAATTACTTAGATAAGGTAGTACCACCATCTTGTCTGAAATTGGAACATAAATAATGTCATGAAGAGTTAATGTCGAAATCAATTTTTAATCTTTTAAAGAATGGACTATTTAGTTTGATTTATTATTGTTATTGTAAAGTTCTCGATGATCACTTTCTCACCTGATGGTAAGCGATGATGTGGTTGTTAATATAGCACGGTTACGTAGAAGTAACCTATTCACTTTTGACTTAAAGAATATAATTGCGTACTGTACCCTTCCTAGTGCAATTTAAAACGGTATTACTTACCCTTCAACTCCTATCATTATGTAGCGCAATGTTCAACAAAAAAGTTGAAAACAAATGAAAAGTTATGAAGGAACTCCAGTAACAGTTGAAGAAGACTTTTAAAAAAGAAAATATTTTTGAATTTCTCTGTTGTACTTTTTATTCAGGTGTGACTTCATTCTTTAAATATTATTTTTAATTTTGAAAGTTCACTCAACAAAAAAGAAAAGCAACAGGTATTACTTGATGTTTTTCGTGTCTAAAGAACATTATAACGAGATGAGTTATTTTACGTAAAACGATACAGCAATTTGGAACACACCATTCATATTAAATGAGTACCTATCAATTTGTTCAGTAAATCGACTTTATTTCCATAATACAAATCACTCACGATCTCTTATATTCTCTTATCTTATCTAAGATTCTGTTATGCTGCTAGGCAAAGGCATCTTCAAGTCCTTTGTTGAATTTGTTCGAAAGAGTCATCGCGGCCCTGGAACGCAAAGGGCATGAGGAGGAACACGGATGAGTTTTAGTCAGTAAGAGTCTGTCACTCCTGAAATCATCCAATGAATCATTAAATAACTCCTTTCGCTCCGCCCAGAGCGGAAGGAGTTATTTAATGATTTCCCATCCATACAAAAACCCAGGGGCCTAAACCATTACGATTCAACATTTTCCTTCGATTTTTAAACAACTGCATCATAAAATAACTTTTTAATTTTTATAGCACACTTTTTCTTTTTAATTTTTGGCGCGGGCTCATTGACTTAAGTCAATGAGCCAGCTTTTATCTTTGTCTATGTTTGAGCGCGCTGCGCAGTCATTCGAATACGCAATGAGAATATCCGCCATATTGGAATTAACTATTTTTCCACTTATTTTATTTCAACTGTATGAGTGAAGATAAAATAGTGTATGCAACGGCATATAATTAGGTATTAAAACACTCGTGCGATGCTATTATCACACTCGGCTACGCCTCGTGTGATAAACCCACACTCGTGTTTTAATAACCCTTTTTATATGGTCGTTGCATAAACTACTATTTTTTTTAATTTTACCTATCCACGAAAAAAAAGTATGTATTTATGCATTCGTTTTTGAACTCATATTTGGAACATTACGTTGTGAGTGTAGATAAAATGTTTTTCACACCACTGATCGAAAACGTCAAATTATATGTCATGTCAACCTAACCTAAAGTGAGTCATTTTTGGCCGGTGGCACTGCCGGGCAATAATATTGTACTGGATTTCATTATAACCCGCTGGTCAATAATGTGATTCAAATTTGGAACCTCATCTGTCTGCTCAATTGGCGGTATATTAGGTACTTACAACGCCTTCTGTCTCTGTCTCTCTCTTTCTGTTCCAGAAAGAAGAAAGATATTCTCGATACTCTTACTACTTAGGGATGATATTCTCGAATTTCTACAAAATCATAAGGATTGACCAGGACCCAGGATTGAAGACAATATTATAAGAATAATTGTTTATGTGAGGATTATTGTATAAAAGGATAAGAATAACACTTAAAACCCATCTATATTCGATTTATTAATTAAAAACTATTTTCTCGAGCATCTCCTATGACGTTCTAAATTCAAATTGCATACAGCCAAGCGTCCGAACCCATTCTACCAGCTGATATAAAGCTTTGTGTACACATAAATTGTATTAGGTTGCTAACATTAGGCCTGCACAATTTACTTACCTACAGAGAAGAAAAAAAAAACGAAAATCGAGTTGGTCGTGGCCGCTATGTGGTAGATATACCGAGTGGAACGCAAAAAAGGCGCGGATATTGCAAATCCGTATGGTATTAAACTAACTTTTTTTAAGTAGATATACAGTATAGTTCTAAATACATATCTCTACTTAGTGTTTGTAAATTTAAAATATTTTGTTTTTCGTATTATGCCTTCATAATATGAAAATATTATTTTCTCACAGGAGGTGTGAAAAGTAGAGTATCCTCCTCGGGGATAAAGGTGTCTTTGCCTTGGGCTAGCTTGAATCCCTCGCTGCATTCAGGATTCTTGTATTAACTCCCACGCTTCGCTCGTGAGTTAAACTCTAAACTCCCTCGCTGCGCTCGGGAGTTAACTCCCGAATCCTTCATTGCGTTCGAGATTCAATATGACGCCCGTGACACAAGACACTGCTTTATCCCCTGGGTGCATAATCTACTATTATCTATCTATCTATCTATCTATCTATCTATCTACATTTTTCATTAAAATGCTCCACTCATATTGGTCGTAGCGTGATGTTATACAATATAGTTTTAAGCATTCCTCGCTCCATAAATGGGCTATCCAACACTAAAAGATTTTTTCAATTCAAACCAGTAGTACCTGACATTAGCGCGTTCAACCAAACAAACAAACAGCTTTATAATATTAGTATAGATATCAAGTTATCCTCATTAATAAGTCAACACACATAATAGGTATAATTAGGCAAACTGCCATAATTAAAAAAATCATACTCGTGGGGAACTCATTAAGTGGCCGTAATTATGTGACTGATTGTTTTATTATTAAAAAGATAACGTTAGTTTTGTTGGAACTCATTTAGCGCTGTGTAATTTCATAATGCTATCATAATAATTAATTATCGTTTTATCACACGTTGCTTAGCGCATAATGTTCATATGAATCGTCGGCATAATATGCTGCAGTTTAATCAAATGTTATTACAAATAGAATCGAATATAATTATAAACGGCAATAACGAAAAAAAATTGAAACATCTTTGAAAACAAAAGAAAAACGTTCCAATGTAAAGAAAAACAAAAGAAATAAATTAGTATTTTACAAGTAGGGCGATGTCAGAAGTTGTGTGATCGTAGGCATATGGGGTGGGTCTTCCACAGCTTTGAAAGCGTTGGTAAGCCATGTTAAATCCTGGGCGTTATGCCGGCTTAGTGGATTTATTTTATTACGTTTACTTATTCAACGGTTAGATCGGGCTATGATGACCGTCCGGCGCGTTTAGAGGCTACTTAGTTAATTAAATGTTACACGAATGGCTGCCTCTCTGTACTATGTAATGTTTATCTGTGATGACTTTACTAAACCGGATAGGTTTACAGCTATTAACGCGAAGTTCTGAGCTTGTTGTATGGATTCAATTACTGTAATTGAAACATGGTCGTTTCAATCAGATGAAATGTTTCGTAAACATAAACATGTCCAAGTCGGTTGTCCTTTAAAATGCTGGACACACAGAAAAGGCGTAAGAGGAGGACGGGGCGCGGACAAGGCACAGACGGGGCGCCGTCGCGCCTTTTTAAAACATACAGGAAAGACGAGGCACGGACTCGCTTCCTTGACCGGACAGCGACGCGCGAGTCCAAGCACCCGCGCCCACCTGCCCGCACCCCGTCATTTCAGAACAGATTTTAATTTTTTTTTAAGTGAAAGGTTAAAGGCTTTCCGATTGGTCTCATAGAAATTTCATCAAAATCGGTCAGTAGTTTGGATTTTAAATCAAAAAAGCTGGAGTAAACATGTCATTCAAATAAATGAAATTGTGTATTTTGCTTTCCTGTCACTTTCCAGTGGTGTTGACGTGGGCACAAATATATCTACATCTGTGGTTGTGGGGTACCACTTAAAAGTGAAAAATAAAAAAATAATTAATTTCGGAAGTCGGTGTAAGAAACGAAGAAACAACCAAAAACTGCGAATTCGAAATTAAAGTTATTTTATACTTTGTAGTGTTTTTTTTTGGAAGTTGTTTTTTGGTTGTGATTTTATGTAAAGACAGATTTTTAAAATGCATTGTTACGTTGAACAAATAAACATCATTAAAATCAATAAAACTCTCATACAATGGGTCGAGTTTCACGAACAAAAATTAAAATGTGAAAAGTGCATTCACCCTTCTCAAACCATTCAAAATTATGTAAATAATGGCTGGAATACTCTGAACATATGTATGTTTGAATTGAAGTCTAAACCTGCGCAAATACAGTTTGCAGTATCAAGATAACTGCTTTATTATGAAGTGTTTGTTAGCAGATAGAGCACGCAAACGAGACAATTTTAGAATTGACAAGTAAATGCTACGTGTGGTCAGCCCCACAAACAATATTTCAAGGATTTGAAATCTATTTTTATCAACTGTGCTACTAAAAACGTGAAACTACTCTTGGATTTGGGAATGGAGTTAGAAACAAACGTGTTTTTATTTAGTTCCTAGATTTCTAAAGTTCCGTTAAACATGAATGTTTCATACATTTTCCAGTTCCTTACAACAACTTCACTCTAACTTCGTGGATAAAGTGTGTGCTCCATCTTCTGTAGTCTTAAATATGACTTTAAAGTAATTCTGTAGTAACGTAGTGCATTATACACACATTATTGTATCAGCTGGTAGCGAGCACTCGCCCTGTATACCTACTCGTATGCCTCTTTTCAATAAATTGCGTACCTTGGAGGCTGCATTATCAAGCTCGGCTTTGTCTTGTTTATCGTTCAACTTTGTCATGTATAAAGAACGTTTAATTTTTGTTCCGAAAATTTATAATTTTTATTTCGTTCTATTTATAAATTTATAAGTTTTCTTTTTCCAACGTTATCTTTATAAAGGTACTCGTAAGCTATTATTGTTTCGGCGCACTACGCTATGTTAGGTTCGTATGCCCCACATGTTTACTTACTCCTAAACCACGTGTACACAAAAGGGGGAGCAATAAAAAATCAAGGTAAACTCTCCAACTCGAGGGACTTAATTGCTCTATTTCCACTCAGTATCAAAGGTACTCCGACGCAATTACGCTCACCCAGCCAATGCGTTCTCTCTCACTCCGCTCCGCTGCGATTAAACGATTCAATTTTCGAAGTGGCAAACATTAATGAAGAGTACCTCGTCTATTTTACGTTCAGCAAGCATGAATTTGGCGGCGCGGAAAAATATCACTGAATTTGTGGAATATATCGTCTTTTAAACCAAAAGAAAGATTGATTTCGTAGATTCATTCGTTCCTCTGTTTTCATAATTTTATTTACTCTGTTCTCCTCAGCGTGAAACTTTTATGGAGGCACTTAAGAATAAATCTTATGATTTGTTTCCAGGGGCTATAAAAGTGGATACAAGTAAAATTAACTTAACACGTCGACATCATCTGTGGCCGGGGATTTTCCAAATGTAATCTAGTTAGTTTCCCTCTCTGAAATAATTCTTTAATCTTGGGAAATAAAGCTTTTCCACAATTAAGTCAATCACGCCTGTTTAACTCGATTTTCTTTTAAGAAACCTATTACAGGCCGCAGGGACCATTCCCGGGAAGAGGCTAGGGCGGGCTAAATTGCTCCGAGGTAAAACCAGTCAATTTAAATGGTAAAAGAGTTTCATTTAAAAAAATGTCAATGCAAATGACGCCGCAGGAAAGTTCCCTATTAGCATACTGACTTAAATCTAGATACATTTCCCGGCCAAAATAATAAAGGTAGAAATAATATAGCTATTTCATGTCTTTTACATAAAACAATATCATAGAAGTTAAGTAATGGCGCTATTAGCAATTCTCAATACCACCCAATAAATGTGAAGTTTAATTTGAAAATTCAAATTAACGAAAGCTGTTTATGCCAAGTTTTTGTCCTATTATACCTACAAAGTAATTTTAGGCAAAAGGTAAGGAATTATGATAATCCAAATCATACTGAATTAATAAAGACGTCTCTGAAGATAAGATAGGAATAAGAAGTAGAATTATATTACGTAGTACAAAGCTTTTACGCGAGCTCCGTTTGCGCCATGTTTTTTGTTTTTCTCTAGTAGCTTGATGATATAATAATGACTCACGAGGCCGACGCAAACATCTTCTCGAATAAAAGGAAAAGGTCAAAAACTATACGAGAGTACTTCCTTAGTTCCTGTACCAGCGGCGCTTGCTTGCGCTTTGTCAGCGGCAGGGTAGTTACACTTAATTAATGATCCTACTGTGTTGATAACTTCTGAACAATGCAACGTATAACTACAAGTTTTGTCTCTCCAACAACCCTTTCTAAACATGAAAATTCATTCGTGAGGCAAATCTTGGTTCTCTTATGTTTAGTTTAGCAAATAGTCTTTGCTTTTACATATTCTACGTAATATTTGACTAGAATCAGAATTGTATGAGATCTTGGAAATGCAAATAGGTCGACGTACATATTATTTATTTGTGTTATAAGTTGCTTGATATTGAACTGGCTGGAATAGCTTTGCTTTAGATATTCATACGAGCACTTTGGTTAATTATCTTTATTTGGTTCGGTACACACGTGTGGTGAGTTTGGTAATTTATTTCAGCATTTCCCTCAAACGTTGGCGTATAATCTTGCCCCTGGGATTCCTCGGCATTTCTTCAATGAACCTTACACCTCCTCTTAATTGCATATACGGCGCTACCTGAAAAATTAAACAACTTTATTGAGTCAATGAGCATTTTCATTTAGTTAATTTGTACCATTGTTGGTTCTACTTTGTTGGAGCAGTTATTCGTGTTGAAGGGGATAGTTATTTTAGTTAAGCGGATTAACGAGCCGGTTATGGGCCTCTTTTATGTTAGCATGTTTGTGAATTTTAAATAATGGATCAGTAAAGCTGTTTAGGTTGAATGTTTTCCTTGCAAAATTTTGGGACAATCAGTGTCGTTATGCTAAGCTGCGGAATAGGTATCCGACAAAATTTTGTAACAAGAAAGTTTAAGTTTCCGAATTCTTGGTCCTGCCGTTGAACGGATTACCAGATTATCAGATCGTAAAGTAAATTCTATTTAACATTTTCCTATTATTGTTAAAAAAGGTTTTAGTTTTCATAACAGCTTGATATCCTATCTCATAACATTATCTTAGACTTGGAATACTTTCACAAGAGTGGAGTATAAAAAGCAAGTTTCGTAGAAGTCAAGGCTGCAACGTAAGTGATATTAATACTCAGCACTCGTTTGTTACTCTTACATTACATATTGAATTATGAATAACGTTATTATATGTTGATATGTGTTCTAAATTGAGTTAGAAGGTTATTATATTCGTATCAAATATTTTCACTTGGTCTTAGTAAATAACTCAGTGCAGTAGTTAGCGTTATGTAGATTAAAATAGATACTTTGAGTGCATATAGTTTCAAACGCCAATTCAGTCTACTTTTACAAGTACTTAAGCAAACTGTGTTTAATTATTTTGCAGAGCATTTGAGATAGATATGTATTCAGATTTTCAGAAATAAAAACAAGTGATCTGACCACAACTCTAAGAGACTGTTCCTGAATTGACTATCGAGCCACACCTAACACCACCACTAAAAAGTGAAAAATAAAAAACTTTAAAGTAGTCGCTGTTTTTGGTTGCTTCTTCGTTATTTGACACCGACTTCCGAAGTTAAACTTATTTTGTACTTTTTTTGTTTTTTTTGTTAAAAAGTTTTTTTATAAATTTGCTCAACATTTGCCTCGAAAATTAGTAAGTTAACATGTAAATAAAGCAACAAAATCATACCTCGTCAGTAACATAATCAATCAAATCCTTTTCAGTGACTTCAACGCCTGGTTGCTTGACAACGAAAGCAGTTGGTTCTTCTCCGTAAACACTTACTGGTTTACCCACAACACCGGCTTCCGCAACGCCTGGGTGAAGTTGGAGAATGGTCTCCAGTTCCAGTGGAGCCACCTGCAAGAATATACAAGTTTAAAAAGCCATAAGACTGCTGTCGACGATACAGGCTGGAAGGGTACAGACTAAAGTGCTGGGGAAACGCTTGAGGTGTATTCAGCAGTGGATTCTTGGACATTCCTAGCACTGATATGACCAGGATGATGACTGATGTCACTTGTGAAGTTTTTAGTTCTCACATCTCTGATATTTTAATCATTTGTTACTCTCACATGATTAAATCCAGAAGTGCGCGGTCAAATTGAAGGGTGGTGTTCTGTAGCTATTATAGAGTTAAGAAACAATATCAAATTTAAAAAATATTGTAATTTAAAAAAAAACCCGACCTCGAAAATCGACTCAACATCAAAAAAAACCGGCCAAGTGCGAGTCGGACTCACGTGCAAGGGGTTCCGAATTAATTTGCATTTTTAACCTGTTACTTTAAAACCATAGACTTCTTATAGATTTTCCTGTAATGTATAGGTAAACACATAAAGGGTTCATAGAGGTTCGGTACCCTCAAAAATAAGTTCGTTTCTGCGAAAACGCTTTGGGTGAGACCGACAGACGGACAACATAGTGATACTACAAGAGTTCCGTTTTTCCTTTTGAGGTACGAAACGCTAAAAACAGCATATAAAAGTATTAGAGTACAAAGTAAAATGATGAAAGTACAACAAAAAACGCGCCAATAAAAGGAACAAACATAAAAGAACATAGTAATTCATATATTCGTAATAAGCCGCGTATCTAGAAATACGTAGGTAGATAATACGAGGCTTATTCATAAGACGTAAGTCCACGAAGAAAGGATTTCTCAAGATGAAAAGGTGTGGATCGTATATTGTGGACAGTGTTAGTTCCAGCTAATATTATCTACAAAAACCTCGTCACATTACTAGAATAGGACATGCTATATTTCTTTTTTGCAGAGTCCGGCTTGTGATGTCTACATTTTCTTGGAATGACTTACTTACGCTTTCTTTTCTGTAATCTAGGAACGTTTTCAACGTAAGGCGTCGGAAAGTATGTCATTTCTGTTATACAAGTATATATACATTTAGAGTCTTTATGGTTAATCTTATTTATACTTAGGATACAAACACGGCTACCCCATAACTATGAATAATTATGTACTAGCTGTTGCCCGCAACTTCGTTCGCGTGTATGTATTGAAAAATGATGTGGCTGGGTAAGATCAATAAGATATACGAACAGTCAATATCTAACAATTCCTTGCCTCCTTTTTTATGTATGGGAAAACATCAAATGACTCCTTTCGCTCTGGGCGGAATGGAAGGGAGTGTCAGACTCTTACTGACTAAAATCAGTCAGTAAGAGATAATCAGCAGTGCAATTCTGCAGTGCGATTCTGTAAACATGTCGTAGTGAACACTTGGGCGGGGTGCACGACGGGTGAGTTGTCAAACCATACAAATAAGAAGGAATGACAGCTCAATTGTCGTTCACTCCGCCTAGGTGATGTCGATAGAATCGACCGGCTGTAAACATGTCGAAGTGAACACCCGGGCGGGGCGCACGACGGGTGAGTTGTCAAACCATACAAATAAGATGAAATGACAGCTCTATTGTCGTTCACTACGCCTAGGTGAACACCGTGAGATGTCGACAGAATCGACCGGCAGAAGCGTCGTATTCCATGCGCGCCTCAAAGAGATGTTAGCAAAGTAGACGGGGCCCGTTAGGGCCAGGGCCTGCTAGGGTTGCGGAATTTGTTCGGAAGAGTCACCGCGACCCTGGAACGCAAAGGTCATAAGGAGGAACACAGATGGGTTTTATTCAGTAAGAGTCTGACACTCCCTTCCAGTCTACCCAGAGCGGCAGAAGTCATTTTGATGATTTCCCATCCATAAAAAAAACCCGCAATGGATAGAGTAAAGTAGGGACTCCGTTGTGCGTAGGTTTCCTGGCTAAGTTTGCCGGCCTAGCTCCGCCCAAGTGTACAGAAGCAACCAGGGTGCTTTACAGGGGCTCGAGTCTGCTATTGCAATAGTGTCTCAATGACCGGTCAGTGATCGAATGTTTGACAACTTTGACAGTTTTTGTATGGGAAATGTGTCATAAGTTTGTCAAAAATCGATCATTGACCGGTCATTGAGACACGATTGCAATAGCAGACTCGACCCCCAGGTTGAGTGGAGAGACATAACCGTTCAAAAAAAAGGCTAAGCTTAGCTGACATCTCTTGGAGGCGCGCATGGAACACAACGCTTCGTCGACCCGGACCAGTGGCGCTATATAGGGTGTATAGCTCCATCCCTCCTTCTCGCTCGAACTACTCATGCTTTAACACGTCATGGTAGGGCCGCTGGTTGCTATCGGGCCGCGAGCCACCCAACGCTCGCCGTCCGCAGGCCCGTGCCTACGGTGGCGGAGAATCGCCCTGCGACTCCTGACGCCCGGGGCGTCTTCTTCTGTTTCGGCGGCTAAGGCGTGACGCTTGCCTCTCCTTCACGCGGCCCGCCCATCCTTTACTAGCATTACTGTTTCGCAAAAGGAGGTGACGGCGTTCCACGCCTCCGCGCTCTGGACCATGGAGTGAACCAGAGCCGGTAGCGAGAGGTCGCCGTCGCTGATCGCCTCGACGAGGACACGGCGACAACGATGGCAACAATATCCTCCTCCCATCTCGCCGCCGGTCGACCAATACTTTTTCTTCCTGTCCTCGGACGCCACTCAGTCACGCGGTGATGATAGGTGGAATAAGGCACTCCACCTATCATCACCTTTTGTTTGCCTTAGAATAATAACGCCTAGAAACCTAGTACGAGCATCACAAGTGAAGCTACTCAGACTACACCATATATGGTGTAATAGGCGCAGCGAGCAGTCAGTGCCCAAGGTCACGCTCTGTTGAATGCACCTCCCGAGAAATATTTAAAAATGACAGTTTGTTGCATGAAAAGATGCTCTAACACAACCGGAAAACTGAAAAAATGTGATAAAATTACGTTTCACACCTAAGTACTTACATTAAATCCATTATTTTTACGTAAATCGATCTTCAAATAAAAATTTTCATAACCTAATTTGTCACAATGTAGTGTTGCCAGTTGTAAAGAAAAATTACCCATAATACAGTAGGCACTAACTGTTGGAGTCTACTGTATAATGCTTATTGTATTAGGTATGAAACGAAAGATAATAATTACGGTTGATTCAAATAATTTTCGCATTAAAACTTCTTTAGGCGCGTTGGACAGTTTTGATGTGGGAAAAAATCAATGATTTCACGACATGACACCGACGCCTCTGTGTATGAGATCGTGTATTAAATTTGGAATATAAGAACATCAAACTGGGCTTTGTCTTTTTCCATGATTTCTGGGGTCGCTAAAACCGATTAAGGAATCAAAATTGAAATCCAAGATGGCGCCGACGAAATTTGATCGGCACCGGGGTTCTGTAGTCTGCTTTTAAAAGTAATTGTTCCAGTTTATACTTCTGTCCGCACTCCCAGAGTTCCACTGCATTTTTTTAAACCGGGTTAGTTTCCTCGAACAAGCAAACATCTAACACGTTTTTTCTAACGAATAGCAATGATGCTGATTCTTTTGTCCTAACCTAACCTAAACTAAATTAAGAATTTTGCTATCTCTTACTGCAGACCACGAAATAAGCAGACAAGTGATTTGACTCCATAATCGATTTTAGCGACCCCAGAAACCATGAAAATGACACCCATGAAGAAAAGTTATCAAATTTCATCGCCGCCATCTTGGATTTTGATTTTGACCCCACAATTGGTTTTAGCGACCCCAAAAACCATAAGAATGACACCCATGACGAAAAGTAAGCAAATTTCGTCGCCGCCATCTTGGATTTCGATTTTGACCCCATAATCGATTTTAGTGACCCCAGAAACCATAAAAATTACACCCATGACGAAAAGTTAGCAAACTTCGTCGCCGCCATCTTGGATTTCGATTTTGACCCTATAATCGGTTTTAGCGACCCCAGAAACCATGGCCTATTACAATAAGTACGTACGTAACATTTTTTTATATCGATCTATGATTAAGTACATTAACATTTTTCCCGATTTCCCGATGGGAAAGTGTTCATTCCTAGCAACGTTTTTTTACATCTGTGTGCGTGTCTGTGGCTGTAATTACATACCGCTCACTCACACATAAGTACTAAAGTGGCTTCATTTTTTAGTAGGAAGCGTGTACGAGACTTTCCTTCTAGGCGTTATTATTCTAAGCTGTTT
Source organism: Melanchra persicariae (assembly GCA_947386135.1). Classification (NCBI taxonomy): domain Eukaryota; kingdom Metazoa; phylum Arthropoda; class Insecta; order Lepidoptera; family Noctuidae; genus Melanchra; species Melanchra persicariae. The sequence goes on along the minus strand of OX376656.1, from coordinate 10,072,321 downwards.
GCTTTGTTATTGTAATTTTAATTTTACTTATTCTACAACTGCATGCTTCGTCATGAGACGACGATAAATTTATGTTAAAATTTAAATCTCATGTAAGTGAACTGTGTATCATGTTCTTATGAGAAATAAAGATTTTTTAAACCTATATCCAACAATTCATTTCCAGATTTGAATCGCTGAAGGTGTTTGCCATAACCTTGGTTTGGTCATATTCATCCCAAGACCCAACTTAAAAAGAAGCATCTTAAAGATTTTGAAGCATTTTCTGGGGGTCATCGAAGTTCTCAGTGAAAACCACAAAGTCATCTGCAAATCTTAAGTGAGACAGTTGGGCAGAAAATTGACGTTAATACCGGTATAGTGGGACTATACCGGTATTAACGTCAATTTTCTGCTATACCCACATTTTTAACGACATCTTCTAGGACTTCTCTGAATAGTTTCGATGAAATGTAAGAAGCATTATCATTACAACGTTTCTCACAAAAAAATATTTGAACAGAAGAGGTGATACTCGACGGAGCGTTGTGTTCCACGCGCGTCACAAAAAGATGTCAGTACTAAGACGAGGCCCGCTAGGGCCAGTGCCTGCCAGGGTTCCGGAATTTGTTCGAAAGAGTCACCGTGGCCCTGGAACGCAAAGGGCATTAGGAGGAACACAGATGGGTTTTAGTCAGTAAGAGTCTGACACTCCCTTCCATTCCGCCCAGAGCGAAAGGAGTCATTTGATGTTTTCCCATACATAAAAAAGGCGGCAAGCAATGATAGATATTGACTGTTCGTATTAGATATACGAACACATTGATCTTACCTAGCCACATCATTTTACAATACATATACGCGAACAAAGTCGCGGGCAACAGCTAGTGTAGATAATAAGTTGATTTTTTCTAGATTGCCACAATTCTTATCAGGTTTATGTGTAAAAATTATTTACAATGGTTTTGTACTACTTAACGTGATACGAACAAAATAGAAAACAGATAAACAGAAAATAGGTTCTGGTAATTATCCTTGATAAAAATATGCAAAATACAGCAGTAACATATTATTAGTATTTGATAATAATAGGTTTGGTAGGAATAAAAAAATAAGGAAATAAATAAGATAAAAATAATTCAAAAATACGAACCACCTAGGATATCGAAAGGCAGTCTTTTAAACCGAGGGTCTATGAGTTCTGTTGATAATAGATTCAAATAGCCGATCTTATTTATGTCATGGTTTTTAGCTGCTTAGCTCCCTGAAAGTATAGCGTGATGATATCATTGCTGAGGTTAGACACTAAAGTATCTGCAAAATTGATGCAGTGTGGCTTCTTATTACAATTCCTCGCTAATTAAACTGTTTGAAAAATGTCGATAAAAATTTTACGAACAAAAACCTTTTAAAATCAATATTGCTTACCTCCCATAACATACACGCTGTATGTTATGGGAGGTAAGCAATATTGATTTTATTGATAATATGTAGCCTAAAGCCTTCCTTGGTTTACAAAAAACATTTCTGCTGAATTTCAATTCAATCTATCCAGTAGTTTTGGCGTGAAGCTGTACCATACACACACAAACAGACAAAAATTCTAAAAAGCCACTTTTTGTCATCAGTTACGTTTTTCCAACAAAAGCCACTTATTTTTTCTCGAAAATTCTCAATGTACAGTTTTTCTTTCGTTACTGTTTTATTATATGTATAGATTAAATAGATAGGAACATAAAAATACTTTTTGTCGAATGTATTAATTGACGACACGGTTGGCGCAGTGGTTGAGTGATCGGCTGCTGCGCTGCGTGTCGCGGGTTCGATTCCCGCATGGAACAAATATTTATATGGCCTACAGATAGTTGTTCCGGGTCTGGCTGTTTGTGTATGTGACTTTGTATGTTTGTAAACGCACCCACGATACAGGAGAAATTCCTAGTGTAGGGCAACGTAAAAAAAAAAAATATAGGTATCTCCACAATATTATTGAAAAGTATGTACAAAACAATTTTAGATGATAATATTTTCTTGTTTCATATTTTAAGAGCGTGATTTTGCAGTTGTCGGCTGTCGTTTTTTAACTTAATTTTTCCACTTCATCATCGACAAAGCTTATCATCAACTACTCACCTTATACCCATCATAGACGATGATGTCCTTCAGTCTCTCGACGATAAAGAAGTACTTGTCCTCATCATAATAACCCAAGTCTCCGGTTTTGAAGAAGCCGTCCTCGTCCAAGTAATTTGAAGGTGGCATGCCGATGTAACCTTTCATGAAGACTGGACCTCTCAAACATATTTCGCCGCGTTGGTTCGGACCCACAGTTTTACGGGTTTCCGGGTCCACGACCTGAGTAAAGTATTGGGTATCTTACTTAATATCAAAAGTAGGGTTCTGTAAAGACTTAGAAGTTGAATTGTAGGCTATATTATGTATAACCTGCTTTTGTTATGAGCGCAAAGCGTAAAATTTTGTTACCAACGATGGGTGAATACTTAAATATTCATTACAACGAATGAGCTATGCCATGTCGAAAAATAAACATAATATTTGCACCTATAATGGGTATAAGAACTAAAACAATAGAACAAATGGAAAAGGTAAAAACTCAAACAAAAGTCGACAACAACTCGGTGTTTTTAAAACAAACCTTGAAAGTGATGCCAGGTGAAGCCATACCGACACTGCCAGATTTGGGTTCCTTTGTGCCCCAACGTTCAGAAGTCAATTCACCTGCTTCAGTCATTCCATAGCCTTGTAAGATATTCACAAGCTTGGGAATCCTGAAATTGAAACAAAACACTCAATAAAATTGAAGTGACTGTAATAAACAAAACTAAATAGGCCCACCATGTTTTTTAGCTGCAACTTAAAATTGAACCTAAATATTCGGTTTTTATAAATGTACAAGTGAGCATTCAGGAATACTGTAAACATAAACAATAGAAACATTTGTCTATTTCGTTTAATAAAAAGACACAATAAGTTTTTAGAAAAAAAACACAAAAGGAAAAACGTAATCTTCTAAAGCACAACTATTCCTGAAAAAAATATGGTGCTTGTTATTTTTTAATAACGAGTCCTCCTCTCCTCCGTATGCACTCTCTGAGCCTATCTGGGACACTTTCAATCAATTGAGTCACGTTTATTTCCGGTATTCGTTCCCAACAGATTTTCAGGGCGTTAATGTGCTCCTGCTGGCTGCTTACATCACTGTAATTTTCTTTCAGGCATCTTTTGAGCTGATCCCATAAATGTTCGATGGGGTTGAGGTCGGGGCTCATGGCTGGCCATGGCAAAACGGTGATATTGGCTTCAGAGAATGCTCTTTGTGTTGTGCGGGCTGTGTGTGCGCGAGCATTGTCACGCATAAAAACATAGTTATTGCCCACTCTTTGTGAAAATGGGATGACATGTGGCCGGATTACTTGATCGATGTAACTGGCGGCGGTTACGGTACCTTCATTCAGAATTACCAGCTCTTTTTTGCCGTGTTAGCTAATTTCATCCCATATCATAACACTGTGACCCCCAAATCGGTCTGTTCCATGGACGCATGGTTCAGAAAAACGTTCCCCTTCTCTTCTCCACACGCGTATCCGTCTGTCGTCACTGTAAAACTTCGCTTTACACTCGACCGTAAGGAGCACATTCCTCCAGTTATACATGGTCCATTACAAATGTTCCCTTGCGAACCTTGAGCGTGCTGCGCGATGAACCCTCGTCAGTTTCAGTCGAATAGCACGTACTCCGGAGCGTTGTCCATCTTCGCGAAGCCGATTCCAAATGGTTTGGACTCTCGTCCCTGTAGATTGCCGTAGTCGAGTTTGTAAGGTCCGAGAGGTTACAGTACGCTCCCGACGTGAGGTTATCCTTAGGTATCGCTCTTCCTGGGCAGTTGTAGCCCTAACTCTTCCTGAGCCAGGCCTCCTAGATACACTTCCGGTCTCCTGATACCGTTCCCAAACAGATCGCTCGTCGCGATAGGTACACCGAGGTGTATAGCCACAGATCTCTGAGACTGTCCCTCTTGAAGCAAGGATACTACTCTTGCAGCGGTTTCCATGTCCATGTCCACGTCATTTCCACAAAAGGTGCGCTTATAAACCGTTACGTAAAACCGATAGACTGAATGATAAGATAAACTGAATCGATACTCACCTAGTTTTGACCTCTTGTATCGTCTTGTTATGTAGAGGCGATGATCCAGAGTATATAATTTTGAGTGAATCGAGATTATATTTTTCAACTTCCTCCGCCTTTGATAAGTAGCAAACAAAAGACGGTACGATAAAGGCGATGTTAACCTGCAAAATTGTATAAAGAGAAGAAAGATTAAATATCGGAGGATCACATAAATAGAACGTTATAGAGGATGGGAAAGTATTGGGTATGCTTCCATTCCAAACTAAACAAAAATTATCTTAATGTCTGGCAGTTTGAGATTTTTTAATGCGGCCTACCCAAATGTCCTTACTTTGGTTTTGTTCGTCAAATCGTTGAGCTCCTTAAAGTTCTAAGTTTGAGCTCCATAATAACTGACAAATGCTTGCACTGTATGGACAGGTCCACTCAAATCTGTGTGGCACTTTCCTCAAAAAGCCACCTCAGACATTAACCTACATGGTTCTCGTATGATCTGACCAGTACAATTTGTATGGACTTCAAAAGAGACTGTGACCTCTGAGTTTGTTTCGGTGTTTCTTCTCAGGGTAGCTAGGAAACACCGGCCTCATCTAGCTTAAAATGACCAAAAAATATTGACGTGTAAAAGTGTTATGTTTAACCTACTTACAAAATAAATATCATTTATCATATATCATTTAATACTGGAAAACTCTGAAATAAGTTTAAGAAGTGCATGTGCTTATTTTCTGAAACCAGCATGTTAAGAGCTGGGGAGCAAAACTGTTTGGAAGTTTTATTTAGTTGAACACAATTTGTTTACATTTACCTCCTCTTCTTTCATAAGTTTTCAGTTTAGTTTTTCTCGTAGACACCGCGTAAAACACAAAATAATTCCATCATGACAAGTTCCTATAAAATCCATTTCTTCAAACATCGATGCAGATAATACGAATATGTAATAATATTTATTACTACAATATCACATCATCGTTCACCTTTTACAAACAAAAATACACACACAAAAACCCACATACAATCAAAACATTTTATAAAAAACTCGGGTCTTGTTTTGAGAGCGGTTTGTCATTTCAGGTCATCATTTATAACGGTGGCCTTCAAAAGGTCAGGTGCGTAGCATTCAGTGCCGGCGCGCATTTATGAAAAGATTCATGAATGTGGAAGAAGCGAACGAGTTTGTAAATATTTTACAGTATACCGCGCCGTAGTTTCTGCTCAGTCCCATGGGGCGACGGTATGAAGAATGCATTTGTGTGCGTGGAAGTAATCTGGGATGTTGGGTAAAAAATAGTGGGAAAACTGATGACTAGCAAGTGCATAGAGCTACGTATTACAACGGTTATGGGTATCTATCTAGACAGTACAAGGACCACACTGTCTATATTACAGTAAATTATAACTGTGCTGTCTTCTTACTACTTTTATAAATGCGAAAGTTTAGATGAATGGATGTAAGTTTGTTACTCAGTCACGCTAGAATGACTGAACGTATCTGGATGAAATTTGGACCAACTTATAGTCTGGAATAGCACTGGCAACTTTTTATTCCGGGAGTAAGTTCTCATGGGATCAATTCCTACATTCATGTGGGCGAAGCCGCTGGCAGAAACTGACAAACTATGGTTGGCGACAATTAAATTTGCAATAAAGGACATTGACCTTTCTGTTATATCTCTTCAAGGTACCCGAAAAATATTTTTCCGATTGCCGCTATAACCACAACTTTGGTCAAAACGCTTGTTTACAGGATGTTGCCAATTTCAGACGATTAAGCCCAATTAATTAAATGAGCACATAAGACGATAAAAAGTCACACAAGCATTTGTTTAGCCACAATGACATTTTAATTAAAGATTGAAGAAAATTCAATGACAATAAAATTTTAGTTGAGAAGTCTCACTATAGTTGTCAAAAATTAAAAGGCCCGTTGTCTCTTTTACATTTAATAGTAAAGTAATGTTGTAATGTTTGGATGGATGAATTGAATTATTATGTTTGTTAGTCAATCACAACAGAACGGCAATGTATCTGGATGAAATTTGTGACAGAGATAGAAATAGTCTGGAATAGCGCATAGAAAGTAGAAATAAAACACATTTATTCTGCCAGATATGATGCCCAAAACACTAAACTAAAAGAAAATAACTTACCAACTAACTAAACCCTAAAGAAAACCTGTTTCACTGTCGAGCTATGTGAGGACCGGACATTAACTATCACGGGTCTCTGGTCACACCGCAGACAAAACAGAACACAGTTCACACCAAGGAACTTATATCAAACCTGGAATACGCACAGGCTGTCGATACGCGGTTCGAGCGAGATAGCTTCGCGAGAGCCCTCTGTCCCTTTCATTAATTAGGGTGACCAACCAAAATAATGTAGGTAGAGACTAATATAATAGGATATAATATAATAACCAACTAGCGCTTCGCCCGCGACTTCGTCCGCGCGGATTTAGTAGGTACTCCACAAACTTCAACGCCCCCTATACCCCCTTATAAAGGTTAGTTTTGGAAAATTAAGCACAACGATTTTCATTAATTACATTTATTACTTAACCATTTCTACTTATTCTATGGTCTCAGGTTCAGCGCAACTGTTAACCCCGTTCACCCCGTCAGGAGTTGATTATGCAAAAATTGTTAGGTACATCTGTTTCAATAATCCCATTTTTAGTTCGTTCATAGCATTCCGACGTAAATTAAAGCAAGCAATAATGTCCTCCCCTAAAAACTTGCTGCAACCCCTGCTTCACCCCTTATTATGTATGTAGTTTATTTGCGGAAAATCCAAACATTTGTTATTCTTATTGTTTTTTCGAAATCATTTTCAACTTCATCGGACCAAGCATTGTTATGATTCTTCCCAGTTCGCTCAAGCCGCGACATTTTTCTTACTCCGAGCATGTTTATTACCGTTGTAACTTTTGAAAGAAAGGTCCTATTTCAATAATTTAAAGTGTGATTTACACGGACATAATCAACCTTAATTATCATACCATTTAAATGGATAAGGATTAATATCATGATACCGAAATCTCCATTTTTTCATATCACCAAGGATTTGCTTGAATAATTTGAACAAAAAGCGGTCATGGTGACTTAACCATAATAGTTAGACATATGGTATCGCAGACTTTTTTGTAGACATTGATGACCTCTATAAAACAGTAGTACATCACATTGCTCTATTGTCAATAGATTCCGCAGCGTACGCGATATAAGGATTTTTTCTCACACCTTGGGTTACATTATCGAAGTTTTCATACGGATCCCTAACTTTTTTGAAAATATTTTATAGCCTATGTCCATCATCGATAATGTACGATTCTATTGGTGAAAGAATTTTTCAAATCGGTCCAGTAGTTTCAGAGCCTATTCATTTCAAACAAACAAACAAATCTTTCCTCTTTATAATATTAGTATAGATAATTTGATTTCATAAGTTAATAATAATTATGCTTTATGAATGGATTAAAGTAAAACGCATTAAACAATGTTTTATTATATCTTGGGGCCTGAAATGAAGACTGCAAATAACGGAATAATTTTTGATATTTGAATGACTTGGACTGACATCAAGCCATTTGTTGCTCCCTGATTCTTGTATGGGAAGTTGAAACTTTTTTGCCTACTTTATTTCCCTACGATGTTCCTCGGGAAATGTGAAATTTTATGATCACGTCTTTTAAGTATTCGGTACACCATTCTATATAAAGTTTTATTATGCTTACGTTGAAGACTACCTCCTATTTATATGCTGCATTGTGTAAATAATCTTACAATTTCGTTCATTATGGGAACCCTACTTCAAGAATTGAAATATACTTACTTGAAGAAAAAAACACCGCATCCTGCATAGGGTTCGTTTTTGCAACCTTGAATCGCACAGTTTTTAACCATCTTTATTACATCCGAATAAAAATAAAGAAATTGATTGTTTTACAACAAATAAATATGGCTGGTGGATTACCAGTCATGCCAATTACATTTCAATACAGTATCCAAATTGTTGCTAAAAAAATATTCTCATTCTAACAGATAATTGAAAAGTATTAGAAATATATCAGAACGAAAATTAATGTTTTTTTAATAAGACACGACAATATTATTTTTTCCTACCATTCCTACTAAATTCGGGAATAATCCTCCTGGCAACACTTTAGAAAGGGACACAGGGCTCTCGAAGTGCTTTCTCTCTCGGATCGGATTTCTCTTTGACCAAGTGATTGTCTGTAATAGAACTTAACTTCATAGACATAAGGTTTATTTTTATATTGGTGTCAAATTGACAATGCTCATTCCAGGTTGGACATAAGTTCCTTGGTTCACACGCACACAGTTGTTTATGGCATGACGTCTCGCACTGACTGACAGTGACAACATTGAAAGAAAATAAACAATAGAATTAGTTGACAATTTACAAATATTAATCGAAAATATAAATCAGTTGAGCGTCGCATCCGAGCAAGAATCGGTCGTTGCTCAGCATATGGCGCGACTCTGGACAAGTCCAAAAATCAACGGTGCTGATTTTCAGTGGTTAAATCTTTAAAAAAAATATATTTTTTCGTTATAATGGGATTTGTTGTAAATCCCATCAAAATTAAATAGTTTTCAATATATTCGTGCCTTATTGAGATAAATTAGTTTATAATTTTACGCGATATTTTACAATCTTAAAGTCTGCAATTATTCGGTGGCAATAAGTACACTACTACTTTATAAGCCGGGAGTATGTTTCTTTGGGATAACTTCTGACAATCACGCGGTTGGTGCCGCTGACAAAGGCTGATTAATACTATATTATTAAATATTTTGATTACTTACATCGCAGTCCTGAAAACTTTTCAGTAACGTAATAGGTTCGGCGTTTTTGGCATACACAATTTTCCTTCCGAGTGATAAAAATTTGTAAGTCATGAAAGTGTCGTAAGTATGGTACCATTCCCCGAAAAGGAACGCCGTTTTCAGAGACTCGTCGCTGAAGCTGAAATGTTATTTACTCGTTAGATTAATATGGGACACAATTATGTAGTGTACATACCTATTTATTCCTAGCTGATATTTAGCTCATAAATAGTTGTCATGTTATAAATCATATACTTGATAGCTATTTTATTTTGATTCAGGTTTGTGAGCTGAAATCATGCTGAAACCTCACGTACAGTACAGGAAAATATGCGAAATAAACATATTTTTATATACTCGTAGATACGCTTAAGCTTTGTTTTGTGATGGTATGCATTGAAATAAATATAAATTACCGCAGTAGGTACTCACTTATCAGGCAGACTATTGAGGATGCAATTTAAATGTGTCCGTTGTACACCTTTTGGCATACCCGTAGTGCCCGAGGAATACAAAATGAAGGCGATGTCAGTCTGTCCCTGAACTTGCACTGGCTCAAACTTATCTACGTCAGCATCATCCGTGACCAAAGTTCTGATGGAAATTACTGATTCCGTGCCCTCGTCCAGTGTCACAAACTTCTCTATGCAATCAAAGCTCTGCAGAATGTCGCTGTAGGTGCTCCAAAAGAGACTGGAGCATATAAAATATTTCGGTTTTGTTAAACTTATCTTGTGCTTTAATGTCGCTGAAAAATAAGAATTTAAATTTATACAAAATTAATCTTATTAACCATAATTTATGTAGTATTTAGGTAGATTTATGAATTATTTTTTAATGAAAACACAGTCGATTCATCGAATTGTAAAATAAAAATGTTTTTCGTTAATATTAATTCTGCGAAGCTTTTACGATAACGTGTTCAGTGTTCACCCCTCTATTTTTTTTCAAAAGTTTAAGTTCCACATTAAATATATGAGGCGTTTAAAGAATGTGGTGGAAGTAAGATATTTTGTCTCACCTCTCCCGCTCTTTAACTCATAGGGGGTGTATGTCGCTCCGGTGAACACGATTGCAAGAACCGTCGGAACGAATTCATTGCGTTTTTCGGAGCCAACTGCAACAATGTCGCCCCGCCTCACCCCCAACTTTATCAAAGCGGCGGACATATTGACGGCATATTGTGTGAATTCCTTGTATGTTAGCTTCTCACGTGTTTCTCCGAGCTCCTTGTGTTAATGAAGAAATTTTTTTAGTGTTTTAAGTTATAACAATGATAAAACTTTGTGTTTTTTTGTTATTCTAAGACTACTTACAATAAACCTAACTTTTAAATTACTTTTTAAACATGAAATCGGTAACAGTTAACCTTATGAAGGAGTTAATGGTCACTTACCAATGCAACTTCATCTTTTTTAAGCCGCAGACGATCCAAAATAAACTTTCCGAAATTTAAATGTGCGGGTACTTGCACATTTTGATCACCAAAAACATAGTTGTCGTCGTTAAACATTTTTATAAAAGATACGCTAATGAATATAATTGTTGCTGACGACGAACGTGCTATGCAAATAAGCGTGGTACCTAAACTATAATTTAAAGTGATAAAGACACAAGTGTTAAGATAACGTGATAGTTACACAAGTAACAAGATAATTCCACTTGATTAATTGATTGGATTACGAACACTAAAACTCAATAGTTTTATTGTTCGTACGGTAGATATGTACAAATTGATACGGTGTTTAAAAAACTAGCTAAATTTTTCCTACGCTTTACACAGACTATCTAAGATTGTAAATCAAGCAGCAGTACTAATCCCTAATCCTAAAAACCCCTATTATGCTTATGTAACGTCTACGATTAGATATGGACTCATTTATTGGGGGAATGCTACAGACAGGGAACTCGCTTTTAGGGCGCAAAAAAATGTCTTAGAGCTGTTTGTGGTATACGTGCCCCAGATAGCTGTTTGCCATATTTTAAAAAGCTTAAGATTTTAACCTTTGGTGCCCACATCTATGAGGTGGCTACATTCGTTAAAACCAATAAGGAACAGTTTTGTGACCTGCACTCCCGTCGACATGCCGACAAAATAGCAAAAAAACAGCCCTACTTTCTAAAAGTTTCTTCGGAATGTCTTCACGAATTTATAATAAGCTTCCTAAGCAAATAAGAGAAATTGAAAACAATTTAATGACTTCTTGGTGAATAGACCATATTATACAGTTCATGAATTTCTGTCCAACAGATTCGTGATGAGTTGGTGCCAAACTGTTTTTATGTTTTGATGCAAAATATAGCTCTACTTCAATTAATATATATCACATACACTTAGGTCTGAGATAACAAATTTTTCAAACTATTGTAAGCCTAACATGGTGGAGCAGTGCAAAAGCACAACAAAATGACTTCAATAACAAGTATGTAACCACTGTCTCAAAATCTCACAGTAAAGATCTTTTGACTTTGACACTTCCAAGAGATTCCCTATGACACCTTACTACCAACACACATCAAAATAGAGTTCACTTTAATAATTTTATTGAATCGTTAATGAAAAATACCCGCTATTTATACCATAATTATTGACCTTATTTATAATTAATATTTAATATCTATACATATAACAAAACTGTAGAAGACGTCAATTCTGTTTTTTGAATATCTATATACATATAATAAAACTGTAGAAGACGTCAATTCTGTACATTGAATATGATCTAAAAAAAATACTCCAAGGGTGCTTCGTACAAACAGTAGAAGCCAAAACTGTGTTTTTTTTTCGGGGAGCTAAGCAGCCAAAAGCCTTGACATATAAGATCGGCTATTTTAATCGATTATCAGCAGATCCCATAGTCCGTTGGTTTAAAACATGCCTCTTGAAAGACTTGGTGTGAGTTCGAATCTCACTAAAGTTGTAATTACTTTTGAATTATTTTTATCTTTTTTATTTCCTTATTTTTTTAATCCTACCAAACCTAATATTTTTAAATATTAATAATTTATGTTATTGCTGTATTTTGCAAGCAGAACCTATTTTCTGTTTATATGTATTCTGTTTTGTTCGCATCACGTTAAAAAAATACAAAACTAATGTAGATAACATTCACACATAAACTTGATAGGAATTGTGGCAATCTAGAAGAAATCAACTTATTATCTGCATCCATAGTAGTAGGGGTAAGTATCTGAATGTTACTTGCAATGCCATCTGTTGAGTGAAACTGTACTTACCTACCATCAGCAGCATGAGAATTACACAAAAAATATTTTTTTGTTAATATTCTCTTGAGACTTACCAGGCGTTATGCATTTGAAGCAAATAAAAAAAAAATGCTCCACTAACTTTGTTTTTATTTTTTTTTACTATTGATAGGAACGCGTTTGACCACTATCTCACCTGGTCCTCCCATCTCCCATATGGCCACCGGGTCCTCTCATCCAGTCGCCAGCTGGCACGGTGAAGCATACCGGGATTTTTCGCTAGTTGGCGGGGCAGCCTTTCACATGTGGCTGGCGTGCTACTCGGGCCCCCTACTAACTGCGGTCGGCCAACGGCTGGCACCGTGCTTCGGATCCTGCTACCCTCCAAAACGAGTTACCCGGAAAGCCCAGCCCAGCGACCAAGACCGGTTCTGAGCAGAGCAACTGACAATCTCCTTCTCCCCCAATGGCACTGGCACTCCCGGACTCCGACGGAACACAGCAAGCTGCTTGGCGCCGGACTTCGGCGGGATGGTGGTCGCGAGCCAGGCGGCTCCTTGCGGAGCCTACCACCGCTTTAAGTGGGATCGTTCTGCCGTACCACAGGCAAGCCTGTGGTGCCGTTGCCCGGGGTGGACTGCGAGGAGGTAGATCCCAAACCACCCAAATTTTGAAACAAAACAGTTCAATTCCCAGTCAGCTGATGATTCGTCGTGACCAGCCTAAGGCCAGAAATCATCAATACTCAATACTCAATACTTTATTTGCATTCCACAATGTGTACTTAGGTGGTAAGTTAAAAAAAATGTGATCATTATGGACCCTGTCGGGCACAGCAAAAGAATTAAAAATATAGTAGGAGAGAGGAAGCTTTAATCAGCCAAATTTATATCTGAACTAGATCCACTTCTGTCATTTTCAGTATGAATTAATTACCTACATATTATTTATTTATATTTTATCGTTGAAAAATTCGTTTAAACTATAATAGCATCTTCTTATTAAAAATTGCTTTATTTTTTTATAAATATATGTTTTTTATCTTCTTTTTTTATTAACTCAGGTAGTTTATTATATATTTTTATTGACATTGCATAGGGACTTGTCGAATGTAATTTTAGTCGAGAATGTGGTATGTTTAGTCTTGATTTGTGTCGGAGTGTGTAACGTGATTGTATGTCCTCGCGCTTTTTATAAAATTCTTGATACTTACATCAGTAGCGGGTTTCACACTCCAGAGCTTCAAGGGAAACTGTGGATCCTGTGACGTTGCAAAATTGTAATTCATGACGGCTAGCGACATCTCTTATGATTGAGTGATTTGTCAGTATTGATATATCTTGTATCTCATCGTTCAGCAAAGAGATGGCGCTTGAGTCGTAGGGAATTAAGGAATAAAATAAATTCAATTAATTACAAGTTTATTATTGTGCCCAATGAAACATTGAATTGGTTTTTTAATGTTTATAAATTATAATTGTCACAATGATTGAAATGATGATTTGGTTTTGAACAAGATGTAGACAATTTGTCTATGGATTATTGAAACCTATTGTGGGTAGGTGGACTTGTTTGAAAAGAGAATCGAGGAGCCGCGAGCGGGGACGGCTGTGCGCCGGGCCTCCGCCGCTGGCAGAAAATAAGCTCGTGGCATAAAAGCACGAGGTTTCTGCTGTATCGCGAACTCGTTGCTGGCAGCCGACGCAGACGATGGAGTTGCTGCTAATATTCCCTGTATGTGGGTTTCGATCCTGAATTTGCCCGAGGTAAGATAAGACCCACGTGGTTTTCTGTTCTGTTTCCCTCCCGAGGTTCTCGTGCGTGTTTCTGATTAGGGGGATTGTGTTGTTACAGATCTGGCTCTTTTAACTAGCCTGAATATCCTGAATAGCCTATGTTCCTGAGGACGGACGCTGAGAGACGTGTCGTCTTGTTGTGTGCTGAGGTTAGACCAGACGAGGGTGGATGGCGTGCCGACCCATGTGGTACGACACATGATCCGACCATCGTCCATGGAAATCACCAGGTACAGACGACGTTCGTTATATTTCGTTCCGGATCAACATCCTTCCCCGCAGGACACGTCATCGTGCGGTCTACCCGTGTTTTGTCACGTGTAGCCGAAGAATATTTTCTGCACCGAGCACACCTAGTATTATTCGGTTGAGCTAGAAGTTGCTAGCGGTTCACCTCACGAATCCATTCAAGCGACCCTACGAGTATTTCTATATTTTATTTCTCATGCACATTTTCCCACTCCGGTACACCTTGGTACGGAGACGGGGTGTTCCAGAATTGTAATTGTGCTACAGGGTTTAGGGATAAGACAGTAAACCTGTGTATTTGATGTAAGTACCTACTTATGGTTTGATTGTAATAAAATTTGTATTGTAGATAATGGTACTTGTTTAATTGAACTTATTCCCTAACTTATATACCCCATAAATTTACTGTAGCACGGTTAGTGAGTTCTCACACCCACGGGCCGGGTGACAATCCCTAGGCAATGACGCCACAGAAGAACTCGCGAAGAGAGGTTCCGAGATGGTAGTGCTGGAACCCGTACCCGCTCCTCCTTCTTTCTCACAGTTTCGTACATGAATTCGCCAGAGAACAACTGAACTTCATGACAACAAATGGTCACGGGTTATAGATTGCAGTGAAAAATGGCTATGACAAGTCTATAAACGGGACTAACTAAATGACTTCTCAGCTTAAGTAAAAATTACCTCCGTAATAATAGGGATTATTATTACGGATCATTGCCCTTAATTTTTTTTAACATAAGCACCACAGACAGCCCAATTTGCAGAAGTTGCTTCGACGCCGAGGAATCGATCGGATACGTCATCCTGGCCATGACTTTCCGACGTGAAAAAATCCTCGGAACGGTGAGGTGTAGGTTTCAAATCAAATCGTTTATTGCAATCCATAATGTACATATACAGGTGGTAAATATAGGTTTGTGAGTGCTAAGTGATTGAGCTGACTTTAATCTCAGATTATCACTCCCTTGCGGGTTGAGTATTATCGGTCGTCTCTCCGCTCAACCTGTGAAGCACACTGGCTTCTGTACATTTGGGCGAACTAGGCTTGCACACTTAGTCAGGACAACGGAGTCTCTACTCTGTTCTATCCGTTGTGGGTTTTTTTATGGATGGGAAATCATCAAATGACTTCTTCCGTTCTGGGTGAAGCGGAAGAGAGTGATAAACTCTTACTGACGAAAACACATCCGTATACTTCCTTATGCCTTTTACGTTCCAGGGCCGCGGTGACTTTTCGAACAAATTCCGCAACCCTGGCTACGACACTTCGTCGACCCTGGCGTGGTTGTGTTCGGATAGTGAGCCAACTTACGCTCGCCGTGTGCGGGCCCGCGCTTAGGGTGGCTGGGAATTGCCCTGCGACTCCCGACGCAACGCCCGGGGTGTCTTTTTCTGTTGCGGCGGCTGAGGGGGTCTACTCTCTTAAGCCCGAAGTCCTTAGTTTCGGCTTAGTGTTGGGCGTTTTCGACTACGTATCACCTACGGACTTACGATTAGTCCCGAACTAGGAATAACTGTCAAATCGTGCTGTCATTCATTCTTATATTCTTCTCCGGACCATGGAGTGAACCAGGACCGGTAGCGAGAGGTCGCCGCAGTCGATTGCCTCGACGAGGACACGGTGATGCTCCGCCCAAGCAGGGCAGACCTCCACCGTATGCTCCACCATGTCCTCTGCGGAGACTTCTCTTCTGATAGTTTTGGCATGACTATTATTCAAGCTCAGGGACAAACTCTGCGGAAGTCCTTTTTCTCGCACGGTCAGCTGTATGTCGCTTTGTCGCGAGTAAGTAGCGCGCAAAGGCTGTTTATACTTACTGATGAATGTCACTTAACAAGTAATATTGTTTACGAAGAATTTTACCGAAATCACTTAGCTGTTCACCGTACATTTCTCCTTGGAAGTTGGAGCTGATTGCGTCACTACTTTGGATGATTTGTGGCAAACCTGTTGGAATATTTATAGTGCTTGAAGGAAGAAAATGCTTGAATCTATAGAGAAATCGCAGAGAGTAAGTTACTTTCTGGCTAACCTGAGCAATCTGCTTATTCCAACTTAACCTGTCATCAATGTTTAGGCCTAAGTCTTTAACGTGTGGCGAGAGAGAGATGACGGAGTAGTTGGAAGTAAGCGGCGATAGTTGACTGGTGTCCAAGTTACGTAAAAATATGAACTGCCAATAAGGATAGCCTTTTTTTTATTTTTTTTGAGGATGGGAAATCATCAAATGACCCCTCCCGCTCTGGGTGGAGCGGCAGGGAGTATCAGACTTTTACTGACTAAAACCCACCCTTTGTCCTCTTAGTGCCTTTCCTTCCAGGGCTGCGGTAATTCTTTCGAACATATTCCGCAACCCTGGCAGGCTCTGGCCCTAACGGGCCCCGACCCTTGCTGACTGCTGCTGGTTTGGCGCGCGTAGAACACAGCGCGTCGTCAACCCGGGCCTGTTCTGATCGGACGGCGAGTTACCCATTGCTCGCCGTCCACAGGCATCAGTCACTGCGCCATGCTCAGGAGCATCAGTTCCTGGGCGGCGCAGTCGCTGACGTTCAACAGGAGGGGTCGAAATGGGGCCATTACTGGCACTCCATTTCAGCCCCCTCCGGAGCCCTTTGTAGGGGCTCTACTGCGGCTGTTGCAGTAGCAGCAGCCGCAGTGGAACCGGCTATGGCGGCGTAAGAAGCGGCGGCAGTGGCGGCGGTCGCGGCAGAGACGGCGGTGGCGGAGGGCTTCCTCCTGTTTCTGGCTTTGGCGGGTGGGGCGCAGGCCCTACCCCCAGCCCAGTGGCGCGGCGTCGCAGGAGCCGGCCCTGTGACCGGGCTGACCGCAGCGGAAACATAGACCACTGCGGTCCACCTCCGAGGTGCATTGAGCTCCCACATGGTGGCCCACCTGGCACTGGAAGCACCTCAGAGGTCGGGGTTCCAGCAGGTTGACCTGCGCGGAAACCCAACCCACCAAAAACCTTCGGCCCTCCGAGATGGTCTTGGCCGCCGACACGGGGCAGCTCACCACAATGGTTCGCATGCCCGTGTTGTCAGGACGTAGGGTGCCCGCCTTCACCTCCTCTGCTGAGCACCCCCCCGTCCTAACGACGGCGGCCACCACCTCCGCCTCCGTGACGGAGTCGTCCAGGCCCAAGATGCGCATGTCAATGCACTTTGTGGGCCTGGACACTCGGGCATCATCCGCGCTTAGGGACACCCTGAGCCTTTCGGTTAGAGCGTCTGCGGTTGGACCGCTGGTTGCCCCGGGGATCTCCAGCATCCGGGCCCCAGTCATGGTGACCCTGAGCCGGAGGCCCCCTACGATGCCTAGCTCACCAAGGTTCACCGCCTCCTTCGCGTTGGTGAGCACGTCCGCGTACGTCACGCCCCTCTTCGCCGCGTCCGGCTGCAGTGTGAGCACTACAGCCGCGGTTTTCGGGGGGCGGAGCGCAGCCGCGACACTTCGCGCCTTCTGCCGCTGCTTCCTCTCCCGCCTCTTGGCCGCCCTGGCTGCCTTGCCCGCCTTCTTCTTCTCCCCAGCCACTTGCCATTCGGCTTGAGCCGGGGGGGTTCTGAAGGCGAGGAAGCCGGGGGGAGCTGCTGCACAGACGGCGCAGGAGCCTTCGCCGTCCGCGCAGCAACCCCACCCTTTCTCTTCCTTCCCGGGGCCGGGTCCGGTTTTCCCGGCACCGGCTTCGCGGGTGCCGGCCCGGACCCTTTGTCCTGGCCGGACGACCCCGGTGTGGCAGCCACGGCGGCCGCATACGACGCCGCCTTTTTCCGGCCTGGGGGGGCCTTCCCACTCGCCACCACACTCGCTAGCGGAGGGCGCAGGACGATGCCCTCCAGGACGGAGAACCGCACCTGGAAGGCAGCCATCTCCTGCCGCACAAGGTCCAGCACCTGGCTCTCCTGTGGCACGGGCTGGCTGTCCTCCCTGCGCCCCCCTTCAGGCGCCCCCTGTGGGCCGGCTCCCTGGAGCCTGGCCAGGTCTGCTCGGAGCCCCGCGTTCTCCCTCTGGAGACGCTCGGTGGCGGCAGCCAAGCGGGCGACCTCCGTCCGCAGCTTGATCAGCTCGTCCGCCGGAGGCCCACCTTGGTTAGCCTCCGCTGCCGCCAGGATGGAGGCCAGCGCCGCGCTTATGGCCTTGTTTTTAGAGGAAAGTTTCCTCTTCAAGGCCACATCGCGTATCGCGGCTTCCACCACCTCCGCAAACCCGGCCCTCCGAACCCGCTCCTGTCCGGAGTCATCCGGCTCGCCGCCGGAGGACTCCGGGCCAGGAGCCCCACGACCGCTATCTCCGGGGGGTCGTCCAGCATTAACTCGCTGGCCAGCCTCCTTGGAGGCAAGGACTCTGCCCTTGCCTCCCTCTCGGCCCTTACCCCGCCTGCTGGTGGGGATTTTACGGGCCGAGGCCACCTCCTCGCTGCCGGACGACCCCCGGTCTTCCTCCGGTCTGGGCCGCTTGCGGAAGGACCTGGAGTCCTCCGCAGCAGCCCCCGCCCCCTCGGGTCCAGAGCTCGCCGAGCTAACAGTCACCAGGTCGTCGGAATCCAACTCGGACTCCGACTCTGCACCCGCGTGACGCTTAGGCAAGCCCTCCCTCCAGAATAGCGCGCCTCTGCCCGCGCTCTTGCTAAAATTGAAGCCGATCAAATCCTCGAAGGATGTCTCGGATCGTGGGCCTCCTCGGCCCTTGTTGCCATTGGCAAACGGAGAACGGATAGCACAGTTGCCCCCCCCAGAATACGAGGGGCTTGACGCACGAGGCGTGGCGGATTCCCGAACTGCTGTGCAGTCCGGACCGCCCTGGGGTAATGTCTCTTTTTTTGTGCTACTCATACTTTTCCTTTTAGAGGGTGCGGTCCCTATCTCCCCTTCTCTCTCAATGCTTGCTCGCTGCCCTCACAGTCACGTCTGATGATCAGACGCGTACCAGAGCAGCGAGCAAGCCAATGAGACGCACACCGTCCGAGGACCCGAACACTGCTCAAGTCTCCGAACGGTGTGCTCTTGTATCTCTCTTGGTCTGGTCTCTCACTTGGGACCTTCCGGCATGAGTGGCTCTACCGGCAAAGCCCCCAAGATCACTGAGACACGCAAGCCCCACCACGACGGCAACGTGGAGACACGGTCGGTGGAGAATAAGGATAGCCTGGCATTTACTAACATTGACTGTAACCCCAAATATGCTTGACCAATCACTGATAGCTAGAAGGTCAGCATTCAGCAATGAGATGCAGTTGTCCAGGTTGTCAATGTCAGTTTGCGCGTAGAGCTGTAGGTCATCAGCGTACAGATGGTAAGAGCATTTGAGAATAGTGGTAATAGAGTTTATGAAAAGAGAAAATAAAAGTGGAGAGAGTATACCGCCTTGTGGAACGCGAGTTTTCAGGGCGCACCACTCAGAAAATTACTGATCAGCACGAACCGCTTGCTGGCGACCACGAAGATATGATGAAAACCAATCCCGTGCCGACGAAGAAACCCCAATTTGAGACAGAATAGCCAGGAGGATGTCGTGATCAACGGTATTAAAAGCATTGGAGAAATCTATTAAAACTAACACCGTTAATCTCGAGTACTCCAGGCCACTCCTAACATCTTCTGTAACCTTAAGCAAAGCTGTGGCTGTGCTGTGGCCAGGCCGAAAACCTGATTGGAAAGGGGATAACAGATTATTCCCAAACACAAAGGAAGATATTTTTTTAAGAGCAACTGCTTCCAGGATCTTAGATAGGAAAGGGAGAATGGAGATTGGTCTGTAGTGATTAAATAAACTGGTATTGGATATTTTAGGAAGAGGGATTATGAAGGCCTTAAGCCAGATTGTGGGAAATACTCCAGTCTGTAGGGAGGTATTGATTATGTGTGTGATAACAGGGATAATACTTTTAATGATGAGGGATAACATAGTTCTGCTGACCCCATCGCAGCCAACAGCTTAGTAGGACTTAGTTGCGTTGAAGGTTTTGAGGATCTCAGGGTCGGTCACAGGGAAAAAAGAGAAAGAGTCGGGAAGTAAGATTGGCGTGGAAGTAATCTCGCGAATAGTATTGTTTTTAACATCAACCGCAATCATAGCCGACGATGAAAAATGTTTATTTAAATCATTCAAGGACACGTTAGAAGAAATAACATTAGAGGAGGATTTTGTTATCCCGAGTGATTTGAGAAACTTCCATATATCAGCCGGTGAAGAGTTGAGGACATTAGCACAAATGTATCGGCGTTTAGAAGCTCTTACCATCTGATTACAGCGGTTTCTAGCCAACTTGTACAGGGACCAGTTGTCCCCACTGCGATCTCTTCTATATCTCCGAAAAGCCTTGTCACGCCGTCTCATCGCCATACGAACTCCTGGATTAATCCATGGAGCCGGGGGGCGCTTTACACGGACGGCTCTCAGAGGTGCATGTGCATCAATGAGGTTTATTACAGACCTATTAAATATTTCCACTTTCTCATCTACTGCCGATGCCTGTTTAACATCGATCCAATCAATAGCACTAGCATCTCCGTTAAGTAGGTCCTTGTCCATCCTCGCGAAATTCCGGAGGAACACAATGGCAGGCTGTGGTTTGGGTGGCTTAATTTTAAATGTGAGGTAGATCAAGTCATGCCTAGACAACCCAGGAACCGCAATCTGACCATGGTTAGCAACCAGATTTACAGAAGAAACGAGCATGAGATCCAGCCAGGAATCGCTTGTGTCGAGATTATGATGAGTCGGATTCAGTGTGAGGAGAGATAGACTCGACGATTCCAGGATTGCTCGCAGTCTGCAAGATCTAGCCAACCTTCAAGAGATCGGTGTTGAAATCACCCATGATTATGTGATGTTTGTACTCCGAGGAAAGGGATTAAAAAGAAAATCAAGAGAAGAGAAATAATCAATAGCAGGAGGGCAGAAGACTACTCCAAGAATGGCCTTAATCCCCTTGACATCAACTTCAAGGACTAAGTATTCGGGGTTGCCGCTGACCGTTCCCGACGAAGAGGCTACGATTTTGTAGGGGGATGTCGCTGCGTAAGTAAATGGCAACGCCCCCGGCTCTTTTTCCCGTACGGTCATTTCGAATAAGGACAAAACCGGGTAAGCTGTAAAATGAAGAGGGAAGTTCGGGCTTGAGCCAACTTTCCGAAACTAAGAGGGCGTGCAAAGCAACATCACTGAATAAATTCAGCATCTCAGAGTGATGTTGTGGGATACTCTGTGCATTCACGTGACAGACATTAAAAGACTTCTGAAATCGCTGAAACTCACCACCCAAAAAGCTGTTTACAGAGAAGGAATCGTCTAAAGATGAATATGACGTAGAAGAACTACGGCAGGAAAAAAACGAATCGTCGTCAGACATAATTATTTCAGAGTTAAAATAAATATATATAAAATAAATAAGTAATAATATAATAACAAAATAAAATAATAGATAAGAAAAAAAAAAATATAATATCATTTATAATATGACGCAAATGGACCAATATTGTTTTGACGCTAACGTCGAAAGCTGCTGCTAATTCAGCCGAAGATTGTGTATCATCAGCTTCCACAATCGCCTTTATTCGTCATTGTCGACCAAAGTCTTCGGACGACCGCGAGCTTCATTTTTCAGGTCGAAATTTCCAGAACGGAAGCGAGCAAACCAATAACAGGTGTTGCGTTGGTTTGTATGTGTTAGCTCCGTAAACGTCGTTGAAAAAAACCATGTTTTTACAATAAAATTAATTTGAAATTAGCCAAACAAAAATTATTTTGATTTGAAATGGCCAGTACTGCAGAACGGCAATTTCATAGGTAAAGACCTAATATATATATGTCGCGTCATGGGTGGCCGAGACGCGAAGCTCCGGGTCTTCTTCACAATCCAATATAGTTTTGGATGTGGACACTGTTGCAGGTACTCGAACGAACGATAATTTAAATTAAAAAAACTTTATTCAGACCAACAGTTTAGACAGGTAACAGACAACGTGCGTGGTTGGGCATTCAGCCGAGACTGCCTGAGCGCTAGAGCGACCACCTCTAGCCCCACCCGTACTCGCTGTCCCCTCTACCGACGATCGTGTCCAAGCGGTAGGCGCGCTTGCGTTTCCGATCACGTGATTATAAGGTTCCGAAACAATTTGTTAGATGGCGCTGTCCGTAGTCCCACAGTAGCGCCATCATTCTACGACATATATACCAGTTTGAATGTGAAGTTAAGTTCACTATTAAAATTGCATCACCTGCCGGCAGACTGTTCACAAACAAAAGTAATGAAGTTACTGGTGCGTGTATCCAAACTCAAACTTAATTTACAAGAAGTCAAAATGTATATCATAGACAAAATTACACAATGACACAGATGACACTGAGAGATCAAAACAAAAACAAAAACTGAGTGTCGGTATAACGAACAAAATATCAGTGACGTGCTAAATTTTTAACCAGTACCAAGAAAAAGTGTCAAAGAAAAGAATAAATACAGATAGGAAACACGCACAAACGGATTTAAAAGTAAGCAAACAATACATAAATACATAACATAACATTACATACATAACATTTCATTTGATTGAAACATGGTCGTTTCAATCAAATGAAATGTTTCGTAAACATAAACGTGTCCAAGTCAGTTGTCCTTTAAAATGCTGGACACACAGAAAAGGCGTAAGAGAAGGACGGGGCGCGGATAGCGCGCCTTTTTAAAACATATAGAAAAGACGAGGCACGGACTCGCTTCCTTGACCGGACAGCGACGCGCGAGTCCAAGCACCCGCGCCCACCTGCCCGCACCCCGTCATTCCAGAACAGATTTTAATTTTTTTTTAAGTGAAAGGTTATACTTTCCGATTGGTCTCAGAAATTTCATCAGAATCGGTTCAGTAGTTTGGATTTTAAATCAATATAGCTGGAATAAATAAGTATGTCATCCAAGTAAACGAAATGGTGTATTTTGCTTTCATGTCACTTTCTAGTGGTGTTGTTGTAGGCACAGATATACCTATATCAGCTGTGGTTGTGGGGTACCACTTTCAAGTGAAAAATAAAAAATTAATTAATTTCGGGAGTTGGTGTTAAAAATGAAGAAACAACCAAAAACTGCGACTTTCGAAATTAAAGTTATTTTATACTTTGTATTGTTTTTTATTTGGAAGTTGGTTGTATTTTTTTGCAAAGACAGTTTTTTAAAATACACTGTTACGTTGAACAAGTAAACATATCAATGAAATTCTCATACGGTCGAGTTTCACGAACAAAAATTAAAATGTGAAACCTAGTGCATTCACCCTTCTCAAACCATTCAAAATTATGTAAATAATGGCTGGAATACTCTGAACATATGTATGTTTGAATTGAAGTCTAAACCTGCGCAAATACAGTTTGCAATATCAAGATAACTGCTTTATTATGAAGTGTTTGTTAGCAGATAGAGCACGCAAACGAGACAATTTTAGAATTAACAAATAAATGCTACGTATGGTCAGCCCCACAAACAATATTTCAAGGATTTGAAATCTATTTTTATCAACTGTGCTACTAAAAACGTGAAACTACTCTTGGATTTGGGAATGGAGTTAGAAACAAACGTGTTTTTATTTAGTTCCTAGATTTCTAAAGTTCCGTTAAACATGAATGTTTATTTATTTATTTATTTATTTATTTTATACTTTATTGTACACCTCATTACAAGAACAGGACAAACATTTATAAAAATAAGTGTACAATGGGCGGTCTTATCGCACAAGGCAATCTCTTACAGACAACCTTTGGATGGACTGAACGAAAGGAGATAGATTTAGGGTTGTCAGTGTACAAAAGTTCTAAATAATACTAAATATACATAATAACATAAAATACACAAATACAATAACAGTTAATATACTAATAAATACCAAAATATATAATTGGGAAAGGAGTGAGAAAATTAGAGTGAAAAGAAATGCTCTTTCACCATTTTTTTAAATGCTGGTAGCGTTTGAGCACGCCTTACTTCTATGGGTAATGCATTCCATAAACGTGCTGCTTGTATACTAAATGATTTATCAAAGAAGGAAGTAGAATGCATACGAATACTTAATTTTAGATTTTCCGATGATCTCAAGGACCTAGAATGCGTGTCACAGAGGAACTGAAAGCGTTCTTTAAGATAAAAAGGACTAGAAGGATTAAAGAGCACATTATAAAGTAAAGAAAGTATATGGGCATTCCGGCGAAGGCGAATAGGAAGCCATTTGAGCTTAGTACGAAATTCAGAAACGTGGTCATACTTGCGCAAGCCAAATATAAACCTGATACAGAGATTTTGAAGTCGCTCAAGCTTGTCCAATTGGTCTTGGGTGAGATCAAGATAGCTGGCATCAGCATAGTCCAGAATAGGGAGAAGAAGTGATTGTGCTATCGCAATTTTGGTGGTGATGGGAAAAAAATTGCGAAGACGCCTCAGGGAGCCCGCAGAAGCAAACAGTTTACGACTTACTTCCTGCAGTTGCTTAGTCCAGGACATAGTACTGTTACGAGCTTAGGGTTCGTGACAATAAAAACAGCCGATAAAATAACCAAAATGACACTTTAATTAATCAACACTAATTACAACTTAAACTCACTAATTATAAATCACAATTGCACTACTGATCACTTTAATTCGCAGTCGAAGTTCGCTCTCGAAGTTGTCGCTTCTATCGCAAATTCAATACTGACCCGGTCACAGGCTATGCGGGCCTTATATAGGTCGGCAGATAATTCCAGAACCTTCTAGTATAGAAACATCTAGAAAGTTCGAGTACATACCGGTCCGGACCAACCAGACATCGAAAACTCTAGAATGTTCTAGCATAGAAAAGTCTAGAAGGATCTTGACTCTACTAGTTCTGCTACTCGATACTAGATGGCGCTAGTGGTAACTTTTATCTTTATGTACCCTGCATTAATTCTGGCGCGTAACACTGCCCCCTCCTAAGACATGCTCGTCCCGAGCATTATCGGTCCCATAATAACGCGCCAGTCGATCCACATGGACGATCTTAGGAGCACTTCTCATACCTTTCTGTATGCGGTAGGTTACGTCATTGATTTTCGTCACAATCCGGTACGGCCCGTCCCATTTAGCTTGAAGCTTAGGAGATTTCCCTTTGCTGCGAACTGGATTGTGCAACCACACTAGTGAACCTTCGTCGAATCCTTTATTGTTCATTTTGCGGTCATAACGGGTTTTCATCTTTTCAGACATTTGCTGACCCGATTGTCTGACGTGCTCATAGATGTCATTCATTTTGTGCCGCAAGTCATTCGCATAATCGGTTATACTGCGTGGGGCATCAGGTGGTATTCCGGTAATCAGGTCTGCAGGCAGCCGTAATTCTCTACCAAAATTTGCGAAAGCTGGTGTCACTGATGTGCTTTCGTGAACAGCACTTCGGTATGACAGCAAAAACGGTTGGATATGCTTGTCCCAATCCCGTTGCCGGTTTTCCACCACTTTTGCCAGGTATCTCTCCAATGTCTGATTAAATCGTTCCACCATTCCATCCGATTGTGGGTGGTAAGAAGTAGTTCTCGTTTTATGAGTACCCATAACTCGACAAGTTTCCTGGAATATTTGTGACTCAAAATTCCTTCCTTGATCGCTGTGAATCTCCAAGGGTACTCCAAAACGACAGAAGACTTCATGAACTAGTTTATCTGCAACTGTTGAAGCTTCTTGATTTGGAACGGCGAAGACTTCCGGCCACTTAGTGAAGTAATCCATTACAACCATGAAATACTTGTTGCCACTTTCACTTTCCGGAAACGGTCCAGCAACATCTAGGGCTATCCTTTCCCATGGTGCACCAACATTGTACAATTTCAATGCACCTCTACTACGTGTCTGTGGTCCTTTTACAGCCGCACAACTTGTACATTTGCGACACCAGTCCTCGACATCGTCACGACAGTGGACCCAGTAAAACCGTTCCCGTATCTTCAGTAGAGTCCGTTTAACTCCCATATGGCCTCCTGAACAACCGTTGTGGTACAGCTCTAGAACATTCGGTACTTTAGCTTTAGGGACAACCATTTGCAAATGACAGCTGTCTCCCCGAGCAATTTCCCATTTACGGCACAGAACTCCATCCTGAAATACCAAGCTGTCCCATTGGGCCCAATAGCTTTTTGTGATCGAACTCATCGCTGAGACGTCGCTCCACGTTGGCTTGGGAGCACTGGCCTTCATCCATTCCAGAATCGGCTTAATGTCCAAATCTTCCTGCTGTGCAAGTTGTAGGCTTTCCTTCCACTCGTTGCAGAGATCTGTCTTGAGCATTCTCACAGGTACGACTTCTTTACCCTCTTGCCTAGTACAATGCTTGCAGTCTTCAGGGCAAGGTCTTCTTGACAATGCATCTGCGTTGCCATGAGTTCTTCCGCTGCGATGTTCAATCTCAAAGTCGTATTCCTGCAGTAGTTCAATCCATCTCGCAACTTGTCCCTCTGGATTTTTAAACTGCAATAGCCATTTCAGTGCAGCATGGTCAGTTCGCAAGTGGAACTTCCGACCCAGCAGATATTTGCTAAAATGCTGCAATGATTTTACTACAGCAAGCAATTCTCGTCTTGTTACACAATAATTCCTTTCAGGTTTCGACAACGACTTGCTGAAGTACGCTATCACAACCTCTTGATCACCATTCCGTTGAGATAATACACCGCCAAGTCCTATGTCACTTGCGTCTGTGTCAACTATAAATTCCTTGCCCGTATCAGGATACCCCAAAATAGGTGTTTTGCACAGACGGTCCTTTAGCTCCTGGAAGGCGATGTCGCAACTTTCATCCCAGCAGAAATGTCGCTTCTCCTCGGTTAGCTTGTGCAGGGGTTTGGCTATATCTGCAAAGTTCTTGACAAATCGCCGATAATAGGAGCACAAACCCAAAAACGCTCTGACCTGCGTCTTGTCTTTTGGAACTGGCCAATCCTTGACAGCGGCAATTTTCTCTGGATCCGTGCGGATACCTTCTTCCGACACGACGTATCCCAAAAAACTTACTTGCCGTTTGAAAAGTGAACACTTCTTAGGACTCAACTTGAGGTTGGCACTCTGGATCTTCATGAGCACACGTTCCAGGTTTTGAAGATGTTCTTCAAACGTACGACCTACGATGATGATGTCATCCAAGTAGACAAGACAGGCATCACCAATTAACCCGGTTAGTACAAGTTCCATCAACCTTTCAAACGTTGCCGGAGCGTTGCACAATCCAAACGGCATAACTTTAAATTGCCACAGACCCTTTCCTGTCGAGAATGCAGTTTTCTCTTTATCCTTAGGGTCGATTTCAACTTGCCAGTA
Source organism: Melanchra persicariae (assembly GCA_947386135.1). Classification (NCBI taxonomy): domain Eukaryota; kingdom Metazoa; phylum Arthropoda; class Insecta; order Lepidoptera; family Noctuidae; genus Melanchra; species Melanchra persicariae. The sequence continues at coordinate 10,044,781 of OX376656.1, read as the reverse complement.
GCCACTTTTTAGGTCTAGCGTGCTAAACCACTTCACTCCAGTAAGCATGTCCAGCGTGTCATCAATTCTTGGCAAAGGGTAGCTGTCCTTCTTTGTCACGTCGTTCAGACGACGATAGTCAACACAAAACCGCATGCTGCCGTCCTTCTTTCTCACCAGCACTACAGGAGAACACCATGGACTTGCTGAAGGTTCTATGACACCGTCCTTCACCATTCCCTCAATCATGGTTTCCACTTCCTTTTCACGTGCTACCGGTAATCTTCTTGGCCGCTGACGGATAGGCAATTCTTCTCCTGTGTTTATTTTGTGTTGAACTAAGCCAGTCTTTCCGATGTCAGCATCGTTTGAAGAGAAAACATCGGCGTACTTGAATAACATCCTCTTCGCCTTGATCATTTCATTGTGAGACAGAGAACTGCGACAGTCTTCTAAAAATGAGGTCACTTTTGTTTGTGCCTCCTTGCTAATAATGGTCCCAGTTGATTGATATTGGCATTGACGCAACCAATCCACTTCCTCGCAAGTACCAATCAGCGAGCCTTTTTCTATCATCTGTTCCGTATCACAAAGGTTCAGCACACGTACCTTTGAGATTTCAGTGTCTCTGACCAAAGTTCGTGCCACTTTCCATGGAAGATCATTGTCAACCCTTTCCACGAGTACACAACGATGAGTCTGCCCAGGATTCCGAGGAAGACTAACCGGCACAATCGTTTCCGATCTCGGAGGAAGAACAATCTTCTTCAAGCTGTATACATTTCCTGGTAAAGCCCCTTCCATGAAAAGTTCCTCTTGTCCACATTTCAAAACTCCTTGCTTAACGTCGATCTCACAACAATTCTTCCTCATAAAGTCTAGGCCCAGGATGCAATCGTCCATTATGTCAGCCACGACAACATTATGCAGGTATGTTCTGTTGCCTAACTTCAACTCCATCTCTTTCTCTCCTCGGACGGGTATGCGCTGACCGGTGGCTGTTACCAAATGTATGCGCTCTCGATTGTATGCGGAGTCCCCAAGGAACCGATTTACAAGTTGGGAACTGACAACCGTGCGTGAGGCTCCAGTGTCTATAGTCAGCTTACATGGCGTTCCGTTGACCTCGCCCTTGATGATTAGGCTATTCCCATCGTGGGTTTGTGAGATCGAAATCCTTGGGGCTCTTTGAACATCAGCCAGCACCCGCCCCGCAGTCCTGGCTTTTACTCGTTTCCCTGCTGTTGCTGGGCGGTGCTGTTAGCCGCCCTACCTTCTGGAGATCGGTTATCTTCCCTATCTGCAGTTCGCTTAGGGCAACTGGATCGAAGGTGGCCCCTTTCCCCACAGCCATAGCACCTAGGGCTGTATCCTTTAACACGGTCGCGAACTGCAGCCGCTGCAACTTCTCTGACGCGATGGGACCGGTGATCCTGCCGCACAGCTTCCACCTCCAGTGCATGAGCTAAGGCGTCCTTAAGCGTCCCGTGGTGCCCAAGCCTCACAGCAGCTCTAACCTCAAGGTCGCGGATGCCATCAATGAATGCCTTTTTTTTTTTTTTTTTTTTTTTTTTTTTTACGGGGGGAAATCCTCATGGATGGCCTCCGCCTTGGGGCGGGCGGAGGTGTCTGTCAGACTCTTACTGACTAAAACCACCCCGGTGTTCCATCTTCCACCTACGCCGGGGATCGCGGGAACGTATGCGACTTCCGTAATCCCCGGCTGGTGCCGGCCCGCCTCTGCGGGCCACATCTCGTAAGCGGGGGGAGTGAGGTGTTTAACTCCCCCCGCGACGTCAGAGGGGCGCACGGGAACACCACGCGCCGCCACCTCGAGTCCGGATGAATGGGGGGCAACGGACATCCCCAAGTCCGCCGCCCCTGGACCCAGTTAGGGGGGCAGAAGGAGGGCAGCGTATGCCCTCCTCCGACGCCCGGTGCGCCTGCTGCGGGCCGGGAGAGCACTCGACATCTCCCTCTCCCTTTCCGCAGCCTCCTTCTGCGCGATAACAGTTTCGCAGAAGGAGACCACCGCGTCCCAGGACTCCCCACCGCCGACCATAGAACGGACTACAGCCGGCAGCGAGAGGTCACTGCCTACCACAGAGACGAGAGCACGGCGCGGCTCCTCCCAGGCGGCACACTCTGCCAGCGTATGCCGCGCCGTGTCCTCCCGACAGTCGACGCAGTGGTGACACCGAGCGTCCGGCTCCCTGCCTATGCGACACAGGAACCTCCCGAAGCAACCATGCCCCGTGAGGACCTGTGTCGCACGAAACGACAGGGAGCCGTGCCTTCTCCCGAGCCACATGTCGAGCACTGGCCGGATGGCCTCGATAGTGACGAGGCCGGCGGTAGGGCGTGAAAGCCTGTTCCGCCATTCCGCCACCAGGACCTCGCGCAGCTGCGACCGACGCAGCTCAAAATGTCGCTGCGTCAGTCGCTCCCCGCGCGCCCGCGCGTCCTCGCGCCACCGATGCATTGACGCGAGGACTTTTGCCTCGAGGTCCCAGGGCGGAGATCCGGCCAGTGCGCAAGCCGCCTCGTAGGAGATCGTGCGATAACCCCTGATGACTCTGACGGCCATCACCCTCTGCGGCTTCCGCAGAACAGATATGGTGCCGGCCGTCAGGTCAGCCGCCCAGATCGGGGCCCCATACAGGGCCATCGATCGCACGATCCCCACGTACAAGTGCCTACAGACGGTGCTCGGGTCCCCCAGATTGGGAAGCAGCGTTGACAGCGCCCCAGCCGCGCCCAACAACTTGGGCGCCAGCCGTCGGAAGTGGGGTCCGAAATCCCACCGGCTGTCGAGCACCAATCCCAGGTATTTCATGGTGGACTCGACAGCAATACGGGCCCCACCGACCACGATGTGTGATCCCGCCGGTGGCGCCCGCCGGGGGCCATGAAAAACTATGGCCTCCGACTTGTTGAGGGCCACCTCCAGGCCAAGGCGCCGTATGCGGCTCACCACCTGTGAGACCGCGGCCGTCGCCAACAACGCTGCCTCCCTGTACGAGCTCCCCCGGGCAGTGACCAGCGTGTCGTCAGCGTAACACGTCAGGTCCACTCCCGGCTGGAGCTCGCCTCTCAGCACCCAGTCGTACCCGATGTTCCACAGGGGCGGGCCCAAGACCGAACCCTGCGGAACACCGCACGACATGGGGTGCTGGTGTATGCCATCACGTCCCAGATAGGTGACACACCTCTCCGCCAAATAAGCCCCAATGACGCGGCGGAGGTAGGGAGGCACTCGATGATAGCGTAGTGCCTCCCGAATACAACTCCAGGGCAGGGTGTTGAAGGCGTTGGATATGTCCAAGGACACCGCCAACATCACCCCGCCCCGGGACACCGCTTCCTCCGCCAGGACTCTCACACGCGATATCGCCGTGATAGTGGAGCGCCCGCTCCGAAACCCGAACTGGCATTCGGCCAGGTCCGGCCCCTCTCCACACAAGTGGCTGACGAGGCGGGCTGCGATTATACGCTCGAACAGCTTTCCCACCTCGTCCAGCAGCACTATGGGCCGGTACGCGGACGGCGAGTCCGCAGGGCGCCCCACCTTCCTGAGCAGGACCAGACGTCCAGTTTTCCACTGAACGGGAAACTGGCCCTGCTCCAGGCACGCTGTGTAGAGTCCTATCAGTTGGGGCTCCAACTCCTTCAGAGCGAGGGCTAACACGCAACCGTGAATCCCATCGGGCCCCGGGGCAGTGTTCTTCGCCCGGAGCCGCATCACGGCCGCCCTCAACTCTGCTTGTGTCACCTCTGGGACGCTGGCGTTCTCTTCAGGCTCTGCGGCTGTGGGCAAAGCCATCGGCGGCGGAGTACGCTCCGCTCGTGCCGGGATCAATGAATGCCTGCACCAGGTTCCCTTCAATGAGCGCAGGTACAGACTGGTATGCTTTACGGACCAGCTTTTCCACTTCAAGGGCCCACTGCTGCAGGTTTTCACTGCTACGTTGCACGCGATCCTTGAGCTGCGCACGAAACACGTGTTCCAGATGAGCGTCACCATATCTGGCTTCCAGCGCCTCAAGGAGCTGCTCGTAAGTCACTTCCTTACCGAGAGCTTCCAGGACAGTTAAGGCCTGGTCGCGCAGGCCTAGGGTGAGGGCAGTCATGGCCTGATTTTTATTCCAGCCGTTCGCCTTCATAACAGCCTCAAACTGTATTTTGTAGGCTGACCAGGAAGATTTCCCATCGAAGGGCGGCACTTTGAATCCACGTAGCGAAGGCGTAGTAGCTACGGGAGTTGCAATTCCATCCCCTACTTTAAGGTTGCCCAACTCTTTCTTTACATCAGCAATGACGTCATTAAACTTGCTGATCTGGGTTTCAGCTTCTGACAGGCGGTTGTCATGCTGAGCAACCTTCTCCTTCACCTCCTTCATGTCTTTCCCGAAGGCCGCGCGAAGGTCCTTCATTAGGAGCATCTGTTCTTCCTGGCGGCGCGTCTGTTCCTCTTGTCGGTGGGCCTGTTCCTCCTTGTCACGCTGAAGCTGTTTTTCTAACCGACGGGCCTGTTCCTCCTGCCGGCGAGCCTGTTCCTCCTTATCACGCTGGAGCTGTTCTTCCAACCGGCGAGCCTGTTCCTCCTGCCGGCGAGCCTGTTCCTCCTTATCACGCTGGAGCTGTTCTTCCAACCGGCGAGCCTGTTCCTCCTGCCGGCGAGCCTGTTCCTCCTGCCGGCGAGCCTGTTCCTCCTGCCGGCGAGCCTGTTCCTGCAGCATCATCATCAGAGCTCCAAAGTCTGGTGCTGCAGATGCTGGAGCTGCTGTGGATGGGCCGGGCTCCATGGTCGGCAACTGGCCCTCCAACGTCTGCGGCGTTGCACCTCCAAAACGCCTCTGGTCCGTCTCCTGCTGGCGTTGACTTCGGGTACGGATACCCTCCATGTCGTCCTTTGGTAGAATCGGCATAGTTTAAATATCCACTCTTCTGACACCAATTGTTACGAGCTTAGGGTTCGTGACAATAAAAACAGCCGATAAAATAACCAAAATGACACTTTAATTAATCAACACTAATTACAACTTAAACTCACTAATTATAAATCACAATTGCACTACTGATCACTTTAATTCGCAGTCGAAGTTCGCTCTCGAAGTTGTCGCTTCTATCGCAAATTCAATACTGACCCGGTCACAGGCTATGCGGGCCTTATATAGGTCGGCAGATAATTCCAGAACCTTCTAGTATAGAAACATCTAGAAAGTTCGAGTACATACCGGTCCGGACCAACCAGACATCGAAAACTCTAGAATGTTCTAGCATAGAAAAGTCTAGAAGGATCTTGACTCTACTAGTTCTGCTACTCGATACTAGATGGCGCTAGTGGTAACTTTTATCTTTATGTACCCTGCATTAATTCTGGCGCGTAACAGTACTGTCGATATAAATCCCCAAGTTTTTCACAACGTGACTTACAGGAATGTTGGTATTATTAAAAGAAACCTGGGGAAGTTTCGACCAGTCAATCTTAGAGACAGTCCGGGAACTACCAACAACAATGAACTGCGTCTTTGTTGGATTAATCTTCAGCCCAAACTCAGCACTCCAGTCACCTATTCGAGCGAGGTCCTTATTTATATTCTCAATGGCATCAGATAATTCTCCAAGGGAGGCTTGAGTGTAAATTTGGAGATCATCTGCATACAAGTGGTAGAAAGAAGACAGTCGTTGAGTGATAGAATTAATAAAAAGTGCGAAAAGTAGAGGAGATAACACGCCACCCTGTGGCACACCAGCTGAGGTGTCGCACCAAGAAGAGAAAGATTCCTCAATGCAAATACGCTGCCGGCGGCCAAACAGGTAACTACGAAACCAGTCAATTACCGAAGGAGATATGTTAAAAGAGTACATAATGGCAAGCAAAATGTCGAAATCAACCGTATTAAAAGCATTGCTAAAGTCAAGCAGTGCTAGTACCGTTAATTTCCCCATTTCCATGCCAGACCTGATATCATCCGTAATATGCACGAGTGCCGAGGTAGTGCTGTGTCCAGATCGAAAACCAGATTGGAAGGGATTCAGCAGGTTGTGCTTGGAAAGGAATGTGCTGAGTTGTTGGTGAACCAGTTTTTCAAGGACTTTGGATAGGAATGGGAGAATAGAAATAGGACGATAATCGGAGAAAGATGCAGGATGAGATTTTTTTTTTTTTTTTTTTTGATTTTTTTTTGTTTCATACATTTTCCAGTTCCTTACAACAACTTCACTCTAACTTCGTGGATAAAGTGTGTGCTCCATCTTCTGTAGTCTTAAATATGACTTTAAAGTAATTCTGTAGTAACGTAGTGCATTATACACACATTATTGTATCAGCTGCTAGCGAGCACTCGCCCTGTATACCTACTCGTACGCCTCTTTTCAATAAATTGCGTACCCTGGAGGCTGCATTATCAAGCTCGGTTTTGTCTTGTTTATCGTTCAACTTTGTCATGTATAAAGAACGTTTAATTTTTGTTCCGAAAATTTATAATTTTTATTTCGTTCTATTTATAAATTTATGAGTTTTCTTTTTGCAACGTTATCTTTATAAAGGTACTCGTAAGCTATTATTGTTTCGGCGCACTACGCTTTGTTAGGTTCGTATGCCCACATGTTTACTTACTCCTAAACCACGTGTACACAAAAGGGGGAGCAATAAAAAATCAAGGTAAACTCTCCAACTCGAGGGACTTAATTGCTCTATTTCCACTCAGTATCAAAGGTACTCCGACGCAATTACGCTCACCCAGCCAATGCGTTCTCTCTCACTCCGCTCCGCTGCGATTAAACGATTCAATTTTCGAAGTGGCAAACATTAATGAAGAGTACCTCATCTATTTTACGCTCAGCAAGCATAAATTTGGCGGCGCGGAAAAATATCACTGAATTTGTGGAATATATCGTCTTTTAAACCAAAAGAAAGATTGATTTCGTAGATTCATTCGTTCCTCTGTTTTCATAACTTTATTTACTCTGTTCTCCTCAGCGTGAAACTTTTATGGAGGCACTTAAGAATAAATCTTATGATTTGTTTCCAGGGGCTATAAAAGTGGATACAAGTAAAATTAACTTAACACGTCGACATCATCTGTGGCCGGGGATTTTCCAAATGTAATCTAATTAGTTTCCCTCTCTGAAATAATTCTTTAATCTTGGGAAATAAAGCTTTTCCACAATTAAGTCAATCACGCCTGTTTAACTCGATTTTCTTTTAAGAAACCTATTACAGGCCGCAGGGACCATTCCCGGGAAGAGGCTAGGGCGGGCTAAATTGCTCCGAGGTAAAACCAGTCAATTTAAATGGTAAAAGAGTTTCATTTAAAAAAATGTCAATGCAAATGACGCCGCAGGATAGTTCCCTATTAGCATACTGACTTAAATCTAGATACATTTCCCGGCCAAAATAATAAAGGTAGAAATAATATAGCTATTTCATGTCATTTACATAAAACAATATCATAGAAGTTAAGTAATGGCGCTATTAGCAATTCTCAATACCACCCAATAAATGTGAAGTTTAATTTGAAAATTCAAATTAACGAAAGCTGTTTATGCCAAGTGTTTGTCCTATTATACCTACAAAGTAATTTTAGGCAAAAGGTAAGGAATTATGATAATCCAAATCATACTGAATTAATAAAGACGTCTCTGAAGATAAGATAGGAATAAGAAGTAGAATTATATTACGTAGTACAAAGCTTTTACGCGAGCTCCGTTTGCGCCATGTTTTTTGTTTTTCTCTAGTAGCTTGATGATATAATAATGACTCACGAGGCCGACGCAAACATCTTCTCGAATAAAAGGAAAAGGTCAAAAACTATACGAGAGTACTTCCTTAGTTCCTGTACCAGCGGCGCTTGCTTGCGCTTTGTCAGCGGCAGGGTAGTTACACTTAATTAATGATCCTACTGTGTTGATAACTTCTGAACAATGCAACGTATAACTACAAGTTTTGTCTCTCCAACAACCCTTTCTAAACATGAAAATTCATTCGTGAGGCAAATCTTGGTTCTCTTATGTTTAGTTTAGCAAATAGTCTTTGCTTTTACATATTCTACGTAATATTTGACTAGAATCAGAATTGTATGAGATCTTGGAAATGCAAATAGGTCGACGTACATATTATTTATTTGTGTTATAAGTTGCTTGATATTGAACTGGCTGGAATAGCTTTGCTTTAGATATTCATACGAGCACTTTGGTTAATTATCTTTATTTGGTTCGGTACACACGTGTGGTGAGTTTGGTAATTTATTTCAGCATTTCCCTCAAACGTTGGCGTATAATCTTGCCCCTGGGATTCCTCGGCATTTCTTCAATGAACCTTACACCTCCTCTTAATTGCATATACGGCGCTACCTGAAAAATTAAACAACTTTATTGAGTCAATGAGCATTTTCATTTAGTTAATTTGTACCAATGTTGGTTCTACTTTGTTGGAGCAGTTACTCGTGTTGAAGGGGATAGTTTTTTAGTTAAGCGGATTAACGAGCCTGTTATGGGCCTCTTTTATGTTAGCATGTTTGTGAATTTTAAATAATGGATCAGTAAAGCTGTTTAGGTTGAATGTTTTCCTCGCAAAATTTTGGGAAAATCAGTGTCGTTATGCTAAGCTGCGGAATAGGTATCCGACAAAAATTTGTAACAAGAAAGTTTAAGTTTCCGAATTCTTGATCCTGCCGTTGAACGGATTACCAGATTATCAGATCCTAAAGTAAATTCTATTTTACATTTTCCTATTATTGTTAACAAAGGTTTTAGTTTTCATAACAGCTTGATATCCTATCTCATAAAATTATCTTAGACTTGGAATACTTTCACAAGAGTGCAGTATAAAAAGCAAAATTCGTAGAAGTCAAGGCTGCAACGTAAGTGATATTTAATACTCAGCACTCGTTTGTTACTCTTACATTACATATTGAATTATGAATAACGTTATTATATGATATGTTGATATGTGTTCTAAATTGAGTTAGAAGCTTATTATATTCGTATCAAATATTTTCACTTGGTCTTAGTAAATAACTCAGTGCAGTAGTTAGCGTTATGTAGATTAAAATATATACTTTGAGTACCTATATAGTTTCAAACGCCAATTCAGTCTACTTTTACAAGTACTTAAGCAAACTGTGTTTAATTATTTTGCAGAGCATTTGAGATAGATATGTATTCAGATTTTCAGAAATAAAAACATGTGATCCGACCACAAGTCCAAGACTGTTCCTGAATTGACTAACGAATACCGACGTTGTACGTTATGTATAAACACAGCCTATATGTAATATATTGTCATAAGCGATTCCGAGAACATCCCAACACAATTGGCCACAAAAAGAAAATTTTAAAATGTTTTTAATATTTTTTTATAAATTTGCTTAACATTTGCCTCGAAAATTAACAAGTTAACATGTACATATTTCCATAAAGCAATAAAATCATACCTCGTCATTAACATAATCAATCAAATCCTTTTCAGTGACTTCAACTCCTGGTTGCTTGACAACAAAAGCAGTTGGTTCTTCTCCGTAAACACACACTGGTTTACCCACAACACCGGCTTCCGCAACGCCTGGGTGAAGTTGGAGAATGGTCTCCAGTTCTAGTGGAGCCACCTGCAAGAATATCCAAGTGTAAAAAGACTTAAGACTCCATGTTGACGATAAATGCTAGGAGGGTAAAGACTACACTGCTGGGTATACGCTGGAAGTACGTTCAGCAGTGGATTATGGACATTCTTAGCACTGATATTACCATGATGATGACTGATGTCACGTGGGACAAGGTCACTTGTCTCTGATATTTTAATCGTTTGTGTTACCCTCAAATTATTAAAAGGTTTATACCTATTATAAAGGCTGTTCCAGTCGTGTTCAGTAGCTAATATAGAGTTTAGAAACAATATCAAAATAAAAAATATTGTCATTTTTTAGGACTCACGTGCAAGGGGTTCCGAACGAAAATATATTTTTAACCTGTTAATTTAAAACCATATATTTCTTATAGATTTTCCTGTAATGTATAGGTAAACACATAAAAGGGTTCACAGAGGTTCGGTACCCTCGAAAATAAGTTTATTTCTGCGAAAAAGCTTTGGGTCAGACCGACAGACGGACAACGAAGTGATACTACAAGAGTTCCGTTTTTCCTTTTGAGGTACGAAACGCTTAAAAAATCATAATTATATAAGTATTAGAGTACAAAGTAAAATGATGAAACTACCTAACAAAAAACACGCCAATAAAAGACACAAACATAAAAGAACATAGTAATTCATATATTCGTAATAAGCCGCGTATCTAGAAATACGTAGGTAGATAATACGAGGCTTATTCATAAGACGTAAGTCCACGAAGAAAGGATTTCTCAAGATGAAAAGGTGTGGATCGTATATTGTGGACAGTGTTAGTTCCGGCTAATATTATCTACAAAAACCTCGTCATATTGCTAGAATAGGGCACGCTATATTTCTTTTTTGGAGAGTCCGGCTTGTGATGTCTACATTTTCTTGGAATGACTTAGTTACGCTTTCTTTTTTGTACTCGAGGAACGTTTTCAAAGGTAAGTAAGGCGTCGGAAAGTATGTCATTTCTGTTAAACGAGTAGATACACATTTAGAGTCTATATGGTTAATCTTATTTATACTTAGGATACGAACACGCTACCCTCTGAACATAAATATGAATAATTATGTATTAAATAGATAGGAACATAAAAATATGTTACGTCGATTGTATTAATCAATAAAGGTACCTACACTATATATTGAAAAGTATGTACATAACAATTCCAGATGATAATATTTTCTTGTTTCATATTTTTAGAGCGTGATTTTGCAGTTGTCGGCTGTCATTTTTGTACTTAATTTTTCCACTTCATCATCAACTACTCACCTTAAACCCATCATAGACGATAATGTCCTTCAGTCTCTCGACGATAAAGAAGTACTTGTCCTCATCATAATAACCCAAGTCTCCGGTTTTGAAGAAGCCGTCCTCGTCCAAGTAATTTGAAGGTGGCATGCCGATGTAACCTTTCATGAAGACAGGACCTCTCAAACATATTTCGCCGCGTTGGTTCGGACCCACAGTTTTACGGGTTTCCGGGTTCACAACCTGAGTAAAGTATTGGGTATCATACTTAATATCAAAAGTAGGGTTCTGTAAAGACTTAGAAGTTGAATTGTAGTCTATATTATGTTTAACCTGCTTTTGTTATGAGCGCAAAGCGTAAAATTTTGTTACCAACGATGGGTGAATAAATATTCATTACACCGAATGCTATGCCATGTCGCAAAATAAACATAACATTTGCACCTATAATGGGTATAAGAACTAAAACAATAGGACAAATGGAAAAGGTAAAAACTCAAACAAAAGTGGACAACAACTCCGTGTTTTTAAAACAAACCTTTAAAGTGATGCCAGGTGAAGCCATACCGACACTGCCAGACTTGAGTCCCTTTGTGCCCCAACTTTCAGAAGTCAATTCACCTGCTTCAGTCATTCCATAGCCTTGTAAGATATTCACAAGCTTGGGAATCCTGAAATTGAAACAAAACACTCAATAAAATTGAAGTGACTGTAATAGTATATACGAGTATATGTGTATAGTTTAATATACGGTTATAAATATTTATGTAATTTTCTAAAAGTAGGTATAATTAACTCTTATGATAGAGTAAACAAGGACAGTTAAAAACTTTTAGTACCCTAAATTGAAAAGAAAATAAATAATAAACAAAACTTAATAAATATCAAACAAATTTAAAAATCGTCATTTCCACAAAAGGTGTTCTTATAAACCGTTACGTAAAATCGATGAACTGAATGATAAGATAAACTGAATCGATACTCGCCTAGTTTTGACCTTTTGTATCGTCTTGTTATGTAGAGGCGATGATCGAGAGTATATAATTTTGAGTGAATCGAGATTATATTTTTCAACTTCCTCCGCCTTTGATAAGTAGCAAACAAAAGACGGTACGATAAAGGCGATGTTAACCTGCAAAATTGTGTAAAGAGAAGAAAGATTAAATCTCGGAGGTTCACATAAATAGGACGTTATAGAGGATGGGAAAGTATTGGGTATGCTTCCATACCAAACTAAACAAAATTTATCTTAATATTTTGTTACGGGAAATACTGGAAAACTCTGAAATAAGTTCAAGAAGTGCATGTGCTTATTTTCTGAAACCAGCACGTTAAGAGCTGCGGAGCAAAACTGTTTGGAAGTTTTATTTAGTTGAACACAATTTGTCTACATTTACCTCCTCTTCTTTCATAAGTTTTCAGTTTAGTTTTTCTCGTAGACACCGCGTAAAACACAAAATAATTCCATCATGACAAGTTCCTACAAAATCCATTTCTTCAAACATTGATTAAGGAGTTACTCGATGCAGATAATACGAATATGTAATAATATTTATTACTACAATATCACATCATCGTTCACCTTTTACAAACAAAAATACACACACAAAAACCCACATACAATCAAAACATTTTATAAAAAACTCGGGTCTTGTTTTGAGAGCGGTTTGTCATTTCAGGTCATCATTTATAACGGTGGCCTTCAAAAGGTCAGGTGCGTAGCATTCAGTGCCGGCGCGCATTTATGAAAAGATTCATGAATGTGGAAGAAGCGAACGAGTTTGTAAATATTTTACAGTATACCGCGCCGTAGTTTCTGCTCAGTCCCATGGGGCGACGGTATGAAGAGTGCATTTGTGTGTGTGGAAGTAATCTGGGATGTTGGGTAAAAAATAGTGGGAAAACTGATGACTAGCAAGTGCATAAAGCTACGTATTACAACGGTTATGGGTATCTATCTAGACAGTATAAGGACCACACTGTCTATATTACAGTAAATTATAACTGTGCTGTCTTCTTACTACTTTTATAAATGCGAAAGTTTAGATGAATGGATGTAAGTTTGTTACTCAGTCACGCTAGAATGACTGAACGTATCTGGATGAAATTTGGACCAGCTTATAGTCTGGAATAGCACTGGCAACTTTTTGTTCCGGGAGTAAGTTCTCTTGGGATAAATTCCGACATTCATGTGGGCGAAGCCGCTGGCAGAAACTGACAAACTATGGGAGGCGACAGTTAAATTTGCAATAAAGGACATTGACCTTTCTGTTACATCTCTTCAGGGTACCAAAAAATATTTTTCCGATTGCCGCTATAACCATAACTTTGGTCGAAACGCTTGTTTACAGGATGTTGCCAATTTCAGACGATTAAGCCCAATTAATTAAATGAGCACATAAGACGATAAAAAGTCACACAAGCATTTGTTTAGCCCCAATGACATTTTAATTAAAGATTCAATGACAATGAAATTTTAGTTGAGAAGTCTCACTATGGTTGTCAAAAAATAAAAGGCCCGTTTTGACAGCAGGGGCCTTACCACCAACTCTTATAGCAGTATTGTTTCAATATTACTTCCAGTGAGAAAGAGATGGAGCGATACAGGACGTATAGCTCCGTCTCTTTCCCACTGGAAGTAATATTAAAGTAATACTGCTTTAAGAGTTGGTGGTTTAGGCCCAGGATACAACAAAGAGATTTATTTTATGTATCTTTCATACTTAATAGTAAAGTAATGTTGTATCCTGCTGTCAAAACGGGCCTTTTATTTTGTACAACTTTATTATTTTTGTTACTAATATTATAAACGCAAATGTTTGGATGGATGAATTGAATTATTATGTTTGTTAGTCAATCACAACAGAACGGCAATGTATCTGGATGAAATTTGTGACAGAGATAGAAATAGTCTGGAATAGCGCATAGAAAGTAGAAATAAAACACGTTTATTCCGCCAGAAATGATGCCCAAAACACGGAATTAAAAGAAAATAACTTATCAACTAACTAAACCCTAAATAAAACCTGTTTCAATGTCAAGCTATGTGAGGACCGGACATTAACTACCACGGGTCTCTGGTCACACAACAGACAAAACAGAACAGAGTTCACACACACACACATCAGCCGGTCGATTCTGTCGACATCTCACGATGTTCACCTAGGCGGAGTGAACGACAATATAACTGCAGTGCGATTCTGTAAACATGTCGAAGTGAACACCCGGGCGGGGCGCACGACGGGTGAGTTGTCAAACCATGCAAATAAGATAGAATGACAGCTCTGTTGTCGTTCACTCCGCCTAGGTGAACACCGTGAGATGTCGACAGAATCGACCGGCTGTCATTCCATCTTATTTGTATGGTTTGACAACTCACCCGTCGTGCGCCCCGCCCGGGTGTTCCCTTCGACATGTTTACAGAATCGCACTGCAGTTGTTTATGGCATGACGTCTGGCACTGACTGACAGTGACAACATTAAAAGAAAATAAACAATATAATTAGTTGACAAATTTACAAATATTAATCGAAAATATAAATCAGTTAAGCGTCGCATCCGAGCAAGAATCACGGTGCTGATTTTCAGTGGTTAAATCTTTTTAAAAATATTAATTTTTCGTTATAATGGGATTTGTTGTAATTCCCATCAAAATTCAATAGTTTTCAGTATATCCGTGCCTTATTGAGATAGATTAGTTTATAATTTTACGCGATATTTTACAATCTTAAAGTCTGCAATTGTTCGGTGACAATAAGTACACTACTACTTTATAAGCCGGGAGTATGTTTCTTTGGGATAACTTCTGAAAATAACGCGGGCGGTGCCGCTGACAAAGGCTAATTATTATGAATACTATTAAATATTTTGATTACTTACATCGCAATCCTGAACACTTTTCAGTAACGTAATAGGTTCGGCGTTTTTGGCATACACAATTTTTCTTCCGAGAGATAAAAATTTGTAAGTCATGAAAGTGTCGTAATTATGATACCATTCACCGAAAAGGAACGCCGTTTTCAGAGACTCGTCACTGAAGCTGAAATGTTATTTACTCGTTAGATTAATATGGGATACAATTATGTAGTGTACATATTTATTCCTAGCTGATATTTAGCTCATAAATAGTTGTCATGTTATAAATCATATACTTGATAGATATTTTATTTTGATTCCGGTTTGTGAAGCTGAAATCATGCTGAAACCTCGTATAGTACAGGAAAATATGCGAAATATACATATTATTTTTGTATACTCGTAGGTACATAGCTTTGTTTTGTGATGGTATGCATTGAAATAAACAAATATGCATACATACTTGTGAAATGGATACTCATTAAGGCTGTAACTAAAAATGTTTGCATTTTGTTGCTCTATTTCTTTTTCCGCATTTTACTCATAAATTAATCAGTGTTCATTAATAACGTTTTTGTTGTGCATAGTTGAAAAATAAAACCGTAGTATCAAATATTCGCAATGTTTCGATATTTAATTTTGTTACGAAGAGTCACGAGACGAGTTCAGCCACAGTAACTCGAGAAAACAAAATCTAGTGAGAAAAGTAAATTACCACAGTTATATAGCTATATATACCTCAGTTATATAGTTATATAGCACAGATACTCACTCATTAGGCAGACTATTGAGGATGCAATTTAAATGTGTCAGTTGTACACCTTTCGGCATGCCCGTAGTTCCCGAGGAATACAAAATGAAGGCGATGTCAGTCTGTCCCTGAACTTGCACTGGCTCAAACTTATCTACGTCAGCATCATCCGTGACCAAAGTTCTGATGGAAATTACTGATTCCGTGCCCTCGTCCAGTGTCACAAACTTCTCTATGCAATCAAAGCTCTGCAGAATGTCGCTGTAGGTACTCCAAAAGAGACTGGAGCATATAAAATATTTCGGTTTTGTTAAACTTATCTTGTGCTTTAATGTCGCTGAAAAATAAGAATTTAAATTTATACAAAACGCTTCATTAATCTTATTAACCATAATTTATGTAGTATTTAGGTAGATTTATGAATTATTTTTTAATGAAAACACAGTCGATTCATCGAATTGTAAAATAAAAATGTTTTTCGTTAATATTAATTCTGCGAAGCTTTTACGATAACGTGTTCAGTGTTCACCCCTCTATTTTTTTTCAAAAGTTTAAGTTCCACATAAAATATATGAGGCGTTTAAAGAATGTGGTGGAAGTAAGATATTTTGTCTCACCTCTCCCGCTCTTTAAATCATAGGGGGTGTATGTCGCTCCGGTGAACACGATTGCAAGAACCGTTGGGACGAATTCATTGCGTTTTTCGGAGCCAACTGCAACAATGTCGCCCCGCCTCACCCCCAACTTTGTCAAAGCGGCGGACATATTGACGGCATATTGTGTGAATTCCTTGTATGTTAGCTTCTCATGTGTTTCTCCTAGCTCCTTGAGTTGGTGAAGAAAATTGTTAAGTGTTTTAAGTTATAACAATGATAAAACTTTACGTGTTTTTTTGTAATTCTAAGACTACTTACTCTTGTAATAAGCTAACTTTGAAATTACTTTTTAAACACGAAATAGGTAACAGTAAACCTTATGAAGGAGTTAATGGTCACTTACCAATGCAACTTCATCTTTTTTAAGCCGCAGACGATCCAAAATAAACTTTCCGAAATTTAAATGTGCGGGTACTTGCACATTTTGATCCCCAAATACATAGTTGTCGTCGTTAAACATTTTTATAAAAGATACGCTAGTGAATATAATAATTATTGCGGACGGCGAACGTGCTATGCAAATAAGCGTAGTACCTAAGCGATAACTTACAGTAAAGATCTTTGACTTTGACACTTCCAAGAGATTCCCTACGACACCTCACAAAATAGAGTCCACTTTAATAATTTTATTGAATAGTTAATGAAAAATACCCGCTATTTATACCATAATTATTGACCTTATTTGTACCTAATTAATATTGACAATAAGTCGCTGAGATATGGACAGTAAGAGTGTCTGTCCACTACACCGAACTGCACTCAAAAACAACTGCAATCTATCAATCTAATAAAGATTCTTCACAGTCACTGCCTTTGGTAAGTAGTTTGGTCAACACAATGGGTCATAAATTCTCAAAAAGATAAACTAAGTATGTACTAACATATTATTATGAACCGATCTACTAGCTTGACTGTGCTAAACCATTAAAGTCAATGGTTAAATCATCATCATCATCATCATCCACATCTCGACTGACACTGCTGAGCGTAAGCCCCTCTTTTCTAGTGCCAATCCTCACATTCCTGTCCCAGTCTCAAACTAACGCTAATCACTAACGAAAACGGTACAGTGACTGCAGACCTTAGAATATTGACTTATGATAGTAAGGTTAATGAACTTATAAATTAGTCATTAAATATGTTATTTATATTAATTTAATTGATAATGTCGGTAGTTGAATTATGTTTTCCCTGTGTGTGCCAGTTTGCTACACATATGTACATTACCTACTTTATTAATTAACTTGTTGTTCTGGTTTGTAAACATAATGATATTGGTTCCTACTTCCATATTAAACAACGGTGGACATGGATGACCTCCTTAGACATGGTGGGCCGTACGACCATGTACGACTAATCTTCTAAACAAGGAGAAACTACCCGATCCAACAACCCGTGATAGAACGTCTTGGTGGAGTGAGATAAGGAGAAGGGATATGGGGAAAAGGTGTGAAGAAGATGTAATTGGTTACTATTTAGTATCTAATTGTCTGCTTACTGCTAGCTTTTGACAGTTGTTTGACACGGTTGAATTTTGAAAATATCCCATGATTCCCATGGGATATTTTCAAAATTCAACCATTCCCATGGGAATGTCGGTAGTACCGGGATAGAAATTAGCCTACATCCCAATCTAGGTCATGGAATACTAGAGGTCATCGAATTCCGCTTCAGTCGTTGAAGCGTCATTGACAAAATAAACATTCATTCGCATTAATATTATCAGCAGGAACTTGGATTTACGACACCCAGCATAATCCCACACCATCCCACAGCTGGGCATTCATATGACCCATGTTTAAATTCATAGCTAATGTCAATAGCTTTTCAAGACAAAACCATTTTGTATATCACGTTTTTTACGACTTAATGTGGTCTAACACCTTATGGCTGTGTCAGGTCTCCACATAGCTCCCAGTGGTTAAACAGGTACACTTTTAATTCGTTGACTTTTTCGGGGTTGAATGTCAAAATCATCATTAGTACAACTCGAAAATACTTATTATACAAACAGCTGCTCAGGGGCCCTACCATCGTTCGAGCGACAAGGAGGGATGCTATATAGCTCCATCCCTCCTTCTCGCTCGAACGACTCACGCTTTAACACGTCATGGTAGGGCCGCAGGGCCCACTACTATGATGCCTCAATACCATCACCAACCAGCTATATAGGAAGCACACCACTATTCTTTTTATCTTAACGTACCAGACTCCTCCGTGCCTCGTGTAATTTGGAAATCTTTAGCAGTCGATACGGATTATCAAAAGCCAGAAAATCTGACACCAGTCTTGCCAAGAAGCCGTGTACCCAATTAATGGGTTGTGGAGGTCTGGTAGGGAGCCGCTCCACGTAAAATACTGGTATTCAGCTGATTCCGGTTTGACTGGGAGCCGACTCCAACGTAGTTGTGAAAAGGCTAGGCAGATGATAAATCACAGAACATGACAAAACGTAGGGAACCGATCCCATACCAAAAGTAACATTCACCACGACTATCTTTAACATAATATTCTAACCCATACTTCCTTCTTGTCTATACTTATCCTAATAATAGGTATATTACTCGTATGATTAATATTATAAATGCAAAAGTTAGTTTGTTTGTGTGTTACGCTTTCATGTACATTGCACATGTGCGAGTACTGTGTACCTTTAAACTCTATTGATAATTTTGGGTAGGTTTTTGACTTGGAATGTACCCTGGCGATTGGGGATGTCATGCTCACTCAAAAGTCTGGCTGATGGTGGCGCATGCCTTGGATCATTTGGCTCCCTTAAAAATGGTCGAGCCGAATGGTGCTAACGTATGCGTCATGTTCGTGAACGGGCGCCGTCAGCTGAGACTGGTCATCTCTCTTCCATGGTTTATTTTAATTATTTCTTTAAATTGTTTCTTTTTTACTCCGGCC
Organism: Melanchra persicariae; assembly: GCA_947386135.1. NCBI lineage: Eukaryota > Metazoa > Arthropoda > Insecta > Lepidoptera > Noctuidae > Melanchra > Melanchra persicariae. The sequence continues at coordinate 10,025,762 of OX376656.1, read as the reverse complement.
TCTTTTATCCTGCACATCTCTTACATCGTTCTCACATATAATGTATAATTAAACATGAATGATGTAGGTAACCATAATTTTGTAACAAAATATAAAATATTATTTTTAATAGAGTGTCCGTGGAGTTTCTTGTACGTTCTTCTCCATAGAGATCTACGCTTTGGAACGTGCAAATAGCTTCATCTTTTTGACCGACCGACCTTGACAATTCAAAAGTACCTGTAAATGGTCTAATTGAAATAAATGCTTTGACTTTGACTTTTTGACTTTGACACGCTAAAACGGCTGAACGGATCGTCATGATAGCCTGGGATAATATGGAGAAGGACATAGGTTACTTTTTTATGCGATAACCATCATCCACGCGGGCGGAGCCGCGGGCCAAAGCTAGTATTATTATAAATGCGAAAGTAACTCTGTCTGTCTGTTACCTTTTCACGTTTTTACGGCTGAAGGGATTTGCCACACGAGTAGACCATGTCACGAATTAAAACATTTGATAGGTAATTTTCCCTGATGGGACAAAAACCCCAAAAAAAAACAAAAAAAAAAAAAATAGGTAATTTTCATTCCATTACTCCCTTGGTATAATTTGAAGCCGCTGGTGGCAGGAAAGTTATTCTTTAATGCACCACAGATCACGTGCACTAATTTCATTTCTAGGTAGCATTATCCTACCTCGTTTTACAATGGAATCATTCCAAGATCTACTCGAAATCCGTAAGTACCTTATTCTGGGTAATAATCTTATTCTGGGTAGCGTGTATTCATTGTATTTCCCTCTGGGCTAGGTTGAGCCCTCGAACAACATGGTTTGAGTATACTAATCTCACTCTGTGATCCGCAAACTTCTTATCATATACATATCCAAATGAGATTTAGTTCTGAGTATCATATTAATAATCTAATTTATTTTATTTGTAGGGAATACATGGTAGTTTGCCGTTAAGGCGCTGACAACAGCAAAAACTGAAAAATTGCTGGTTTCCTAACGAAATTTTAGCCAAATCTGTTTAGTTCCAAGCTGCAGAAAAAATATATGTTAATTTTAACTATATTTCAAAGAACACTGTTGTTTCCGAAACATGTTTATAAATAAAATCCTCGATAGTAATGATCGTCAAAGTTACCTCTAACTTTGACCTTAGAAAAAAAAATCCCATATTACTAGCCTACTTATGCCAATAAAAATTATACCAAATAATGAATCGAATCTTAATGCAAAACTTTGTTGTTTTAGATTTTTAATAGATCAACTTTGTTTTGAGGAAATCGATAAAATATATATATTTGGCAATAAATTGCAAGCATTTAGTCGTCGCGCTTCTCTTTCTTTTCTATACAGTTCGAGAGTGACCGAGCTTTTGCTGTTGTCAGCGTCTTAAGTAATATTATTATATTACTCTTTATATTACTCACGTATACAACGTGTTACATAATAAACGCAATACCTCTTAAGGGATCATTGTACTCATCATTATGAACAACTTTTACTATGAGACCTATCCCGAGATCGCAAAAAAAATTCTGCTGTTGTATTTTGTCGAGTGAGGCGCACATAATTATGTATGGAGCAGTCGATTTTCTTTCCGCGATTACAATGATGGTCCCAAAGGAAAGTGGTTCATGATGATGACTACATCATTGTAGTCACAGAATAAACGCAATACCTCTTATAGGGTCATCATTTAAGAGGTATTGCGTTTATTCTGTTACACGTTGTATATTACTCTTTTGGTATCATTACTAAAAATCAGTAATCATTTATCTAAAATTGTAGATGATAACGTGATATATAATAAATATACATTTTGTTTATATTATGACCTGTGCATAATCAGCGTGAAATAACCGTTATTTTAAAGTGGTTCTGCTGGAGAGTATGCTCTGTAGCATGACCACTTTGAATTGATATTTTCCAAGAAACTAAAGATATACAATTTTTGATATAAAGCTACAAAAAATAGACATTATCTCCATTTTATCCTGTATTTTTTACATAATATAGTCAAAGTGGTTCTGCTGTGGAGCATGACATCTTTTAGTTTGTTGATTTGCAGAAATCCAAAATATACTAGCTTTCGCCCGCGCCGCGATTTAGCGCATTTATATAGATTTCGCAAAGCTGTATCGTATAACTGTCTCCTGAGTCCTATCTATCTCTGTACTAAAATTCATCAAAATTGGTTCAGCGATAAGGCGTGAAAGCATAACAAACTGACTTTTGCATTTATGATATAGGTACTAGCTGCCGCCCGCGGCTCCACCCGCTTAAATGTCGATAATTATCCCAAGGGAACATACTCTCGGGATAAAAATGTGTAATTCCAGACTATAATCTACCTCTGTGCCAAATTTCATCAAGATCCATTCAGTAGTTTTTTGCGTGAAAGAGTAACAAACATACATCTATCCATCCTCACAAACTTTCACATTTATAATATTATATTAAGTAGGATAGGATAGGAAGTAGGTAGTTACGATTAGTATTTAGTTACCAGCTTCTCTCGTAATGGCATCAAAAATATGTAATAGTAGTAATATATATCCAAGGCGTTCGATTGTGTTCTCCATGAGACATTAATCAGGAAGCTCCACTATTACGGAATCCGGGACGCCTCGTTGAATCTTCTTACTTCTTACTTGAGTGATAGAATTCAGAGAGTCGATGTGAACGGTACAAGATCTCCCGGGTCTGTAGTCAAGATGGGGGTCCCCCAAGGCTCAATTTTAGGTCCTTTTTTATTTCTAATTTATATTAATGACTTGCCGTACCTCATAAAGGATAAGCACGATATAGTGTTGTTTGCAGACGACACTTCACTTTTATTTAAACTCAAGCGTCAGCAGCTGGTTACTGACGATGTTAATAGTGCCATCGCAACTGTAGTTAACTGGTTTAATATTAATAATCTTCTGCTTAATGAAAAAAAAACCAAATGCATAAAGTTCACGTTATCACATGTTCGACAAGTGAACACTAGTGTGTCAATAAAGGGGGAAGAGTTGAAACCCGAAGATACCACTGTGTTCTTAGGCATAACTTTGGATGCGAAGCTACAGTGGGGCCCCCATATAGATAAACTGTCAAAAAAACTTAGCTCTGCAGCATACGCCGTTAGAAAAATTCGTGGTTTAACTGATTTAGAGACAGCCCGTTTAGTATACTTTAGTTACTTTCATAGTGTGATGTCATACGGCATTCTGTTGTGGGGAAATGCCGCCGATATTCAGACAGTATTTATATTACAAAAAAGGGCTGTTCGTGCAATTTATAAATTAAGTCCTAAACACTCCCTCAGAGACAAATTTAAAGAGATTAATATAATGACTGTGCCCTCTCAGTATATTTATGAGAATCTTTTGTATGCACATAAAAATATTAATCTATTTAAAAGATACAGTGATATTCATAACGAAAATACTAGGAACAAACACTATTTTGTCATTCCTAAAACCAGGCTCAAAAAAATAGGTGGTTCATTTAGATGCCAATGTATACGTTTTTATAATAAACTCCCTAGCCATATTCAAGACCTTAGTATGAATAAGTTCAAATTATTTATAAAACGTAAGCTATGCCAGAAAGCTTTTTACACAATTAAAGACTATCTTGAAGACAAAAAGGCTTGGGATTGAGCTGCTTCAATGATGTACATGGCCTAATGTTACATACCTTTTTAATTTTTAGAAATTGTCTTTTTTTTAAGCTCTGTTGTATACTTTTCTTTCATCTCGTTGGTAAATTTTGACATGAATGTTTACTTTATTAAGTATTCTATTTTATTATTTTTGACATGGAATATTTACTTTGTAAAGTAATATATTTTATTTTTATTTTTTTTAATTTATTATGTTTGACATGAATACTTACTTTGTAAAGTATTATTTTTTTTTATTATTATTATTATTATTATTTAACTCATTTTGTGAATATGGGGACCATGTGGGTTATTTTCTTCTTATTTTTCTCTTCTTTGAAATACTTCTTCTTCTTTGAAGTATTTTTAACGAGGTCTGGCAGTTTGAGTACTTAAATGCGGCCTACACAAATGTCCTTTCTTTGGCATGTTCGTCGGTTCGTTGAGCTCCTTTATGGTTCTAAGTTGAGCTACTCGACTACTGACCAAAGCTTGCACTGACTGGACGGGTCCACTCAAATCTGTGTGGTTCTTTCCTCAAAAGACCATTTCAGACACTGATCTGCATGATCCTCATATCGTATTGTGAATGTGGGGACCATGCAGATCGCTATGATGGGGGTTCATTTCATGTTAGTCAACAATGTCTGGCAGTTTGAGATTTTTTTTATACGGCCTACCCAAATGTCCTTACTTTGGTATTGTTCGTCAAATCGTTGAGCTCCTTAAAGTTCTAAGTTTGAGCTCCATAATAACTGACAAATGCTTGCACTGTCTGGACAGGTCCACTCAAATCTGTGTGGCACTTTCCTCAAAAGGCCACCTCAGACATTAACCTACATGGTTCTCGTATGATTTGACCAGTACAATTTGTATGGACTTCAAAAGAGACTGTGACCTCTGAGTTTGTTTCGGTGTTTCTTCTCAGGGTAGTCAGCTAGGAAACACCGGCCTCATCTAGCTTAAAATGACCAAAAAATATTGACGTGTAAAAGTGTTAGGTATGTTTAACCTACTTACAAAATAAATATCATTTATCATTTATCATTTATCATTTATCATTTATCATTTATCATTTATCATTTATCATTTATCATTTATCATTTATCATTTATCATTTATCATTTATCATTTATCATTTATCATTTATCATTTATCATTTATCATTTATCATTTATCATTTATCATTTATCATTTATCATTTATCATTTATCATTTATCATTTATCATTTATCATTTATCATTTATCATTTATCATTTATCATTTATCATTTATCATTTATCATTTATCATTTATCATTTATCATTTATCATTTATCATTTATCATTTATCATTTATCATTTATCATTTATCATTTATCATTTATCATTTATCATTTATCATTTATCATTTATCATTTATCATTTATCATTTATCATTTATCATTTATCATTTATGAAAATCTCGAGGTGAAAATATTAGAAAGCATATAGTAATTTCCATGCTCAATAAAGTTAAAAGTATGGTAAACGTGCAGGATTTTTCATCCAATCGACATAATTCATAGTCCCGTCTGACAAGACTCGAAACCATTCTTCGTACCAAATCAATGGAGCTACAGAAAATCGCCAACAATCGTGTAACACTTCGGAGATGCAGGTTATTGTCCAATTCGATTGGAAATTCAAGATAGGAAACTCGAATGCAGTAAATTACTAAGTAAGATATCGATTGTTCTAGACTGTAAGGGCAGTGTACCAGATTGTACCACGTTACATATTAATAGTGATGGCTAGTCGTACGCTACTTGCACGGCGCCTCTTCGTGAATTTTCACCGTACAAAAAGTTATTTGAAAACAAAATTGGAAAATAAAAGTGTGAATCACTTCAGACTTCTCTATAAAAGACAGACACGACAGGTACAGTCACGACAGTACAGTCGATAAAATTCCTCTGTTTAGGTATTCTTTGTGTCGTTTATATTGAAAATATATCATGTAGTCTGCTAACAGTTATGTAAGTCGCACAACTTTTTCTATGTGACAGCTTTATTGATCTTAACATCATAAGGCACAAAGATTTGTAAACTTTTCCGCGAAAGCAGAAAATACACGTTTAATTAAAGGAAATCGTATAACTTTTCTTGAGTTAAGATTCTTTATGTAATTAATGTATCAGTCAATTAATCTGTCAAAGAAACTCGTGTACGTATTATATATTATATAAATACCCGTTTATAACAAGTTTGAAGGAGCAGGCGGGTTGCCATGCCACTCGAAAACCATGAACCACTTGTCACGGTTGAGATCTCTAGAATGTTCTCTGCCTAAATCGTGGTAAACCTCATTCCGTAAGAGCTGCTCACGTCTTCTGGAGTAGTAAAGTTTATTGGTACACGGGTTTCAAAATAATAATTTAGCCCCCTGCAATAGGTACGTAGGCGTAACATTTTGATTTCAGTGTTACATTTCACGTGAATGGTTTATCTACTACGTTACCCTAAATCCCGATGACGCATGATGTGCATTGATCGGATAAGCTCTTTTTATCCGAGTCCTGGACAAACAAAAGTTCCTATTTATAGGATTGCAGCGGCCCATCATGCCATTCACTGTGTTCGGAAGCACTGAATTATTACACTGAAGCCTTTCTCGAATGTTCATAGTTTCACTTGCTCGATCATATCACACAGACGGACAGGTGCAGGAGTTGCGAATTTTGCTTTATAATATTCAGCATCAGATTGTTTTGGCACGTGCATACATATTTGCTTCTGTATGTGTATTTGTGGGAATGGTAGTTAATGAAAACCAACATTTCAAGCTTCGTTTTATTTTCATATTTTACACATTTATTTGGCAGTTTTCACTTTGTAGCATTATGTAAATCATCACAAAAACTTCCTATTTCCCTAAAGACTCTATTTGTATTTTACATTACGGCAAATAATCTACAAAATTTTACAATAAAAACAATAACAAAATAAGCCTTACAATATGAAATTGAAAGGTAAAGAAAATTGACCAGTTATTATCTACCAAAGCACAGTAGGTTTACGTATTAATAATTCGTTAGTGTAGGTACACGACGACTAAATCGTTTACCGGAAATAACATACCACCTACGTACGAGTTTTCAATTTATTGGACAGTTATAGGTTTATCTCTAAAAAGTCTAGCTCTAGGCGCTTTTTATAAAATCGATGTAGTAGAAAATTTGTGTACAAATATTTCGTAAGAAATAAGCGAACCTAGGACATCTTAATAGGACTAACATTGAGAAAATCGAATTTTGTAAAAAATATGGTCGGATCAATTCAGTAAAGCATCGGTTAAATCAAATTACAAATATAAATAGGTAATTGGGTATGAAAATGAATGAACATTTGAACAAAACAACACAAATAATTTGATTATGACTCCAACAGTTCTATTTTCCGTCACGCCAGTCCTTATTCTTATTTTGCTTATAATTTTATTCAGTCAACGCTCTACAGAATCGACACCGTTTTTTTTACTTTTAACTGACAGATTTATATTATAGATACTAAATAATCATTGATACAAAACATGTTACGTTACAAAGATTTAAAATGATGTTACCAAGTAGACACTATTTAAAATCTCATTCAACTAAATCCTGGTTAGTAACAATTAACATAAGATAATAACAGTGCGAATTATTTATTGTCTGGTCAGCTAAAGAACTTATTAACAAAACTTAAATTAGCAACAAATAAATTAAAGTTCATCACATTATTACAAATATCAAGAATGTAAAATATATCTCGCTATGTTTATCACTTGACATATTAACGAGAAACCTAACATAGAATTTACTTTGTTGAAATTTGCTGAATTGTCAAGGTCATCATCTGAAAAAGGGAAACACAAATATGAGAACATTTGTTAAATTTGGACTTAAGCCTAGAACCTAATAGGATTTGTTATTTTGCCATCTGTAATGAAATTAGTTTTTGTAGCCTACCTACATTTAGCTCGAAGTTGATTTCGGTTGTTAGTTTATTTATGAAAATTTTCATTTACTCTAAATCTCCTTCGAGGGTTGTTATAATAGAAAACTATTATTAATGGTCTGGGGAAATAATAAATAAGCTGTTGAAAATTAATGATTCAATTTTGATTTTCATTAAGACAAACATATTGTTTCATATTCAATTGAAACCGTAAGTCGTCTGTATTAAATTAGTCAAACTAGGTATTTATTAAGTATTAAACTACGAGTAACTTAGCAAGTGCTTGACCTGATTTAGGTACGTGAACCCGTTTTCAAAATAGATACGACAGAAAATTCACCATTTCAGAAAATTCATCAGAAAATTCTGAAATGATGACATATTTAAGTGACAAATCTAGTAAGGTATCATTAATATTGTCAAAATATTTACCGAAATCACTTAGCTGTTCACCGTACATTTCACCTTGGAAGTTTGAGCTGATTGCGTCACTACTTTGGATGATTTGCGGCAAACCTGTTGGAATATTTATTGTAGTACAAAACAATTCAATTTGGTTTAATTTATTTTAAAATACTTTTGACTGTAAAGTTAGGTAGGTACCTTTCTTCCTGATAGTCTGGTTGTCTAGCACTGTTTTTTGTGTCGTTGTGAATGCAGATGGTGGTGCCGGTATTTCTGTAGGATAAACAGGAATTAGAGCAAATTAATCTGGAAATAACCCATGTTATTTTTTAAATGTCGTTGTGTTCGTAAAGGTAAATATTTTAGTAACGACTTTTGTTACAAAAACATCTGAAGTATTCTCGATCAGCAAACACTTATCAATCAATTGTTTCCAAGAAAAAAACAAAAACATTGTACTTGTATTTCTCCAAAGCTACCCAGAAAAAGCTTTACAGATAATTGACAGGCAGTTTTGTGTGATTTTCCCACACTTCCGAATTCCCAAAGATCGTAAAAAAGGCTGTTTGTTTTTACGAGTCTTTCAGCGCTTTCAATCGCTCCCTCCGAGGGGCCGTTTTAAATCAATCTACTAATGTTAAAAAATTACCATCCAGTTTGATGATGCCGTCGGTTTCTCCCAGCGAGTTCTTCGCGATGCATTTGTAGAAGCCGAAGTCGTCCTTGGTGATATTCTTGATCTTCAGCATCATGAACTTGTTGTAGCCACTGTCCACCGGGAATGCTTCGTACTTGCCTCCTATAAATTCCAATTCTACTTAAATATAAAACCTGTATTCGGTGTTACGTAACCACTAAGGAATAGTAATGAAAATGTTGTGATTTTGTGACGTGTTTTTTTGTATCTAAAAAGGAAAGAATTCTTTGGAATTATTTATGTTTTCGTGGAACTCATGCTTTTGCAATAAACTACCCATAAACTAGTTTCAAAGATATCAACTCCAATAACCTATTTAATAAGTTACTCTACTTTCAAACTAGAACGCTCATGCTAGAAAGTTGATTCGACAAATAACCACTGCAGAGTCAATACAAATGCTCAGTTTCATGCAAAAATACCGGTTGCTTGCTCCGGTGCGGTACCATTTTGGTATGAGATACCTACAGCGGCAAAAAGAAAATCGCGAACAGTTTTTGATTCAAAGTTGTTATTCGACTTATTTATCAATCGCGCAGTTGAGCCGAAGTGGAACTAGTGAAGTATTTCATTATACAAGTATTCTCTATTCGCGCATGAATACGTACATTCGGAACGTATTCGACTACACCTCGTTCGCTTGTTCCGATACAAGGGAAACTGTTTTCATTATGAAGTCATAAATCAATGATACAATCGAACGATGGCTTACTTGACGGGAACGCATGTTATTTATGCCAATATGATAAATGTACGTATTTGTGTTGTTCCGAGTTCGATAATATGGCGTTTATTGCTGGTTAGTTAGTGGCTGTGGTTCATCGTGGTGCTCAAATAAGGCTATTGAAAGTTCATTGAAACTGGTAAATATACGAAGCATTCGTTTATAATGTATGAAGCTTTATTGGGTTTCGAAGCACTTTCTGTGATTTAGCTCCTGCATAATTTAAATAACGAAGCCTTTATGGAGAAGCTTTTAGATACTATTATAACTTCAAAAATGGAGCTGCCATAATTGGGTACTTTACTCAAGTTACTCGTATTAAACAGAAGATAACCACCGAGTACCTACAGTTGTCCTTTCATACTTTACATATTTAATCTTTTACCTACCGTTTGTTGGGCAAATCGTCAAATACGTTTCCTGTAATGTATGTTATTATGAAATAGAAAATCGTTTATTCCTAATAGATTAACTAATATAGATAAACAGAAAAGATTGTTTTTTTTTTGTAAACAGACCCGATACAATTGTGTTCTTTATCTTGATATCATTATAACCCGTCGTTTAGCAAAAACTTTCCAGTCGACAGCGATGCGGACGAATTTTTTGACGCCATATTTTAGTTAGGAGTTTGTATATAGGGAAATTAGTGTAATATGAAATGTACCTAAGAATACAAAACCTTGACAGATTTACTCAAAAACACAATTCACAGTACCAGTCTAAAAAAATGCCTATCTTTACGTGTACCACAGATATAAATTATGTTCCCTGAACAGGCAACCTTGATGAGACAACACACATATTGAACGAGCCTCACCGGAAATAATCATATCCCCGCGGTCAGTGGTCCAGTAGTTGATGGAGGAGGGGTAGGCCTCCGTGTGGCACTCCAGCGTCACGTCCTGCCCGATGTATGCGCCTTCCAGCTGGTTGGGGATCGACAGCATTGGGGGGACTGTGGAAATTGTTCCATTTTTTAAATTAAACACGGCGCTGGCTGGTTGGAATAAGATGGATTCAGCTCAATGACGTTGTGGACTTTGTACACGCGTGACACGTCTGCGTCTTAAGTAGGTATGTGCATGATCTAAAACTTCAACAGGCTTATTCATAAAAATCTTACTATATCCTGAGTTTAAGCTCAGACCCATGAGTTCATTGAAAGGGAATGCTTAGGCGTCTAGGCATTCTCGGCAATCAATGTGTGGGTTTCTGCTGCTCAAATTCGAATTAAGAATCTGCTAATCATTACTTATACTAAGCATGTGATAAAAACGTTTATATAATATGAATAAGGCTGCAAAAGTTAAAGCTGTCACCGCAAAATTTGACTCTCGTCAGCGCCTTAGGTGATGATAATCCTATTGCTTGATTAGTGTCTTTATACATACAAGATCGATTAAATCACTTCTGAAAATGTTAACTATTTTCAATAATAAAACACAATCTAAAATCTGTAACACAAACACTAGGCATAATATTATGTAGACCATGATTCTTGAAATTCTGCTTGTGTAGGTTGGTAAAAGTTAGGTTAAGCTAAGTGCTGGTAATAGTTTTGATTCCGAAAATAATAGGTATAAAACTTAAAGTAGATAAAAAAATTATAAATTTACGTCTTATTTGACAATGGGCCGCTAGTTAGCGTCAATCTTTGTGACCTTAGATTTGCCCCTCATACGTATTAGGTGTACTTATTATTTTGACTTCGACCGAGTCAATGAAATATTTAAATAATAACAATTATGTTTTGAGGTCCAATTCTAATTTTCACAATGTCCATATCAAACTCGTTTAATTACTTAATCTGTGTGTACTAAACATGTGTCAATCCGATCTATTCTGAGCCTCTAGTCATAGCGTGTCAAACAAGCGAAGCGATTCAAACTGGTAGGTGGGCAATCGATAAACACTAGTTCAGACACCCAAGCTATTACGGCTCTAATAAAACACGGATGACAAACCATTCTGTCTGCTGGCTAGACTCGTTCGAACGTCAATTTGTGTCGTTAGTGGGTCCGCAGGTGTACACTAGCACAAGATCCACCAATAGGATTTCCATAATTTGTTCTAATTTTGAAAATAAAACTTGGACTCTGTTTTTTTTATATTCACTGTTAGTGATGTGATGCGGACTCACGCAGGTGTAGACAGTACAAAGTCAAAACATTTATTTCAATTAGAACACAAATAAGATCATTAAAAGGCACTTTTCAACGTCAACATTTACAGTTAAACTATTTATATAAACATAATGAAGTGACTCTAGTATCCATTCGCATAGGGAGACTCATAAGGAGAATACAAGATTAATCAATAGTATTTCCATAATTTATTCTCTTCTTCCTCTCCTAATACCATTATCATCGTTTGGGGTCGGGTCTCCTCAATTTCCTGCGCCAAGTCAAACGATCTTGGGTTGTCGTTTCGTGCAAAGGTCTATTTTCCATGGAGTTCTACCAAGTCGATTGCGGGTGGCCTCTCTCTTTTTTTGACCTGGGAGGTTCAATGCAGTTTGAACCGCATGGCTATGTTTCCATATTATTATTATTATTACAAAAAAAAACTCAAACACTTGTCTCTTATTGACATGAAGACAAACTTGTCATAATGTTTCTTGACTCACAATAATTAAGTGGGTGAAAATTATCAACAGAAATTGAAATCATTAGAAAATGCCTTCGTGTACAGATCTCATATCACGTACCTATATTATCATAATTATAATACGTATAAGCTTACCAATTCACCTCACTGAATTCCCAACCGTGTCTGCTCCTCATACACGGCTTGTCAACTATAATTACAAGTGATGTCACTTCCACGTACTGGAGCAAGTAATACTCACATTGAACCATGAGCATGATCCGCTTGCTAATCGATGGCGGGACTCCATTTGATGCTATACACAGGTAAGCACCCATGTGTAGCCGGGACACCTTTGTTATTGTCAACGTCTCCCCATCCACCACGCTTACTGCCGACAAAAATATACATTTAACGACATAAATCCACATCTAACGATATAAATGAACGTTTGACGACATAAATGAACATTTAACGATATAAATGTTACACGATTCAATGGTCTAAAGACTACTAGACGAAATTTATGACCTGATCGTGACATTAATATGTAATGGGATCATAATATACAGGTTCAGAACTATCAGTTTGAAATTCATTTTCAATTTGCTTTCTAAAATAAAAGAACTGTCCACTTTACACTGAGTGTTTTCCCCCACAGCTGTGAGAAAGGGCTTTCCAGTTTTTCTGAATGTTGAAAAGAAAACGTGAGATTTTTTTCTATAAAAAACATTTTGATTAAGACGGAAAATGATTTTTATTTAACAACAGCCTACAGGGAAATTAACAATGGATTCTAGCCACAATTAAAATGTTTCACGGTTTTAATGTGTTTCAAATGACAGTTTGAAAAGTTTCGTTCCATATGTTGTGGAAGTTTAGAATAATTGAAGGTAATTTACTCTTAATTTGAGGTTTCTATATTTTCTTATAGCTTTGTTATTATCTTTCTTGTTAGAAATTCAAAACCTCAAGCGTTCCGTAACTATTTCCTACTAGGTACATTTAATTGAATTGAAGTTAAAGTGAAATTCCATGTGTAGCGTTGGGCAACGGAGACGATGCCACAAAGCTGAAAGCCTTACCTAGCTGTGTGCTACTCATTTAAAAGTTGTAATTCAATGTCAATTTTCAAATCCGGGAATTGGAGGTAAATTACGTGGTAGCCATTACAATTTTGTTAGATATTTGGTTTCTCGAAATTAAAGACCAAATCATAAACACAATGTTGGTATCATATTAAATTAATTGAATCATTATACGGAGTAACCGCAACAACAGTTCCTGTAGTAAGAATTATTTCTACATCATTATGACTAGTTTACACAGTGCGAGTTAGTTCCGTAGAGATGTGACTCGATCGGAACCCTCGGTGCGCGAGTCCGACTCGCACTTGACCGTTTTTTTTAAAGAGCTAAAGTTCGCTAAAATCGTATAAATATTTTTAACCCTAGCTTATCACAAATCCTCTTAATTAAAAGTTTATCTTATATTACCTGATTCTCCATTATAATTAAAGTCTTGTCCGTCCTCTCGTCTCCACATGACGTAGGGCTCAGGGTAGCCGGAGGCTCGACACACCATAGTGACGTCAGAGCCTTCCCGGACCACCATATCCGTCGATGTCATGTTATCGATGATTGATGGGGGCACTGGGTAAACAAATAAATTGGGAACTTAGTATGTCGAATTATAATTTAGGGGTGAAAACGCCCATGTGAATACAGGTGAACTCCAGGAAAGACTGCTTTCAATCAAAACTATTATTGAATAAACGTAAGTGGTAAGAATTAATAGTCTTGATCCGATTCCCAAAAAATATTTTCACAATGGTCCTTTTCACCTTTATCCCCAAAAATGCAAGTACCCAGCAGGAACAGTCACGGGAAAGAGCTAGTGCAGAAATATCGAACGACTGAAGAATTTTAAAATATTTCAGCTTTGCACCCACTCTCAAAGAATGTTTGGTATCTTCTTGGGAGCGTGTGGAAATGTTTCAACTTTGTTAAAGAAACAGTCTCAAAGCTTACAACATAAATATTACTTTTATAAGGCCTTTTCAATTAATTAATAAATCGTTGATCAAACAAAAGCTGACATTGATACGAGTACGTCCCAGATTTATTCTGTGCTCTCGTCAATATGTCAATTAGTGAACAAAGTCGATGTATAACATCTTGGTACATCTAATATTCTCACAATAGGCCGTAAGTAAGTTGGATTAGGTTTCAAATTATCGATATTTTCTACATAATTGAGTAAGAAAATAGATAGATACCCAAATCTTTTTTACAATGGAACTAAGACCAGTGGTCGCTGTACGACAGACTGATAGAGGTAGTATACTCACCCACGACCTGTAGGTATCCCTTCCTGGAGCGCATGGGGTCGGTGTTGACCTGGCACATGTACCAGCCGCGGTCCACCTCCTGCACGTTCTTGATGTGCAGGTACCACGAGCGGTGGTCGTTGTACGACAGACTGATGCGCGCGTTCTGAGTTATTATGTTGTGGTGGATGCTGAGGATAGTCTGCGTGTCCATGCGCACCCATGCTACCTATAAACATACTTAGCTATTGAGTTGAATGTTTCCGAGAAAATTAATAAACTAGTGAACAAGCTCTGCCGACATTTCTGTCATCTATAATTCTGTGTATGAATATATTGAGAACAGCTAATTTTTATGTTCTTTTTCGTCGTCTTCGATTAATTAATAGCGTCACAGGTATCAGTTTTCATTAATTATTCTGCTCTAAAAACATCAGTAATGTAGGCCGACTTTGGCTGTTGAACCTTCCATCGATCGATGAAGACAATATTTTCCACTGCTTCTTATGTCGATAGTGAATCAAGTGCTGTGATTTATTTACCTTGAATCCTCTTAAATTATCCACGACACACGCAAGCAGGGCGTCCCGGCCGACGGTAACCGTGACATTCGGAATGGGTTCCGCAAATCTCGGATACATCGATTCTGAAAAGAATAGTCCAATAAATAGTGTGGTAATGACTGGTAAACATGTTTACTTGTTATAAAAGTTTTAGGAGAAGTAAAAAGAGTCACAAATGTGACGAGCGGTGCCAGAACGTCTGCCGCCACTCGCGTCGCGCCGTCGGTACCCAACTCGCTCTGATGAAATTATGGGACAGTTTTATGATATTTTGTCATCGGAATTGTACGCTCTGAGTCTCTATATCTCTATGATATATTTACAGAAAGATAAGTCTAATAACACGTTTGTGTATAAAAGTATAAAAAAATTCGTTGCGATAAAGGGGATTTATTCTGTGGATCTTTCATTAAAATATAAAGTGAAAAAATGAAGATACATTAAATTTTCAAAAAGCTTAAAGAATTATAGCTCCCAACCGCCGCAGACTATATTTTATCATCGATTCCCACATTATTCATTTGCGAGAGTCGGAAAAGCCAACTGACTTTCATTATACCCTACTCGGTAAAGAAAAAAGCTGAATGAGTAATTAAGCTCATTTGTCGCAAGCGGTTTCAACAACAGCATATATCATTGTCTTCCTCCGCTTGCCAAGATAAGTAGCATAAATACCGGACTACATGTAGGTGGAATACATGGCGACCCTAGCTGTAGGGTTGCGTGATTTATACCCGGCCAACCAACGACAAATAGCGGTTTGTCGCTGTATCGCTCTTTCACCGACAAAATAATGTATAAGAAGCACAATGCTAAAAAAACATCAATCTAAAGCGTCAACCTCTAAAAAGTTAGCGGTCGCAAAAGGGTCCGCGAGATTTAGATAAAGTGTGTTATTTGCTAGGATACATGTCACGTATTTAAAGAATTTCGAGTCTTTTAAAGCAAATACAGTACTTTCATTTTTATTTTTAATGCGCTTAATGGGTCACAGACTCCGGTTTATGCTATTATTTTATTATTAAATAGTTTTCGCAAGTTATTTCAATTTAAGATTGAAAGTGTGTAATTTGAGGTTAAGGCCCATATTCCAAAACGGAAACTCCAACTCAACTCCAACTCCATCGGAGCTTATCATAAATTGAAGTTTTCTCATCTCTCGAGTACGAAAACGTCAATTAGACAGGCTTTCATTGATATTTTCGTGCTCATGTTGGAGTTGGAGTTGAGTTGGAGTTTATGTTTTGGAATATGGGCCATAAGGTGTACAGATATGTTACCAATTTAAAATCGATAACTCCAAATTAAATCGGTACCGTAAATGAAATGCTTTTATAATCCAGGATTAAAATAATAATAATAATAATAAACCAGTGGTGTCATCGGCGGCTGCAGTCGCGTCGAGCTCGAGCGACGAGTATTTCTCTCCGCCGACGTCGCCAACACCTGTGCGTCGGCAGGGGAGAGGCCGGCCACCGAGAGGCTTGGGACCTAGGGGCCAACCGGCCCCGAGCCGGGTCCCCGCTACCGGTGGTTGTGTGCAGCGCATGAGATGGACTCAGTCCATGAACGAGAACGTCATGCGCGCATATTACGGGTCTACAGAGGGGGGAACTAACCTCACTGCGTACCGTGTCAGGATGCTGTCTCTGTTTCAGGACCTGGAACCGGCTGTGAACGTCTCGGCCCAACGATTGTCGGATCAGGTGCGAGTCATCCAACGTAGTCACAAGTTGGACGATGCCGCACTTGATAGGCTGCGCTCAGAGGTACTAAACAACCTTATCATCTCGACTCCGACACAGGCCGTGGTACCGGCGCCAACTAGTGGCGCAATCATACCGCGGCCCAATAATAATAGTGATGAGGTAGATGATAGGGTTGTCACGGTAAGTAGCCAGTGCAACGATCGACTGAGGAGCGCGCTGGAGGATGCGCTTCGCGAGTAT
Organism: Melanchra persicariae; assembly: GCA_947386135.1. Taxonomy (NCBI): domain Eukaryota; kingdom Metazoa; phylum Arthropoda; class Insecta; order Lepidoptera; family Noctuidae; genus Melanchra; species Melanchra persicariae. The sequence goes on along the minus strand of OX376656.1, from coordinate 10,008,908 downwards.
AGATCGACTCCTACCGATCTTAGACCCCGATTACCACGGTTACCTATGCACAGAAAGAATAGGGCGCTGGTGTGTGCCTTAGACTCGCTGCTGCAGAACATCTTCGAAAGCAGCGAGAACCTCGTTGATACGCACTCAATCCTGTACTGCGGGGCTGTTGCGGCATGTCGTATAGCAAACGTCAAGTTTCCAAATTGTGACGAGGCTATACGACCAAAATCTGCTGTACCAGCCTGGCAATGCAGGATCGAGCGGCGTATCGATGAGGCTAGGGCACTCATCGGCAAACTATACTGCTTCAGGGAGGGCAATACAAGACCACGTGTGATGCGCTTTGTGAGGCGGGCGTTTTCGGGGACTGAAATCAGCCCTCGAGAATACACGTCCCGTGTCACAGAGCGTATCGACTTCCTGAAGCAGAAAGTTTGTGCATGGGCAAACCGTATTCGGCGGTATAAGCGGCGGGTTGATCGATACTCGCAGAATCGCATGTTCCAAAGCGATGAAAGGTGGGTATACAGAGCTTGGGAGCGACCTGAACAAAGTGTGACGGACGTGTGCCGACCGGATGATATCGCCACGAGTACATTCTGGCGAAACATCTGGTCGGTGCCCGTCTGTCATGCCGAGGGTGACTGGATGCGCGATGTCGAGCGCGTGTGTGAAGCTATACCACAAATGGAAGCTATTTCCATCACACCATTAGATGTAGCCACAGCAGTCCGTCCATTACCGAACTGGAAATCTCCAGGCCCGGACGGACTGCACAACTTCTGGCTTAAGTGGTATAGCAGCTCACACGCGCTCCAGGCATCTCAATTCCAGTCATCCTTGGAGTCTGGGTCGCTACCACAGTTTCTAACAACTGGCGTTACCCACCTGCTCCATAAGACTGGTAGTCCCGCGGAACCCAAGAATTATAGACCGATTACTTGTTTGTCGACGGTCTATAAACTTCTTACATCCATTCTGAGAGTGAAAATTAATGATCACATTGACACTAATTCAATTATGTCCGCCTCTCAGAATGGATGTAGGAAGGGGTCCCGCGGCACTAAGGAGCTACTCCTCATAGATATGGCCATAAGCCAACAGGTTCGTCGATCCCGCAAGGATCTGTCGACATGTTGGATAGATTACAAGAAGGCCTATGACTCTGTGCCACATACATGGCTCATGAGGGTGCTGGAGTTGTACAAAATAGATGCAACTCTACGCACCTTTCTTGAGTCATGTATGAGACATTGGAAAACGGTCCTTCGCTATCCAGGATGTCGACCGATTCAAGGGAACGATGAGCCTGTATGGATTAAACGGGGAATATTTCAGGGCGACAGTTTGAGTCCACTTTGGTTCTGCTTAGCTCTGAATCCTCTTAGCACACTGCTGGGGGATTCAGGTCTAGGCTATCGGTTGAGAAGAGGTGGTCAAACCATATCTCACCTTCTTTACATGGATGACTTGAAACTCTTTGCCCCCAACAATTTGCGACTGATGGAGCTACTGAAGGTAACTGAAACTTTCAGTAGCGCCATCAGGATGGAATTTGGTGTGGACAAATGTGCAGTCATGCATGTAAAGAAAGAGGAGATTATGGAATCTGAGGGAATTCAACTCTCGGATTCCATACAGGTTAGATCCCTCAGCTCGACCGAAACCTATAAGTATTTGGGTATGTCGGAAGCGTTGGGCATTAACGGTACTGACATGAAACAATCGCTGAAGGAGCGCTTCTTTGGCCGCCTAAAAAAGGTTTTGAACAGCCTTTTGTCGGGCGGAAATAAGGTACGCGCCTTCAACGGTTGGGTCATGCCGGTATTAATGTACTCTTTCGGCATACTCAAATGGACTCAAACTGAACTCGACGCCCTGGATAGGAGGGTCCGTACACTGCTGACTGCAAACCGGATGCATCACCCACGATCGTCGGTGATGAGACTGTACATCCCGCGGAAGTTCGGAGGTCGAGGCTTTTTAAATGCTAAGACTCTCCACAACCGCGAGATGTGCAGTCTCAGAGAATATTTTCTCAAAGTCGATGTGGGTATGCACCGAGATGTGGTCGCAGTGGACAAGGGACTCACCCCGTTGTCCATGGCTAAAGAGAACTGGCGCAAACCTGTGATACTTACTACAGATGACCGCAAGGAGGTATGGAAAGGCAAGGAGCTTCACGGGCGCTTCTATCGGGCTCTCTATGGGTCCGATGTAGATTTCTCAGCGTCCGTGGCCTGGCTACGTTTCGGTGATCTCTTCGGAGAAACTGAAGGTTTTGTTTGTGCAATTATGGACGAAGTTATCTTGACGAACAACTACCGGAGGCATATTATGAAGGACGGGACGGTTGACGTGTGTCGGGCATGTCACCGTCCGGGTGAGTCCATCAGACATATTATCTCTGGTTGTTCTCGTCTGGCTAACGGCGAGTACTTGCACAGGCATAACCAAGTGGCTAGGATTATTCACCAGCAACTTGCTTTGAAATACAAACTTGTGGATTCTGAGGTACCGTATTACAAGTATGTGCCCGACCCAGTTCTCGAAAATGACCATGTCACGTTGTACTGGGATCGGTCTATCATCACTGATAGGACTATCATAGCTAACAAGCCCGATATAGTGGTGATAGACCGATTAGCGCGCCGCACAATGATAATCGATGTTACCATTCCACATGACGAGAACCTCGTGAAAGCTGAGAAAGAGAAACAAATCAAGTATCTTGACTTAGCACACGAGGTTGTCGACATGTGGAATGTGGACTCGGCTGTCATTGTGTCGATAGTCGTTACGGCCAATGGCTTGATAGCCAAAAGCTTCGACGACCACCTGTCGAAGCTGGCGTTACGCAGTTGGGTAAAGGGCCTGATACAGAAGGCAGTACTCCTCGATACGGCTCGTATTGTGAGGAGGTTCCTTTCTCTGGAGCCCTAACCACCGGTAGCTTGGACCTCGCTCCCGACACCGGCGGACTACTATTTTTTATATTTTTAAATGTTTTTTTTTTATTGTTTTTATAGAAATATTTAAAAATGTAAAATATATGTGTATGCCAATAAATAAAGAGAATAATAATATCTTGGGACAATCAACACACCGCCATCTGATCCCAAACTAGGCAGAGCCTGTACTATGGCAACCAGACAACTGATAAACATACTTATATATTTCTAAATACATACATATTATAGATATTACACACCCAGATACAGAACAAATAATCGTACTCATCGCACAAAGATTTGTCCTGTGTGGGAATCGAACCCACGACCTCCGTCCTAGTAGTCAGGGTCACTAACCACTAGACCAACAGGCCAATCAAATGAATTTTAATTTCAATTTTATTTTTTTTTTTCCTTATTTTTTATATCAAAGAGATGTGGTAACTTACTAAGTTTCAAGTCAAGATATTAAGAGTCATCTCAGAAACTTCACACCTAATCGCATTTTACAACGAATGTTGGTATCTGTATACAATCATCCTAATTCACCAGTCACGGATGGTCTTCAGGAAATCCTTTCTCAGTAAACATCTTCCTATACATACCAAGGAACATATCTCAATATGTTTATCTCTTCAGAGGTTTAGGCCGGTCGTCTGTCAGTCAGTCAGTCAATCAATCAGGCACGCAAGTGTGTACAGAAGACATATAATATGTAGATGGATCTGGTTTCAGAATATCCTATCAATATATAGGCCATGTTACAGTGGTGGTATCCTAATCGTAATATGAAACGTAGCATCAAACGTCAAACCTAGTTTTCGATATATGATTTCTCATGGCACGTTGGGCTCCGATCACTTGAACATGAGCAAACAGGCTTACACTCCTAATCCCGAATGTTGTTTACGCCTGGAGACCAGCTCACGGTATTATCGCTTACATTTTATAAACTTTACGAACACTCCTGTGTGGATAATATCAGCATGGTAGGCGAAAGATAAATGTTGAATAAAGTACATTGACCTTTCCTTAATATCTCTTCGTAGGACAGTAAATTATGAATCGTTTTTCATTACCAGGAAGAAGGATCACGATCGATGTCGATTCAGGACAGCTTTATGTCATTATTTCTGTTTTTGAAATTAAGTGTGTCCATAAATGTAGGTGGGTCAATGACCGTTATTCCACATTTATCTGGTGTCTACTATAATAGAGTTGATAAATCAATTAACTAGTCCAGAAGTAAATTGATGGAAAGTTGCTAATTGATTGTCAATCTCAATCTACCTAGCATTTTCCCAACTATGTTGGGATCGATTTTTAGTCCAATTGGATGTAAATGATTACCAGTGTTTTGCATAAAGCGACTGGCTACTGGCCAGTACTGAAATAACCAAGTAACTCGGTAACATAGTACCTCTTTTTAACCGACTTCAAAAAAGGAGGAGGTTTTCAATTCAATTGTATTTTTTAATGTTTTTAGCTCGTAACTCCTTCATTTTTTTATGCGGCCTACCCAAATGTCCTTACTTTGGTATTTTTCGTCAAATCTTTGAGCTCCTTAAAGTTCTAAGTTTAAGCTTCACAATAACTGACAAATGCTTGCACTGTCTGGACAGGTCCACTCAAATCTGTGTGGCACTTTCCTCAAAAGGCCACCTCAGACATTAACCTACATGGTTCTCGTACCAGTACAATTTGTATGAACTTCAAAAGACACTGTGACCTGAGTTTGTTTCGGTGTTTTTTCTCAAGGTAATCAGCAAAAAAACATTGACGTGTAAAAGTGTTATGTTTAACCTACTTACAAAATAAATATCATTTATCATTTATGAAGCGATTTGAAAAAATATTCTTTCCGCTTGGTCCCATAGAAATCTCATCAAAACCGGTTCAGTGGCTTGGTTTTTAAATCACAATAACTGGAAAAAAATATTATATATGACGGCGCGTAGCTAAATTAAAAGTAAATCCAAGATTTAAGATGAGAGACTGATTGTGTTATTTGGTTGAATAGTAATTATTGTTAAATTCAAAATTAAAATGGTGATTTATTTCAATTGGTCGAATATAAATGGCGATTTATAAAATATGAGCGGGTAACCCCGAATAGGGTAGCAAGTTTGCGTCTACGCCGTGACAGCTGGCATTCTTTTGACAGACAGCGTACGAAGTGCACGCGTGCTAACCTATTGGCTCGTAATCTAGTTTCATCTTGTGTTTGCCCGTATATTTTGTTTACAAATGTAATCGAATGAAACGAGGGACTGCTAAGAATCACAAACGTGCTATTATTTCAACGTTTCTTCTACAACACGCCCATGATGGATGACTATCACAAAGATCGCTCCGCTGCCCATTCTGATATTCCGTCATCAGGCGTGGGATGTAACCCACATGGCCCACAAGGAAATTCGTGACAATACTAGTGAAATACGAGGCGTTACGTTTTGAAATGCAAAACATAGTGACAGTGATAGTGAAAATTGCGGTTCTTTTTGAAACGCGTACGCTAATCCAGAAGTTAAAAACTCAATGTGTACCGTGAAGTGCCCTGAAATTTGATCCGTTAAACCCAAGTTTGACGCCCGATCATAGTGCGGTATCACGGTGGTATGTTGCGTCGAGGATGCAGTATTGTGCAGTGCAGCTTATTTTTGACCATTAGTAAGGCGCTGAAAAGCTTCGTGCCTTCATGCCTGTCGTAGATAACCTATCTGGGTTCAACGTAGGAAAAATTCAAGGAAAATTACGAGGTCAAGATTTCTTTTTTTCGAGTTTTATGCGACTACCCTCATCAACCGGAACAATGGAAAACCAGTCTAAAACGGAGGCAAGCAACTTCACAGCAACTGGCCAGGTCACGGAGAAGTGTGTGGGGATATTCACGACAATCTGGTGAGCCATTTTCGTTTAGTTATTGCTGTGGAGGTGAGGTGCTAGTTAGTTAACATTTTTCTGTTTGTTTACGGGTGAACATTTTTATGCTGTGGAGACTGACTCACAGAGGGTTACGGTCTCATGATTGACGACTATCGATATTTGACAGTTGACTTGTCGTTTTATTGCTCTACGCTAAAGTGAGGTTGTTATTGTCGTGTTGGCTATCGCTTTAGTGTAGTAGTAGTTTAAGCGCTATAGCTTTGACGTTGACTGGTTAAGCGTTGCTCTATATAATGCTCATGAAGCGATATTATTTTGCTATCGCTATTTGAGTAATAGACTTGATTATTTAGTGTTATTGTTGTTGGGAATATAGTGGCGTAAATACCTCCATGGGACAATAAAGCGCTATAGTCTCAATACCGTACCCACCTAACGCTTTTTCTGAAAACTGTGTTATTCGCAAAAGCCATGTTTTGATTTATCATTACCTTCCATTGCCCGGGCTTTGCCCACTGCTGGGCGTGGGACTCTTTTCTTGTGGCAATGTTTTGTTTAGTTTTCGATTTATTGACTTTAT